>JAJEJO010053428.1:0-54048 GCA_020662805.1 Glaucomys volans | reverse complement strand
CAAGCCCAACCAGTCTTTTGAAGAAGGATGAATAGTGTTGGGGTATCAGGGATAGAAGGGAGGCCAACACCACCCTGCCTGCCCCGGGTGCCTTCTACAGAAGACATGACAGCTCTGTCTTCTAATCATTGTCTGCCACTCCAATCTTGACTAGAACTCCCACAAGCAGGAGAGAAAAAGAGAGAGAAGATAGAATCATAGTCATATTCTTCATCATCAAGACCCTGATCATGGTCATCATCATGCCTGGTCTTCTTATATAACCTATTTAGCTGGTTGAGAATTGGACTTGCCTTTCCACCTCTTACCTCCAATGGGCTCTGGCTGACTTCCTCATCTGGCTCATGGATCTGTCTTCTTCCAGACCTGTTCACCCCCACTGAGTCATTTCTCACTCCTCCTCCATCCCTCCCCTCCTACTATGGGCAATTGCAGTTCATTGAAGCATGAACATGTGCACTGCTTTCCTGTAGGATCTGCTTCTAGCCTGCTCTGTTCATTCCCTCCCCATCCTGCAAGGTGCTGCTCCAACCAGAGCTGCCTGAAAGTCGCTGGCTGCCCACACGCTCCTGTCTCCAGGCCTTTGCCCTTGCATTTCCTTGCCTAGAACTTCTCTTGCCTTCCTGCACATCAGCCCTCAATCTTGAGGAACTGGAGTGTGTGGAAAGCTCTCCTGAAAGCTGGTCAGGGGAGGGCCTTTCTCCCTGCCACCCAAGCCCCTGTGTGGACCTCTGAGGTGCGGTTGGTTCTATTAGCTTGACATGTCCTATGCATCTGCAAGGTCCCAGCACCCAGCACACAGCCTGCACAGTGGTGGGCTCTTTGCTGAATTGAATTAACAGGATAATTTCATCCTTCTGCTTTCCTAGGGAAAAATCTGTCACAGTGAACCCGTAGCAGGGAGAGGGGGAAAACAGGGGCAGCGACTTTCACTCTTTCACTTCTAATACTTACAGGCCCCTTTCTCTGGTTCTGAGCCATTGGGCCACTACCACAGTCATCCCTGCTTCTGTCCACCCTCTAGGGATGAGCTGGATAGAAAGGCACTACAGACAAAAAGATGTTTCTGGACTTTGTTTGGAGCCATGGGTGGTCCTTTTTTTGTTCCCCTCCTTGAAGCCCTCCAGACCCCAAATCAGTGTTCTTTCCTATTTTCCCTTCTTCTGTAATTCTGCCTTTAAGCTTTTAAAATTCAGTTTTAAAAAATTGCCTTTATGAAGTCTTTCCTGATTCCACACTGTTTCTTGAGATATTAATAGGAATTATACAGGAAAAGGAGTTTTGTGACCACATAAAGTTGGGGGTTGTATTAAACAACATCATGAGGGTTCCTGCTGGCCAGAGAGATCCCCTAGGAAGCCACTGTGTGTCTAAATCTCTAACAGGGGCATATGATGTATGATGGGCTGCAGACTCAATGACTTTGGAGCAAGCTAATCCTCTGCATTTATTCCCCCAGGCATTTCTGGGACTGATGCTCCGTGGAACACACTTGAGGAGATCCTGTTCACAGATAGATTTCCATGGCGCCCACATCCTGCAGAACTGCAGTCATACTCTTCGCTGGGGAGCATGTCCTGAAGCGTGGTCCTCACCACCCGGAGGAAGGCAGGGCCCACGTGCTTTTTGCCCCAGGTCTTTGTTCTTGCAATTTCCTCTCCTGGGACCTCTCTCACCTTCCTGCACATCAGCCCTCAACCTTGAGTAGAGTATGCAGATGCAGGAAAAGAGAGATGCAGCAATGCAGGAAAGGAGAGAACCATGTGATGTCCTGTTGCACTTATGAGTGTCACTGATTCCCATCCCCCCAGAGGCGACCTCTTGACTTTTTGGTGTGCTTCCTTCCAGTCTGTTCCGTGCAGATATATGTCATGCATGATTTTACTTAAGGGTTTCTTAAAGCACATAGGGTCTTTGGTTTAAATCTATGGAATGAACAGTAATGAGACACTTTATAGCCAATCACTCCTTTAAATAAATTAGAAAATAAACTGCCCCACAAAGTTAAAACACTTGTCAATCAATTATTGGATGCTGAATCTAAAGTCCAGGTTTCTCAATGTACCTTTGAATGCTCCTTTCACACACTCTTGCATTTGTTTATTTCCTCTGACTCAGGCAGTTTCCAAAGAGAAAAAAGATAAGCAAGAAACAAATAGCAAAGACACTGGTGGATCCACCAAGAAGCAGTTGGGGGAAAGGTGAAGTGAAATCCCATCTGTTCCTCATCTGCTCTGTTCACTGCCGTTCTTCTTATGCTAGGTCTTACAATGTAAAGAATTGTGTGCTAAGAGCAAGGGCTGCCTTGCCAAGAATAACTCAGGAGGAGTCACAGTACACCATCCCAGTCTCCAGTGAAATGAACTGCTTAATCAAAACTGCTATGTTCTGTAAATATTCCATGTATTGATGAAGAGCTCTGCAAATAGGGGCAGCTCCTAAGCAAGCCTCACAGAGAACCGGGGAGGAACTAAAGGAGACAGAGAATAATGGTGGATGTTGCCTGTCTGGATGTTGGGGGTGGGGCACCTGTCGAGGAGGGAACTTGGCTGAGCCATCAAACATCTTGCACGTGCACCCTTGCTCGGTGCAGTGGCAGGTGAGCTAGAGGGCACAACACAGGAGTTCTGAAGCTCCTCTCCAAACTTCAGTTTGCCTGTCTGGTTAGCAGTGTGGCTTCTTTAATTATAATGATGCTCATGCTTACCATGCACTTCCTGTCTGCCTTGCACAGTTCATTAACCTCTCACAAAACACAGGGCTGGGGCTCACACCCAGGCAGTTTGGCTCCAGAGTAACATTCTTTTTTTAAGGGGATGAAGTTCATTTATTTATAAAAAGTATAATTCACACACAGGATGGGGTACAAATCTTAAATGCACAGATCTGTGGGTTTTTTACATGTTTCTAACCAGTATAACTGCCACCAAGGTCATCTCAGAGAACATTTCTACATCCAGAGGGCTCCCTGAATCTGTCTCTACATAAGAAATAACCACTTGCTGACTTTCATCACCCTGGATTCATTTTGCCTGTTCTGTTTTTTCTTTTTCTTTTTTTTCCTCGGTATTGGGGATTGAAGCCAGGGGCGCTTAACCACTGAGTCACATCCCCAGTCCTTTTTAAATATTTAATAGAGACAGGGTCTTGGTAAGTTTCTCAGGGCCTTGCTAAGTTGCTGAGGCTGGCTTTGAACTCACCATCCTCCTGTCTCAGCCTCCCAAGTCACTTGGATTACAGGTGTGTGCCACTGCGCCTGGCCAGAGCCCGAGTCTTAACTGCTGTATCTTACCGCCCCTCACTAACTCCACGCTGCCTTCAGAAACTTCTCCCTGAAAAGTGTTTTGGGTGATGCAGACTTGGCTGAGCCTGAGTCGGCAGAGGGAGAACATGAATAGTAAGTTCAGAGGAGGGCCAAGAAAAGAACTTTGAGACAACGCCCTGTGCTGTACACTTCTGCCTCTCCTTGCCCAGTTCCCTGGTCGCAGACTCACAGGCCTGAGCACAAGTTGCTCTCTTCATTTTTGTTTCTCCTTGCACAGAACTGACTTCATCACTGCTGCTCTCGTAAACACATGGAGAGCATTCTCAGGTATCACCGAGGATGGTGACTTTCAACCAAATGAGGCATTAGCTGCCTCCTTATCACCCTGGGGATGTTTGGCAATGTGCCAATATCTAGAGAGAGTTTTAGTTGTCAAAAGTGGGGCAAGTAGGGTGCTACTGGCATCTAGTGGGTAGAGGCCACTGTGCTAGAGGCCCAGGGTGCTGCTAGATGTCCTACAATGCTCAGAACAGCCCCACCCCCAGCAAAGAATGTTCTAGTCCCTCATGTCAGTCATGCTGTTATTTAGAAACCTTGGTCATTGCCAACACCAGGAAGTTGGTGGTGGTTTGTTTTTCTGATAGAGGAAGAAAAGCAGAGTGGGGTGAAAAGCTCTTTTGCCCTGGAGTTAGAAGACCTGACTTCAGGGCCCACTCTGTTACCTGCTAGTTGTCTGAGCTTGTTCAAGCCACCAACCTGTGCAGGCTTGTTTCCTCATCTGTCGCCAGGGAGCTGAGACACCTGCCTCTCTACTTAGAGGCCTGTAGCTAGGGTCGCAAGTGAGGATGCCAGTGGAATCTCTTAGAAGTGCTTACGTGTGCACCGTTGTATCTGATGGTGATAGCAAGTCAAGTTTATATGGGGGTTTCTGTGTCTAATGTCAGTGGGGAGAATAGTTTCAGCAGAGTTTGTTTCCCTGTGTTCCATTTCCAGGGTCAGAACCTTGTTCTCCCATTTGTGTGGGAAAGGAGCTCATATGTAAAGTGTGTTTCCTGGAACTGTGGGTTCAAACATCCCTACAATTCTCTGAGGCTGCACTTCTTGACACTGGAACTTTTGGTCTAGAAATTCTCTTTTACATTCTTGTAGACTTTGGCCTAGGAGAGTAAGGTGGTTTTGTTTTGTTTTTTTTTTTTTTTTGGTGTTGAATCTTGTGTTTCATTTTGTCACATAAAAGGTTTGAGGCTCTAGGCCCTCCTGAGTGAGGATATGTAAAGTTGTGACAACTAGTCTGAGAAACACCATGAGGCCCAGTGTGCTCTGCCTGGTCACATAGACAGGGAAAATGCTCTGGAAGAGGCAAGAACCTGGTGCTGTACATGGCTGGTGCCAAAGAAGCACTGGGTATTTATGAAAACATTGGGGAACTTTACTCTGTGAGTACATAAGAGAATGAGGTGAGGCTGTAAGTAGTTCCACTCCACGGTTGCTGAGACTTAGCAATGGATAGTGTGGGACAGGGGTATTATGTCATCACATTGTAACTATTAACCACACAAGCAGTGTTGCTTGGAATCTGGGGACAAATTAGCCCTAGACTAAAAGCTATTCTGGTCCAACCTAATGAAATTTCAAAGCAAGCCTCAAAGGAACCAAACTGTTTCCAAGTAATTTGATAGGATTGAGGTGGGCTTATCCTTTGAAGTGAGCCACCCCAAATTCTAGTATCCAGAAGTGGGTTGCAGAGGACTTCTGCCTCCAGGCAGGATGGAATGTGGGTGCTCACATTTATCTTCTCACTTTGACAGTGGGACAATATCTAGGAGACATCTCATGTCTGTTAAACTCATCTTTGTTCTTTTGTATGCAGTGTGACTTTTGTTTTTTGTTTTTGTTTTTTTTTTAGAACCAGGGATTGAACTCAGGGACACTCGGCCACTGAGACACATCCCCAGCCCTATTTTGTATTTTATTTAGAGACAGGGTCTCACTGAGTTGCTTAGGGCTTCGCTAAGTTGCTGAGGCTGGCTTTGAACTCGTGATCTTCCTGACTCAGCCTCCCAAGTCGCTTGGATTACAGGCGTGCGCCACCACGCCCGGCGCAGAGTGACTTTTTACTCTGATTTCTTTTAAGGTTTTCTTTTTCTCACTGGTTTTAAGCAATTTGATGATTCTGTGATTTGGTATGGTTCCCTTCATGTTTCTTGTGCTTAGCGGTCAGTGGGCTTCTTGGATCTAGATAGTTTTCATCAAACTTAGATACCTTTGTGCCATGATTTTTTCACACGCTTTTTCTATCCTCTCTCTGGAATCCTCTGTTAACACAGGTAGGGCTTCTTAAAGTTGCCCCCCACCTCCACTCCCTGTTGCTCTGTTAATTACTTCTGTCTTTTCTCTCTGTGTCTTTCATTTTGTATAGTCTCTATTGCTGTGCCTTCAACTTTACTAAGCCTTTCTTCTGCAATGTCCAATCTGTTATTAATCCCACCCAATGTATACTGTTCACCTTAGATATTATTTTTTTCAGTCTCTAGAAGTTTAATTTAGATATTTTTATATTTCTTAACATGCTTACTCTTTCCTCTACCTTTTTGAACGTATGGAATAAAGTTACTAGAACTCTTATAGTGTTTTGTTTACTGATTTTATCATCTGTATCATTTCTAGCCAGGTTTCAATTGATTAATTTATCTCCTCATTATGGGTTGTATTTGCCACCTTCTTTGTATGCATGCTGATTTTTAATTGGATGTCAGATATTGTGGATCTTACCTTGGGATGGGGTATTCTTGCATTATATTGAGTATTCGTTAGCTTTGCTCTGGGATGCAGTTAAGTTGCCCAGGAACAGTTTGATCCTTTTGAGGCTAGCTTTAAAACTTTGATAGATGGCACTAGAAAAGCTTTTAGTCTAAGGTTAGTTTGCCCTTCTTCTGAGGTACTTGCCTTCTGAGTACCCCAGCCTATGACCCATGTTTACAAATTGTCTTCCCCAGGTGATGGGGACACACACTCTTTCAAGTCCTACGTGAGTGCCAAGGGATCGTTCTATCTGCTTCTTTCCGGTGGTTCTTTTCCTGACCTCAGGTGTTTCATCACATGCCTGCACTAATCTCTATACAGCTGAAGAAGCAAGGAGACACTGCAGTTCTCTGAAGCTCTCTCCCCTCCAGGGCTCTCCTCTCCACTGTCAGCTCTGACTGCTTTGGCCTGTCTGAATTCCAAGCTGTTTCCTACTCCAATGGAAGAGGCTTGTGCAAACTCTCCAGGTTGCAAGCTGGCGCAGTTGTAGAGCTTTTCTCATCTGTTTTCCCCCTCTCAACATCACCGTCCTGTGCTGAAACTGGTTTATTGAAAACATATCTCCCAAAAGCCCAGACAGTGCAACCTCTTTGATTTTCAAACAAAGGTGTACAGCAAATCCCACTACCTTGGGGTCAAGTTAAAGCTGGTAGGTGCTGAAACAAACTCACCCTTAGAGCCTAGCTCAGTGTCAGCAAGAAAGAAGAAGCACTGACATTCAGTGGTCACATGAAGATGATAGATAGCCCTGTGCCCACACTTATGAGGCAATGGGAAGTGAGAAGAGAAAGTGTAGGGGAAAATTTCATAGCAATGCCAAGTTGGTCCTACACAAATAGGTCCATGCTCCAGACACATTAAATACATTATTTTCCCTAGAATATGTCCTTTCTCTGCTGTCCCCAGTTCAATGCATGATGCTCCAAGCTATGAACTTTAGGCGCCCTTGACCCCTATACCTCTTTCACCCCACTTCCAGTTATTTTCTAAGCCCCTCTGATTTTCCAGTTTGCTTTCCAGTTTGCTTTTCTTCTTCCAGTTCCAATTCAGCCCCATGACCTCTCACAAACTCATATTTGACATTGGGGAAATCATGGCACTCATCTGGGTCTGAGCTGGCCCTTTATAGAAGAAGGGGATTGGCTAATGATCTCCTGAGGCTCTTTTTTTTTGCTGTTAAAGTCTAGGTTTTGGTGATATTTCAGGGCATATATGTATAGATCTCTTTTATTTCACACTAATAAAGCTTGATTCTGATGTGGTTATATCCAGAGAGGTGCAGGTTAGAAGTTATAAATGTGCCCTGCATATGATAGCTTTTCTACAGAATCTGCTGGATGAATAAGTGAAAGAATTCAAAGTAAAAAAAAAAAAAAAAAGCAACAAACAGACTAAAAGCCCCCAACCCAACCCCAACCCCAAATAGTTATTGTCTGTAGTAGGCTGATACTTCCTCAGAGATGTTCACATCCCAATCCTCAGAACTTATGTGGCAAAAGGAATTGTGCAGATGTGCTTAAGTTAAGGGACTTGAGATGGGAAGTTACCCTGGGTTATGTGGATGGGCCCAATGTCATTACAAAGGTCCTTATAAGAGAGCAGCAGGAGAGTTAGAGAAACTGGAGATGCTACACTGCTGGATTTGAAGACAGAGGAAAGGCCACAAGCCAAGGAGTGTGGGCAGCTTCCAGAGAAAGAGAGAAGCAAGGAAAAGACTCTCTTAGAGTATCCAGAGGCACACGGCCCTGTTGACACCTTGGTTTTAGAATTTTTGACTTCCAGGGCAGTAAGATAATAACATATTGTAAGTCATTAAATTTGCATTACTTTGTTACAGAAGGAGTAGAAAACAAAAGCACTCTTGTTTCCCCATTAACTTCTTACATTTATCAAGGTAGATCATTGATTTTTCTGGGCCTCTGTTTTACTTTCCATCAAAGGGAGTTAAACATATTTCTCCGAGGGGCCAGGCACGGTGTGCACACCTGTAATCTCAGTGGCTCAGGAGGCTGAGGCAGGAGGATCTCAAATTTAAGGTCAGCCTTAGCAACTTAATGAGACCCTGTCTCAAAATAAAAAAATAAAAAGGACTGGAGGGCTGAGATTGTGGCTCAGTGGTAGAGTGCTTGCCTAGCATGCGTGGGACCCAGGGTTCAATCCTCAGCACCACATAAAAAAATAAAATAAAGGTATTGTGTCCACGTACAACTAAAAAAACAAAAAAACAAAATATTAAATGAAAGGCCAGGGATGTATCTTAGTTGTTAAGTGCCCCTGTGTTCAAGGCCTAGTATGCCCCCAAATATATATAAAAAACAAATATTTATACATATAAATGCTGCATATTTCTCCCATATGAGGTAGAGATAAATTTTTTTCATGAGAGTAAGATTATGTCAAAATGAACTCCAATGCACTAATAAAAACAACAGCAAAAAATTTTTTTCCAAACCCACAGTATGTGCCAGGCACTATGAGAAATGTCCAGATGTTTGGAAGATTGTAATGATGACAATGACAATGTTTCACAGGTTTGAAAATGTACATATTTCTTATATCTGTGTAATAATAGCAGAGTTAAGATATTTCCTCCATTAAGCCTCTTGAATTTATGGTTTTCTCAAAAAGTCTGAACTCCATCCTAAAGCAGGTGAATTAAAAAAAAGGTGCATAAACCTATTTGAAATGATGGAAAGTGCTGCTTGCAATGCCACCACTATGACTACTTCTACTACTCGTGATATTTCTAATGCTGTGCAATGCCTTGCAGGCAGTTTCATTCAAACTTTAAGCAGTCTTATGCCTCAGAGATCACCATCCACCTTTAGTAGATGGAACACTGGGGCCGAGAAGGTCCAAGAAGGTCTCTCAGAGTCGTACCACCTGGAAGCGGAGGGGCTGGACTGCTGTGTGACCGAACGGGCGCCCTTGTTCATTCTGTCTTTTGATGTAAATGTGGCCGCGATGGTGATGGTGATTATGGTACCACTCTGTTATTACCCTCTCCTCATGCCTCTTTCCCATAACAGCATCTGATTGCTTCACTCATCATATTCCAGCCTGTCACCAGCTTGTCACAGAAGTGATTGAAATGCTACTAATTCAGCATTACGACTTCCTGGCTGGGCAGAGTTGGCAAAGGCTGAGGAGATGTTTGTTTATCTGTGAGCAAACTGCTGGAGGTTTGGAAACGTCCCTCCTACTGCGCCGAGAGACAGGCAGTTTTGCATATGGTGAGGAGAGGTCTGTGCACTCATTCACTAATGGACGGAGCCAGGACTGGACGCTCCAGATTTCCAGCAGCACAGAAGTTAATCAGGGGGGCTTTTTCTGTGGGTTGCATCACTAGAATGCCTTATTCGTCCTTCCTCCTCTCTCTTTTTTTTTTTTTTTCATTTTATTATTGTGTGTTAGCTTTATGTAATGTGGGGCCTCATCCTTTTTTTAAAAAATAAAATGAGGCACATGGTGATTGTTGGTTTCCAATCCTTGTTCTCCATCTTTAATTTACTTGCTTCCTCTTCCCTTTTCCTTTCCTCACCTTTGATGTTTAGCATTTCCCCCCATTGTTCTGAGGGCTGTTTGTGTTCTTGGGCTTGGCTGGGCTCATAGGCACTAGGGCCAACGGGGCCAGCTCTGCATGAGCCATGCTTCTGCCAGCACACAGGAGCGGTCTGCTTTGAAGGCTGTTGAGGATATTTGGATTAATAACATTTGTTCTAGTATTTTTCTCTCGTTTTTGATCATCAAAGAGCTCAGAAAGGTTTGAGCTGGTGCAGTGTCTTCTCGTTTGTCCTTGGGAGCAAGTGTCTGGAACAGGGTTGCTCTAAAAATGTTTTCGGAGTGAAGCCTCGTTTAATGGGGCAGGCTGCAAATTCACATCAAGGGAGTGTCATCTTTCAAAACAGCTTCTTGGCAGAAAAGGATGTGGAATTTTAGAGAAGTCTGAATCTGTTAAGCTTCCATTAAATGAACTCCTTGATTCCCAGACTGTGCTGCCTCGAATCTGGGGACTGTGGGCTGTGAATA
The DNA here is from genome assembly GCA_020662805.1 of Glaucomys volans. NCBI lineage: Eukaryota > Metazoa > Chordata > Mammalia > Rodentia > Sciuridae > Glaucomys > Glaucomys volans. Next base: position 43,952 of record JAJEJO010053428.1, on the reverse strand, counting down.
ATTGACTTCTTCGGTGGCAGGATGCCTCAGAAAGGTCCAGAGTCCTTAGGGATGAAACATTCATCAGTTTGGAGGAAATTTTTACTTTTCCGTGTTGTTCTCTCTCTCCTTTTCTATGCACTTTTATTTTATTTATTTGTTTTTTTTTTTTGTTGGTGGTGTTCTGTGTTTTGATTAGCTTAATGGCATTGAAAGACAGAGTTTTGTACTGGGCTGGAGGATGTTTGTGGAATGACCCCTTTTGTGATAGAGCATCCTGTTAAAGCTGCCTTGCTTCCTCACATTGACTGTATGTACCTTGAGGACAGCAGCCAGGATTTTGCCTCCACCTCACCCCTGCCTTGTCTCACACACCATAACCAAGGCAGCCTGTCTTTGGTACCTCATTACAGGACACACACATCTGTGAAGGCTCTGGCACCATGATCAGGCCAAGATGGGATGGGAAAGGTTTGAGACTCCAAGCTAGAGAAGTCACCTCATGGGCTTTGATCCCAGTGGCTTTTCCAAGAAGATTAGCTTGGGCCTTTCTCTTTCCTTCCCAACATTGATCCTGGTTCAAAGGCCTGTCCTCTTTTTTCACGTGTTTCCCTGCCTTTGACTTGGATGATCTTTTTTCTCTTAAAAAGCAAACAACAAAAAAGCTCCCAACAATAACAACAAAGCCAAAAATTGAAACAAAACAATTTTATTGAATTCAAAAAGGACTAAATGTTTATTGTAGAAACTTTTAAAAACAGAAACCCCCCACTAGAATATAATGAAAAACAACCAAAATTAAATGCAATGTCATAGTCAGAGATGACCATTGCATTATGTTTTTTTTCTAGTTTCAAAAAAGTAGTATGTGTCTATATGTGTTTATGTGAGGTAAAATGTGTGTGTTTATCTCATTTAGAGTCCTGATTTTATAATTTTTAATGTCTTAGACATTTCTCCATGACATCAATAATTGGTTTTGATGGCCACAGAAAATTATTGTACCAGAATTATTTGACCAGTTGTCTACTGTAGTAATTTAAGTTACATCCACTTTTTTTCAAATATAAAAACACTGTGATGCAATCCTGTTTATAGATCACAGATTAATACTGTGCATTAATTAATGCATTCCTGGAAGTGGATTTACGAGGGTTAGTGATGTATTATTGGTTGCCCATTAGCTCCAATCTAGTCTTTACTGATGCAAATCAACAATGGAGTGCTCTTGTCCTGGGTATGGTGGGTCTTGCCAGCTAGACCTCTAGCTCTCCCAAGAGAACCTGCCTAGGACCCATACCTTGGGGCTTTGGTATTTATTATTTGTGATCCTGCAGCCCCTGCCTTGCTCCCTGGAGAGCCCATGTTAGATGCAATGGGATGAGTCATTGCCTGCATCTCCTTGACAGGGTCTTGCATTTAGTAAGAATGCTTTCAGGTAGAACCCAGAAACAGTGAAGGGATGAGAGAGGACTGAGAGATAGTTCTGAGTTGGATCAATAGTTGAGAAATCTTAGCTAGAAACATGCCAGAATTGCAAAAGACCATGGATGACTGTTTAATTTGCATTTTGCACCATTTCATGCAGTACAGAGAAAAAACAGAGTGTGGAATCAGGAGTTCTGTATTCTAGTTTTGACTGTTTTAGGTTATTCTGCAGCTGAGTGATCTTGGGGCTGTCTCTTTTGCTATTTGAGCCCCAGTCCTTTCATCTATACAATAAACACAATAATAATGTCTTCCGGGTAGGGTTGTTGAGACATAGTGTGCCAGGTGTGGCACACTATGGAGCAGTCACGTGTTCCTGAATGAACAGGACATGTTCTCAGAAATGTTTTGTCAGGTGATTTTGTTATTATGCAAACACCACAGGGTGTTCTTACACAAACCTAGATGGGATAGCCTACTGCACACCTAGGCTGTTCGGTGTTTGTGTATTTGCATATGGCCTATTGCCTCTTGCTCCGAGGGCCATGGTGCACAAAATAACCTGAGATTAAATTGAGCTCAAGAGAGCACGATGTGATCACAACATGGTGAACGTGAGCTGTAGCAGCCTGCTGCCTGTGTGCCATGACACTATTTTATAGTAAACCTTCATCTTTAATAAGTAGGAGCATACTCGAAAGTAATAAAAAGTATGCTATGGTAAATACAGAAACCAGTAACAGCCATTTCTTATCATTATCAAGTATTATATGTGACATTTATACAACTGGCAGTACAGCAGGTTTGCTTATGCCAGCATCCTGTGTTGTGTTATGATGTCACTAGGTGATAGGAATTTTTCAGCTCCTTTATAATATATTATGATTTCTTTTTCTTTCTTTTTTTTTTTTTTTTGCACTGGGGATTGAACCCAGGCGCACTTTACCATGGAGATACATCTCTAGTCCTTTTTTAAGAAAATTACATTTGAGACAGGTCTCATTTAGTTGTTGAGGGCCTCACTAAGTTGCTGAGGCTGGCTTCAAACTTGTGATCCTCCTGCCTCAGCCTTCTGAGTTGCTGGGATTCAGGACTGTGCCACCATGCCCAGCTCTCCATTACAATCTTATGGGACCACTGTGGAATATGTATGTGGTCCTTTGTTGATTGAAAAGTCACTATGCAGGGCACAATTGGATAGAGAGAGAAGTTTTGTTATTCCCATCACCTCCATTTGAAATGGCATGCATCATTCAGCAGTGCGCCACTCTTGCGGAATTTTAGGACAGCTGCCTGTGGACCTTTGGGCCTTGGAGTTTGGATCTGTCTGGTGCAGTTCAGCAGAAACTAGACTAAAGGGCACAAGAGAGAATAGGCATTTCCCCTCTAGATGCTCTTAGCACAGTCAAATCTGTAGATGCTGAGGTTTCTCATGAGGGAATGCAGTTCCAGGTATTACCCAGTGACCTTGTGACCTTTGCCAAAACATTTAACCAAATGATTGAATCTCAGCCTCAACTTCCTCACCTGTGAAATGGAGTGCATAGAATCTTTCCACTCTGTAGAGTTTACCCAGATGTCCTGCTGAGGCAGGGACAAGTTAGAAGGGGGGAAAAAAAAGATCAATGGGAAAACCTCCTATTTTTCAAGTGCTGACTATGTGCCACTTATCCTATAAATGTATTCTCCATTCATTCATTGATTCTAGTGTCTGTGTGTGCTTGTGTGTGTGTGTGTTTTCTGGGCTAGATGCTAGGAATAAACCAGGAAATAAGATAAAACAGGTTAGTGCTCAGGACCTCGTAACAATGCTCTGTATTAAATAAAAGTCTTGTAAAATCTGTAGTGTAGTGGAGGGTTGTTCTCCATTATTTTGTGTACTTGCAGCTTGAAGAAGTCAATGTCGGTTTTCCTGTGGTTGGGACAGTGGGGAGATCTGGGGAAACCTGTAGGGCCTTCATCCCTCCCTGATAAGAATGCTGCCAGGCAAGAAGCCATCCTTCATAGGAAAGCTTTTTCTTAGCTATGGAAAAGCTTGCCCAAACTGCAGCCGAGGCCTGGCTGGGGCTGGGGTTGGAGAGTGATGACATCTGCAGATTCAGAGGGAGCCTCTTGTTCTGCTCTCTCCCAGGCTGGTGGGTTCTCACACGCAGTGAGTGCATCTCTCTGCTGCTTGACTACTGATTATTTGGCCAGGAAAAAATTAAAAAGTGCCAGCAAAGCTTCGGATTAGAAAGCTGTAGGGGTTGTGACCCAAGGGAGCGATGCCTGTCCTCTGTATGGCACTTCTGTGCTGTCCTATGGAGACAGGGCCAGGTTGGAAGAGCTTTGATGGTGTGTGGCCCTTCAGTGCGAATAGGTGCTGTTTCTTAGAGCAAAGCTGTCGGTCTGTCTTGGGATGGACACCCAGTTGGTGAATTGTCCAGGAATATTCCAGTTCTTTATTTCTCTCCTGATATCCTACTGGCCATTTCACTCTGTATCACCAACCTCAGAGACTGAGTGCCGTCAGGTCTTTTTGTGAATATCTAGTAAGAATGGTGCAAGGAGTGGGTGACAAGGCTAGTGCAGGGCTGGCCTCATTCAAACCAGTGAATATATTGATTATATTCAATTAGCATGTTGTTGAGGTGGTCATGGAAGGCCTTGAACCTTGACCATGGGGAATGTGGTCAACAGGCAACCCTCACCTGGCTGTTTTCAGGATCTCCTTCAGTGGCAGATAGCACCTGAGGATCAGTTGTGAATAGCCTGGCCATCTGGGCCCCATGTGGGAGAACTCTCCAGGCTGCTTCAGGACTGGAGCTCACTGATGGGTTGGTGGAGGCTGCTGGGCCTGCACTCTGACTGGACTCCCTCTCCCCATCCCTCACAGGTGTGGACCCCCAAGGCACCCCCTAGGAAGTCCCCTGCCCATTATACTCTATCTGGCACCTGAATCCCAGGGAATCCAAACTGCATCACCCCTTAAAGAAGGACCCGCAGTCATTCTAATGGCTACTGTAATTTGAAGTGGTTGTGAGCTTGAGATTTTGAAATATCTGCAACAGCTTTGAAGAGGCACGTACTGTGCTTCATTGCCCATGTTTACAATGGGAAGAGATGTTCAGTTTGAGTTCGAGGTTTGTGAAGAGCTGAATTTTCCCATCCAAGTTCATGAAGTCCCTGAATTCTATCTATAGACACCCACAGTGTCTGTGGACCCGAAGTTAAGAATTCCTGATTTAGACAAAATTTGGAAAACAAATAAAAATGGTAACAAATTACATGGACTTGTCCAAAGGTGCAGAATGGTGGGAAGAAACACCCACATCTTTTTAATTAATAGGGTAGAACATCCTGTTACATTTGAATTTTTATAAACAATGAACTCCTTTTTAATATAGGTATGTCTCATGAAATATTTTGGATGTACTTGTTATAAAAAGTCATTCAGTGAAATTATTCATTGGCTTGGAGGAATTTAAGACATTTTGGCAAAATGTATATTGTAGGGGACCCCAAGATAAGGACACAACTTTAGAGAATAAAGCACTCATGCTAATGAGGGAAGACAAGTGAAATTTGCTACATTTGAACCTGATATTCACTTCCTCCTATGGTTATTGGCTATTGAATTTTTTTAATTGGTGGTGATGCCAATGGGCATCTTGCTTTTACAAGAATAATTAAAATATATTTGGCTCCACATATTTATCAGGATGAGAGGTAATAAATATTTTCAGAAATTTAAAGTAATTTTTATTACACTTTTTGCCATGGGTCCTATTAGCTATGAGGAGGACTGTCTTGTGATCTTGTGGTAAGTTCCCTGTGCTTCTAGGTAGGCCAGTGCTTCAAAGGCAGTGGTAAAGCCCTCTCTGAACACATGGCACTTTCCAGTCCCAGGGCCTTTCACTAGTGGTTTCCTCTGACTGCCTGGAATGTTTTTTTGACCCCTGGCTGGGCCAGCTTCTCCTTGACTTCTCCTCAGGGAGAACTTCCTTGGCTCCTTTATGGACATTAGGTTCTTCTCTTATTCCCCATCATGGCATCTTCTTTGTTGTCTCATGACACGTTTAGGACCTTGTCATGATTTTCGGTTTTGCTTACTTGCTTATTACAGTATTTCACTGAATCTAATACGCCCTGGATAGTATGATAGGCCATTGTTATCTACACCACTGAAAAGGAGAAAAGAAAGCTACAAATTAAGCAGTGATGTGACATCTTAATGATAGTCCTGTGTCATTCATGAACTGGTCACAGAAGCCTCTCATTGTTCAGAAATTTCTTTCATTCACTTTGAGGGTTTGGCAGTTTCTCTAGGGTCTGTTGCTTTGCTCGGAGGATGATGGACAGTCCTCTGATACATGCAGCAGTAAAGCCAGACTTTTTCTGTTGTGGTTATCTTTCCATAAAATGCTTGTTTGTTTTTGTAAGAAAATATGTGATGGCGGTCACTCCTCCAATGATGAATATCAGATTTAGGCCTTTCCTCTTCTCCAGGGATTTTTTGGTGTGCAATTTATAGGCTAGTTCTGTCAAAAACATTTTAACTGGCAGACAAACTTAATCTAAGTAGTACCATTCAATACGGCTGTGACTCAGTTGAAGTGGTAACAAGATGAACACTTTTTTTTTTTTTGGAACCAGGGATTGAACTCAGGGACACTCGACCACTGAGCCACATCCCCAGCCCTATTTTGTATTTTATTTAGAGACAGGGTCTCACTGAGTTGCTTAGGGCCTCGCTAAGTTGCTGAGGCTGGCTTTGAACTCGCGATTCTCCTGACTCAGCCTCCCGAGTCGCTTGGATCACAGGTGTGTGCCACCACGCCCGGCCAGATGAACACTTTTGATTATCATCACAACCATGGTCTAGCCAACAGCACTTGTAAGATATATCCCCATTTCAAAGATGAACAAAAGGGAGCTCTAAAATTGATAAAATATGGGATCTGTGTTCTCTATCAGGGAGCTGAGTCCTTGTCAGTTGTGTCTGCCACAGTGTGCCCGGCACCTAGCACAAAGCTGACGTTCAGAAGGATGTCAATAAATATGTGTCAAATGAATGGAGGAATCTATATAATTCTGCACATGTACATTTTATTAACTGTGGAACTGATTAAACTCTTATGGAAATAAAATACAACATAATGGCTTTTGTTATTTCTAAAAACCCCCTGTTCTACATTAGTTTAATTGACGATACCAATTATAAGGACACATGTTTGGACTGTTAAATATGACAACAGATCCCCACTGATAGAATGCTCATCAGATTATGAATAACACTTGTGTGTTATTCAACTTTTGAATTACACTTTTCAGACAGGATACTGAACACTGACATGATATCACTGGTAATAGTGACAGAAGTGATTTTTGGGAGGATAGGAAATAGAGTTACATACATGTAAGTGATGTGGCAAAGTACTAGGATACAAGAGGGTTCTGACTTGTTGAAGAAATGACAAGCAATAGTGTGGCCATCATGCTTTAGAAAGGCATAAAATATCAAGCAAGGTGTCAGAGATGGTGGGACATGAACTTTGGTGGGAAAAACAGAGAAATACATTTACTAAACACCTGTCAAGTTAGCACATGCTTATTTAATCCTCCCTTGGATTAAAGGCTTTGCTACACATTGCAAATGGGAAACTGAGACTCAGAGAGAGTAACCTGCCCATAGCTAGTAGCTGCTCTAGGATTCCAATCAGAGTAATCTTGATTCTCCAGCTATGGTTTTTTCCCAATCACTCTATATTGACTCAGAAAACTTGGGACTTGTGGAATATCTAGTGAGAGTGAGAATGGAGAATGTGGCTCATCATTTGGAGAGAAGCCCAGCTGGTGGGCTATGTGGACTCTTCTCTCTGAACCATTTGCAATGGACTGAGTGTTTCCCAGACAACACTGAGGATAACTTGTGGATTTGGATAAAATAACAAAGACATGATTCTGATAATGTGTCCTCTACCATTCCCTGTATAACCTCTTTATTTTACTTCATTTGATTTGTTTTTGTTCCTTTGTTTTTTGAGCAGTTATTAAAATAATTTCTTCTTTGAAACAGGACAGATGATGGGGATGGTGTGGATGAAGGAGCTTTGTCTATGAGGGGCACTCCAAAGACAGTTGGGCAAGAAGACTGGGAGGGAAGAAAGAAGGAAACTTAGCATTCTATGCAAGAGTGGCATATGCAGGAAAAGTAGCAAGAGCAGCGAAGGGTTGAACCCCCATTGCCATTTGCCAATGTCAATTGAGTGGTTCTTCACATGCTGGGCTGGAGAGGAAAAGGTTTCAAAAAGCTGGGACTAAGGAGAACCTCCTTGGAAACAACTCAAGGATTGTCCCTCAGCCTTCGGCACTGTGTTTGGGGATGAATATATTTTTTATTTCAGAGCACAGTTGATACATCAGCTGTCTCCATATTGTCTAATTAATTTAGTTCAATACTAATAAAGGGAGAAGGAATTGGCCTATAGGGAAGACAGGAGCCTTCCTGGGCTGGGAAAGGCCTTTTCTATTGATCACAATGTGGGATTAAGGATCTCCCCACCCCCACAATGACCACAGAGCAACTGATAAAACTCACTGAAACCTGTGTTCCTGTCACTCGTCATAAAGAAACCGGGCTGGGCTAACCATTGCTTTGGGGAAGATCAACTTCATTTGATTGTAGATTTTCAGTGCCTGATAGACTCTGGATTTTAGAATTGCTGGCCAATTGCCTTTTCTACGTTCCAGAATTATTGGAGCTAAAATTTGTCCTGGGGACCCCTCTCCCTTTTTCCCCAAAAGGGACCACTTTAGTGAACCCTTTTTGTTATCCAAAGCAAGGCAAGTACCAATACTTTTTTGGGGCGAGGAGAAAGCCCTGATTCAAAGAAGTAATTCAAACACAGACATGACACACAATCTGTATGCAAATGACAGATCACATTGCAAGATCAGGGATGATCCTGTTTATACCTTTAATAAAAACCTACATCAAGTCAGTTTGGTTTATATTGGTTTCTTTTCTTTTTTAAAAAGAGCAAAAAGAAAAGACATTTTTTTCTCTTTCATTTCTCTATTATTCTTTTGTGAGGATAAAGGAAGAAAGAATTCCAAACACTTTAGCCATTGTGAAAGCCAATTTCATTTTCTGACCTGATCGGAACCAGAAAATATTCTAGTACTTGTTGGTTACCAGCACACCTGTTGCGCCTTCCCTGGGTAGGGGTGGGGAGTGGAGAAAGTCAGAGGCTTGGAAGTCAGGGAACAAGTCGTCTTTGAACACAGCACAATCTGAGCCTGTGTCTCTGAGGAGAACACTAGGGCTTTATTGGAAGAGCCTCCCAGCAGTTGGTATCATTCAGAGAAAGAAAATATTGCCGCCTGCTTGAGTTCCTTGCAGTAAGGGGTCTGGATTAGGATTTGTGAGCAGAGTTGAAAGCAGGGAAGAAGGAGTGGGCCAGAGGAACCTGGACCACCTTTGCTGTGTCTTCTTGTCAGCCCCCTCCCTGGGCTGTGCTGTCTTTGGAGCAGTTGGTGGAGTGCCTTCTGTGGGAGGGTGCCCTTTTAGCGGTGGCAGGAGAACAGCCCATTCCAATGCGCCCATGCCAAAGCAGGCTGGGTGTGGCTTCTATTTCTGCACTCTGCAGAACTGCAGTTTCGGAGATTTACGAAGGCAGCAAAACAACACCCTCGTCCCCAAAGATGCCGTGGGAAGTGCAATAATCTTCCTGGACAGTCTCTGTTACTAGGCTAAGAGAGCCTGACTGTAAGGCTCAGGTGCTCGAGGAAGGAACCCCAGGCAGGTGCTCAAGACCTGAGCAGGGTAGACAGGGATGTCACAGAGGGGTCCAGGCCCAGCCCAGGCAGGGCACCCACCACAGGACAAGGGCAAGGGAGACAGATTGTGCAGAGTCGGCTGCTGTCCCCTCTAAGAAAGTCCCTCCAAGTTGGCTGACAGAGAATCCAAGCAGGTGGATTCTCTGTCAGAGGCCCAGGGGCACTGGTGAGAGGGGCCAGCTGCCCTCTCCTGTGAGGAGGGAACTTGGGGGCTGCATGGCTCTGGCTGCCTCAGGGCTGGCAGGCAGCTGCAGCCCCTCATAGGCAATCGTGGCCTGGGTCACGGATGTGGAATGCTGAACTCAGTGAGAGGGAGGAGAGGCATTGGCCTTGGAATGCTGGTGATGGTAGGCTCTGGGTTTAAGGATGGATGTTTAGCCAATTGAGCTTGTTAAAGGAGAGTGACCAGAGGATGAGGGACCCAAAACCATGCCATTTGAGGATATTAAGCCCAAAGAAAAGAAGGGTTGTGTAGGCTGAGTGGAGGATGAAGGAAAGAAATCTTGGAAAAACAAAGGGAGGAACATTTTCATCGAAGTTGATTAGTATCTCCAAATAGTGCATCTTTATACTCAAGAACTGTTCGTCTTCCCTCCTGGGGATCCTAACCAACCAGGTTGACTGTTCAGCAACACACTAAGTGCCAAACCCTCCCTGTTCAATACTGTTTTGTACATGAAAACATTTAATCCTCACAAGAATCCCACAAAGTCCATGAACTTTTTATTAGCCTACCTCTTAAGGATGAGGAAACTGAGGCACAGGGATTATATAATTTGCTTGAGGCCACACAGCTAGTGAGCAGCAGGGTTAGGACAAAGTGCATATGGGCCCAGGGCTGCTCCTGCCAGCCCCACCTATGGCCTAGCAGGTGGGCTTTATAGTGGCATTCCTTACCCCTTAGGTCCCTGGTCTCTGCATGGACAGGTGGTGTCTTCCAGAGCCGTCACATCAAGTTTCAGATGCCCCAGAAAATTGGGGACCTCTGATGTCCCACTTCCTGGTAGTTTTCATTTTCTTTTCCTTCATGGCTACCCCCCACTCTCCTGCAGCTTCTGCGTGACTCAGGTTGTCAAAACCTGATATGATTGAGCGTCTTCGAGCAAGTTGAGTTCTGTTCTTTCTCTGGCTGTTCTTGGTGTCCCCAGTGCTACATAAAAATAGGGAGATCATTTCTTTGCTACCAGAATCACAACAGCCTCATAAAACAGAGTGTGGCTCTCCTCGTGTTAGGATAATGGGGCTATTTGGATTTATAGCTCTGGGTAGTACTTAGAAAGCTGTTGCTCTCTGTGTGCTGCTTTCTGGAGAAGAGAACACTGGTGTTTGATGGTGGCATGTTATTTCAGTCTCGTTTCTGACAATAATGGTAGAAATCTCCTTTCTTCTGACACATTTGAGATTGCCAGGAGGAGAGAAGGAAGAAAAGAATTCTAAATTTATTCTTAACAACCAAAAAACTAGAAGCTGAGTTGTTGAAAGTAGCTGGAGATCAGGCTGATCCGCGGCCTCGAGCTGCTGAACAGAGCAGTGGATTTCTCAAAACACCCTGACTTGCCTCAGCCTGTTGAGCCCTGACCATCTGGAAGACCCCTTCTCTTTGTTGAGGCGGGGTGACCACCTCCAGAAATAGGACAGGTTTAGGTGGCAATTTCTTTGTAGTGGGCCTGGAGAATTGCCTGCTTGAGGCTCTGCAAACATCTCTTTTCTGCAAGGCCCAAAGGTGGCATAAGGCATAAAAAAGAGAAGTTTAGAACAGGCAGCTGTCATCACTTTTCTGCCTTGAGGTATATGACAATGGCATATTTATTTTTCTCTGTTTTGAGAGGTTATAACCCCAAATGGACTGGAAGGACTCCACCATCAGGGAGAGTTTTATGCTGGCAAGCCTGGAGTTTCAGTGGAGTGTCCTGAGGGAGCTTGTTTATCCTAGCCAGGGTGCCACGTGGCCCTGCACTGTGATCTGTTGCAGTAAGATTTCAGACCAGTGCATGGAGTTCTGTGGCACACAGGATTTCTGAGAAGTTCTTTTCTACCCTCTATTTGGAAATTATATCCTGTCAGATCTTGAAATAGATCATTGGCTTGGCAGTGTGGCTCATGGGTTTTTGTGTGCCCACCCAAGGCAACAGGACTGGTGTGTGTATCTGTGTGTGCGTATGAAAGCCCATCCATGCATCTGGGTGGTGAGTTCTGGATCTAGAGGCCACAGGCTGGGGCAAACCTTCCTGGCATGCCCATCTCTCCTTGGTTTCTGCCACTGCTCCCTGTGCGAAACACCTGTCCATGTGTCTTGCTCTCAGTGTTTTCCCTGTGCTTTGTCCCTTGCAACAGCTTGCTGCTTATGCTCATGTAGAAGGGTGTGGACAGCACTCACAGGTACCCAGGGGCTGGGCAGAACGGTCCAGTTGAACCGTGTTCCTTCCCTTACTTTGAAATGAGAGGGGAATTGGCAGTCTGGGTTGCTGGTGGTGAGACACTCACTGGGTGGTGCCTGTGTGAACATAGCACCTGAGTGATGATGTGTGTAGGTATCGGGTTCGAGCCTCTGTCCTATGCAACAAAACCCTCACCTCCTGGGTGGGGTCTTTGCCAGAGGTGCCTTAGCACCTCCAAGATCCCTGCTACTCAAGGACCTGTGCTGCCCTAAAGCAACCCACCTTTCCTTCTATTCTCCTCCTTGGCCTCTGTCCTTCTCCTCCAGCCTCTGAGGAACCAGCCTCTCAAATCCAGTGACAGATCTGACCAAGACGTAAGTGACCTGCTGAGTTCTCTTAACTCAGGAAAAGAAATCCTGGTTATATCACTCAGTAGACCGTGACTAGGCAAGTTAGTTAACTTTGCCCTCCTTTTTGTCATGGGATTAGCAATATTGTATTCATTTTATTTTGAGGACTAAAGAGGTTGAAAGAAGGAAAAGAGGGTAAAAGAGATTACAGTTGGTTCTCTGTCTCCATAGGTTCTACATCAGAAATATTTTAAACAATTGTATTTGTATGGAACATGTACAGGCTTTTTTCTCATCTTTATTTACTAAATAATACAGTATAACAATTGCTCACATAGAATTTATGTTGCATTAGATATTATAAGTAATCCAGAGATGATTTAAAATACATGAAGATGTATGCAGGTTATAGGAAAAACTATGCCTTTTTAAAGAATCTGTAGATTTTGGAAACTTTTGATGAGGGAATTTTAGAATCAATCCCCCAGGGATAATGAGGGATAACTGTACTTATCCGTAATAATAGATAATTAATTGTACTTCATAGAGTGGTTATAAAATGAGTTCATAAAGTGTCTATTTAAATTATTTATAAGGTTCATATACTGCAATGGTTCAAATGTGTCCCCTAATGCTCACGTGTTGGAAAATTAATCCCTACTGCGATGATGCTGGGAGGTGAGGTCTAATGTGACGTTTTGAGGTCAGGAGGGCTCTGCCCTCAGGAATGGATTAATGTTGTTAACATGGGAGTGTGTGGGTTATAAAAGGGAGTTTGGCTCCCGCTCCAGATATGGCCCCTTCATCTTGGACTTTCCACCCTCTAGAACCAGCAGCCCAATACATTTCTGTTCATTATGAATTACCCAATCTGTGGTATTCGGTTAGAGCAGCAGAAAATGGACAATGACATATACAATCCTCAGTGATGCCTGGCATATATGACAGAAGTGTTAGATTAAAAAAAAAAAAGACCAGGCAAAGTGTTTTTGCACCTTCTAGGCTGACTTAACACTCAAATGCTTAGGGAAGGTCTATGAGCTGAGAGTTAGGTGGGGTGGTGGTAACTATGTCTTTGATCTTTGTGCCCTCAAAGCCCTTTAGGCTTTCTGGTACATGGAAACACTGCAAGTTGCTTACTGAATTCATCAGTGATGAGTGAATATTCCCTATTCATGTCATACCTTGTCTTTAGCATGGAAAGCCTTGGTTTTAGAAAACTTATTTTTGATTTGGGAACACTTTGCCCCGGTTGTTATGCATTGTGACTTGGAATTTACCACTCTGGCATTTGTGACCTCAAAGCAAGCATGATGACAAGCTAAATGATAATGCTTTTGCAAAAAAGGGGAAAAATTATGTGGGATTCCACAAAGAATTTGATAACCCAAGTGGGGGAGATGAGTAATGATGCCACAAACTTTTCCTTCTTTAAAAGGACTCTTTACTTGCTACTGGCTATGTGCAGGTGCTGTTGAGAATATGTATATGAGTAAGTCTCAATCTTCTTGTCCAGGTGCATGGAACCTGGTGGGGAAGCTGGATTCTGTGCATAAAGAGTAGCATGGGATGCAGACATGCTGTGGGGCTTTGGTGGAGGGAAAGGGCCAGAGGGTTATGAATAGAAGTGGGGCATCCAAGGAGAGCAGGAAAAGAAAGAAAATGAGAAGACGGTGTGTCAGCCCCTATTTGACACGGCCCTCGATAGAGCTGTGCTATCAGCCAGACCTCATTGACCTGGTCCTTTAGTTACTTAGTCAGCTCTTGGGCATAGTCTTGAGCATCCTCAGTTAATGTCTCACTCTTGGCCCTCAATCTCAAGAATATCCTTAAATTCTAGCCTGCTCAACAGTGTGGCTGGCCAGGATTTCACTCCCATCCCCTACATCAAGAGACATAACTGATGTCTTTTTATTTTTTAATCCCTCAAGTTTCCCTTCCTCCTTCAGGCTTTAGAAAATTCCTGAAGGGTGTAGAGCCAGAAGCTCCAAGACAGCCCTAGTGTCTGTACTCAGAATTAGTGTTAGAGCCAGATGAACTGATTTAGGCTAAGGAAGAAATTTTGGGTTTGCTTATTCTAAAAAAAAAAAAAAAAAAAAATCTTTGTAGGATAATTTCCTCATAAGGAAATTGGCTTCTGTAGAGTTTTAAAAATGGTATTGTAAAAACTGGTAAATATATTCATGACAATTTAATGTACCCTTCCTCCTTGTGACTAGAACCAACCAGATGTCATATCCCAGTTCAACCAGCCCTGATGGAAGTTCCTATAAAAGCTAAAGCTAATTAAAATCCCTTCTTCCTCCCTCCCCACCCTGGCACCAACTATAATTTCTTTGTTCACTGATGCAGATGTTAAAAATAAATTGAAAATATTTCTAAATTCTTTGTCATTCCTGAGAAATCTGTTATCACCAAAGAAATACTAGAGTGTAGAATTGAAAACCCCAAACAGAAGGCATTTAGTAAATAGTAACAGTGGCGTCTAGGTAATGATTACACTGGGGTAAGGTGGATACATTTGAATATGCAGAAGCTGAGTTGCCTTAAATCTTCTCTGGAAAGAGCCAAGTTATAAAGGTGAGAAGACCAATCAGGAAGCTACTGCAGTGGTCTAGGAGAAGTGAAGTGATAAGGTCCCTGTGGAGTGTGTAGCTATAGAGATGTAGAGGAGGGGGCAACAGGAGACAGGAGGCTGACCAAACACAAAGGCGAAAGATAGAACAGAACAGAAAAGCTTGAGCAGCATACTGGTGGGTAATCTTTCTCATGAATATCCAAATGTGGACTGGCTTCAGGAGTGGTGAGGCAGATGAGTCACTAATTAGAGCCATGCCCCCAAACAGAACCAAAGATGACAGGAATGGTGTGTTCTTGAAAGGAGGGTGCCTGTGTTTTGACTTAGGGGCCAATCTTGGACTTCGTCTTAGAAAAATGTTTTTCTTAGAAAATTTTTTTGTTGCTTTGGATAATAATATGACCTATGAGTTCATCAAATTTCTGATGTCAAGAAGCTAAGATCATGGGATTGGGGATTTAGCACAGTTGGTAGAGTGCTTGCCTTGCATGCACAAGGCCCTGGGTTCAGTCCCCAGCAGCACAAAAAAAAAAAAAAAAAAAAAGAAGCTACCTCACCACCACCACCTGCTGAGCACTCATGTCTCAGTCATCGATTGACCCATGAAGCAGACATATCACCCCCATTTTACATACTAGGAAACTGGCTTTGCAAGAGTGGGGGAATATCATTTCCTCTGGTTCCAAAATTTGCATGAGGGAGAATTAATACCTCAAACTCATGCTCCTCTATCCCTCCTCACTGCCTCCCAAGCCACCATCTGTTGAGGAATATGGACTTGGAGCTAGTGTCAGTCTCCTGCCTTGCTTCTGTGGTCCAATCTCCTTCTCCACCTTCTGCTAATCCAATCTCCCTCCTCCTCCTGCTCCCATGGGACCCTACTTCTCAATCTCTTGTGTCAAAGCAGACCTTTTGATCCATGAACCTGACAGTCACCTGAGTTGAGAGGGACCGCTGCCTGGAAGTCCATGGCCATGTCCTATTTATGCCCCACTTCCTCCTTAGGACAGAACCAACCTGGACCACTTCTGGCTCCCGTCCTTGCTTGTGTAGTTATGACAATCCAACCTGTCCAGCAGGAACATGGCTTTGGGGCCTGGACCCGAATTCCTAGGCTGGACAGCTAGAGTTGCTTTTAGATAACAAGGGGAAACTCTAGGAAAGACATAGGGGAACAGGCCTCAGGCAGAGAGCCTGGAGCCACAGAGCTGTCCTCTCCAGATGAACCCACAGGGTTTGGTGACAGATTGGACATAGGACTGAGGGAGAATTGGAGTCAGTGGTGACTTTTAGACTTGGGGCCTGATGAACAGGGCACATAGTAAACTATAAGATACATAACCCAGGGGACTGGTGGGTCCTGCGTGCAAGTGTCTGTTTTGAGCCAGCACATTAATATAGATTTGCCTTCTCTTGGCTTTGTCCTAAAATAATTTGCTGTCCCCATGAGCATTATTTAGAGGCAAAAACATGGTGCAGAACTCATAGGGATAATGAAGGAAGAGTTTATAGAGCTGTCACCCAGCATGTGCACCCAGATCAGAATCCATGTGCTTGGTGATCTTGTATTCCTAAGCTGCTGCACGGCCTCTCTCTAGCTGGCACACCACCCTGGTCTCACTTGTGCAGACTAATTCTGCTCTCCCTAAAATGTGTGTCCCCACACTCCTGGGGCTCAGCAAAGCAGGGCAATTAGCAGGCCCACCTTCCTTGGGAGATAGTTGAATGGGCTGCTCTTGCTACTCAATCATACCCTTTGCGGTCTTGCTCATCTCCACTCCCACAAACAACTCACATATCTCTTCCAATCACATACAGGAGTCGCTGTGAGAGTGGTTTTGGTTAATTAAATTTTCTATTTCAGTCCAGAAGCTAATGTAGGCGTGGTGGAAAGGCTCATAGTTACTAAGGGGCAGAGCTGGGATTTGAACCTGCTCTTTTGACAGCACGTCCAGAGTTTCTTTCACAGTATCAGATGTGGTGTGGGCTCCAGGTCACTAGAGATGAGGGCTTCTGGCACAGGCTGCTGGGGACTGAGCATCAACTAGGAAGCTGGGCCGGCTCAGTGTGTCTTGATGTTTTTCATTATTGACCACTAAGGAGTCTCTCTACATGTTTTCCCCCACCTATCCATGAAATTCTAGTACCATGGATAGACTGCAGATATATTTATGTATTACGTGCACACACACACACACACACACACATATGTACTTTGTAGTAAAAGAGTAAGACCCCCCACTGTGATCACCCCCAAACCAATTTCACCCTCTCGGGGGCAATGTGGCCTCCACAGAGAACATACAGACTCAAAGAGATTCTCAAAGCTTGGTCCTCCAGCAGCAGCAGCAGCAGCAACAGCAACAGCACCTGCGAATTTGTTAGTAATGCAAACCCTCAGTCCTATCCCAGACATGCTGTGCCTGACACTCTGGGGTGGGACAAGAGTTGTCCCACCAGCTGGTTGTATTTGGACAAGTCCTCCAGGAGGTTCTGTGGGCATGGTGGAGTTTGAGAACAATGGACTGGATGATAGCAGAGGCTATGGGTTCTTTCTGGTTTAATGACAGAATTATTAAAGGCTGCTTGAGGGGAGCACAGCTCTCTTTCCTATGATACACTGACTCCTAATTAATTGTAATCACGGTCAGCATCCATTCTTCTCAATCCTCCAGCCCTTATTAAATACCTGTCATGTGAAAGGCATATTGGGCTCTGCAGAGATTATAGCTCTGGGCAGAAAAGAGCCAGGTTTTATGGGGTGTGAATCGCAGATATAATTATGTAGTCCTATTCAAGAAAAAACATATGACATCATGAATACGTGCTTAGGTAGGGGGATATGGAAGGGGCTTATACAGGTGAGGGGTCTTGAACCCAAAGCTCCTCTGGTTTCATGCCAAATCAGCCTATGGTGGCCCAGCACAAGGATGGACCCAGAAGATGGTGACTATACTGCAGATGGTGATGACCGTACTGCAGGTGATGGTGAAACAAAGATGGGCAAGTAGGCAGGACTGAGCCACAGGCCAGGGGCAGAACGTGGAGGGCCAGAGCATGTCCCTCCCCTGTGATGGAGATGCATGCGCAGTTGGGGCTTGCGGGCTGGAGTGCAGTCCTGTCTTGGAGCCTGGGAAAGGCATCCAGTGCAAAGTGTCCTCTGGGCTTCGGAAGAGATTTGCTGATGGAGAAGGGGAGAATGACCACACCACAGTTTCAAGGACTTTTGTAGGTTTCTGTCTGAAGTTCCAAGGCATTTTCTAGATGCTCCCCGTAGCTTGATGAGAACACAGAGAAGCACTCTTCTCCTCTGACTGGTCATTGAGTCTTACTTGCCATACAGGGCAGAAGCTGCCTTTCCCAAGAAGGTCTCTGTACTCAGAGGCCCTTTTCTCCTTGCCCAAGAGCCACAGTCTGACTCCCCTTCTCAACCCCACCCATTCCTGAGAAGTAGTGGCTGCTGACAGATTGTCATCACTGTGGGGGGGCGAGAGGAGGGCTGGTGCATCACCTGCCAGCTTGCTCTGACAGGGCAGCCATTTGTCATTCGGTAGGGGGCTGAAGCATGAACTGCATTTGGATATTTGGATTTACAGCCCACTTGGGCTCAACCCTCCTCTGTGGCTCTGTTGCCTTGGAATGAGAGCTGTCTATTATGTTCTCCTCAGTGGCAGCTGTAACTACTGCAATTTTCCCAATGGACACCTTCTAAGGAACCAGTTATTTTCGTAAAGGGCAGTGCATTTGCACCTCACTGGCTCCATCATGTCCATCAATCTGGATTTACTTTAAGAGGGAGAAATTTTCTGCAGCAGGCCTTGGGTTCTCTGCTTAATTCATTTTGTTAGTATTGGCCTAAGTTATGCTTAAGCATGATTAAGGCATTCAGCGTGTCATCTCTCTGGAAAGATACACAAGAATTGATTTCAAACAGTCAATAGTCTTCTGTTTTATGAACAGAAGTCTTGATTTATAGCATTGGACTTTCTTTGCCTGTCAGGGAAACCTGATATCTTTTGGTGTCATTCTTTCTCTTCCTTCTTTCCTCCCTCGCTTCCTCCTTTGTTTTCCTCTCCTGTTCTTCAGTCAACTCAGTGCACACCAGGTACTTTGTAGAACACTGGAGCCAAAAGTGAATAAGACAAAGTATCCAACTATAGAGGACTATATATAAATTAAAAGGAACAAAGAGCTTTTTAGGGAACTGGTAAGTCCCATAGAACAGGTTTTTCAGCCTCAGAACTATTTACATTTTGGGCCAGACAGTTCTTTGCTGCGGGGATTGTCCTGTGTGTTATAGAAGGTTTAGCAGTTTCCCTGGCCTCTACTTGTGAGATGACAATAGCACCCTCTTCCTCTGTGCTGGCAAACAAAAATGCCCCCAGACATTGCCAAATGTCCTAGGGGTGAGGGGACAAAAGCACCCCACTTGAGAACCACTGAAAACCACTGCCTAGACTGAACCGACAAGGACCAGAAGCCCCTGCCCTTGGCCAGCTCTGCTGCAGTGAGCTGTGGCGTTAGAAGCAACTTACTTAATTTCCTCAGGTTTTCCCTTTCTTATTTGCAGATTGAGAGTTGAGAAAACATTCTTTTGCAGTCCCACAAGTCTAGGACATTTTGGATTTGTCTGTTAGAACGTATTAGATCATATGCTCTGGAAAGGTAGGGACAGGGTTTATACTTTACCATATGCTTAGAGTGCCCAGAACAGAAGCCTCTAATAAATCAGCAAACACAAACAGATGCTGACTGTGTGTCAAAGAAATAGGGCCTGTCATTAGGTAGTGTACATTCTTCCTCCCAGACTCTCTGTTTGCATCCTGGCTCTGCCTCACTCAGGCTGGGTGGATTTGATTGAGTTGTTTGCCCTCTCTGAGTCTTAGTTTTCTCATCTGTAAAATGGAGATGGTGATAATTGTGACCTAAGGGTTGTTGTGAAGGTTCAGTGAAGTTGAATCTTGCATGGCACAGAGTGAATACCCGATAAGGGTTAGCTTTGGTGATTGTGAAGATGAGGCTGACTGCCCTCACAGAGCCATTGTTAGTTCCACACCCATTGCAAGGCACACACAGTTGGGTTCTACCAGTGTTCAGAGGGAAAGAAAACCCAATGAAAGATAAATAGAATATGAGGAGTTATCTTAGCTTTTTTGGGGTGGGGGTGGAGGTGGAGAGCTGCAGGACTGGAGAAGGCCCAGAGTGCTCAGTGAATAGCTGGTGGGATAATTGAGTCTTTGATAACCAGAGCTAAATGGTTCAGAGCAGTGAAGGGACCTGCCAGATCACACCAAAGATGATGATGATGATGAGAGAGCCAGGATAGCAACCTAGGTTCTTGACTTCCAGTCTAGTGTTTTTTGTTTTTTTGGTTTTTTGGGGTTTTTTTTGGTACCAGGGATTGAACCCAGAGGGGCTTTACCACTGAGCCATATCCCCAGCCCTTTTTATTTTTTTTATTTTGAGATAAGTTGAACTTGTGATCCTTCTGCTTCAGCCTTGGAAGTTGCTGGCATTACAGGCATGCACCACTGCACTGGGCCTTAGTCCAGGGCTCTTATCTGACCACACTAAGGGGATTTCAGAAGGAGGAATTCCCTAGTGAGAAAGGTTTCCCTGTTCTAAAGCCAGTGAACCAGGTCTGTCTTGAGAGTCCTCAGGGCAGGTAAAGGATACAAGAGGGAGGCTAGCTTGGAGGATCTTAGTTGGAATCAGTGACCTTAGGGCTGAGATGTTTGGAACCTGGGATATCCAGAGAGGGGCTGAGCTAATGCTTATTTCCATATTGCCAATCAAAATAGGAAAAAAACAAAAAAAAAAACCAGGGTTGCAGGGCTGCTAAGGAGATCAGATGAAGGGGGGGGGTGGGGGGACATTCAAATGAAGAGAACAGATCATTTCCAAGCCAAAACTGGCAAGAACTTCAAACTCCTTGTTTACATTCAGGCAAAAGGCTAATTATAAATTAGCTCTAACAGGTCAGTAAAGAGGTCCCACCTAATCTGTCTCTTGTCATGCTTCATTATCTGACATGAGGTATTGGCAATATGAAATATACACTCGCCCTGATGTATACTGGTGGGTTGGACCTGATCTCAATGGACTGAGTCCCCAGAACTGTGCACCACTGTTGCTAGTAATAGCAATCAAAATAAGGCTGCCTTATTCCTGGGAAATACTTTGCTGTGTCCAGAATGCCTTCATAGACAGTACTGACCCTGACAACTCTATTGTCCTACGTTCACACTGAGCCTGAGTGGGGTTAGATGACTGCATATGGCTGCAGTCTAGACCTCTCCAACTGTTGACCCCACCAAGCTCTGTACCCTCTTGAAACAGCCACCTTCCAAGATGGCCCCAAGTATCCTCACTTCTGGTATTCATACCCTTGTATGGTTCCCTCCACATTGTACCAGAGTTGGTTTGTGTGCTAATAACATATAGCTAGGATTAGATTATAAAAGATGCACCTTCCACCTTGGCCTCCACTGCTCTGCCATGGAGGAGAGGTCCCATGGACAAAAAGGATCTAAAGCCAGGCAGTAACCCCTGAGTGAGTTCTGAGGCGAATTTTCCAACCTCAGTCAAGTGTAGAGATGACTGTAGCCCCAGAACCATTCAACTAATCTCCTCTCAGATTTCTGACCCTTTGTAACTTGGTGATGAGAAACATTTGTCATTTTAAGCTACTAAATGTGGGGGCAGTTTGTTATATGGCAATAGATAACTACTATGCTCTCTATACTGGGAAGAAAGATGACCCCTTCCAAATCCTCCCTTTCATCTCCCCAAATCTCTTTATCCTGGGTTGTTCTAGTGAATGAAGTTCCACCTCAAGTGATTTATCCCTTTGGGTTAACTGTTATCATCCTCACATGCCTCTTGTAAAGAAAATTCCCCTGAGATATGGAGTCACTGCTTAAGTAAGAGTCTCCATATTTTTTTTATAGCAAGCTATTTATGTGTGGCTCTATCTATCATCTATCTATCATCTATCTATCTATCTATCTATCTATCTATCTATCTATCTATCTATCTATCTTAGAGAGAGAGAGAGAGGGAGGCAAGAGGAGCATAGTATCTAACATATGCATACTGGGCCAGACTCAAATTTGGGTCAAGTGCATATGGTATCTTTATTGCTGGTCTGCGTTTCCTAAGTTGTCCATCATGCCCCAATTTTGCGACATAATTTTAGTGGAATTAAAGTTGAGCAGCAATGTGATAGATCCCACAACACCAGATGCTAGTCCAAGTGAGCAGACAGTAGGCATCTGTGGCGAGTGGGGAAAGGATGTGGAAGCAGAGAGAACCCTTTGCCTTGCTGGTCATGAGAGCTTTCTAATCACGTGGAGTTTATTTTGCTAAGAAACCTCTGATGAGGTCATAGGTGCTTCTGGTCTGATGGCATGTCAGGGGATTTAGGGGGCCGCCAGCATCCTTATTATGGGTTTATTTATTAAGTCAGTTTTTTTTAAAACAGCATGAAAATTCTGGATCACTAAGAGAATGGGAGAGCATATACAAATGAGATGGGAACAGGGGGAAAAACAAAATTTGATGTGATATTGAAAATTTGCCCAGGACCTCTCCTTCCTGCTCTCAGGTAGCTGTGCTGAGGACAAGACCTTGTCATTACAGTCCTGCTCAGGCACCACATGGTTTACTTCAACCCCATCCAAAAGGCTATTTGTATTGAAGGAGGAGATGAAATTCTAAACCAAAAATGCACAGAAAGGAATTCAAGCACCAAGTGAAGCTGCCGGAATGGGGTGACATGTGGGATACAGGGGATTTCCTAGGCCCTAGATTTGGTTTTTAGAAGTCTACCACCAACCTGATGAACTTGTAGAGCCTGGGTGGCCACATTTACAAAGCTGGATTTTTGCTGCTTAGAGAACAGAGGCCAGACTGCCCTGAGTGGGAATTTGGGCTTCCATGGACTGTGTGACCTTGGGCAAGTAATTTAGCCTTTCTGAATTGTCCTCATCTATAAAATGGGATTGAATGATGAGTTGCTACCTAAAATGTTTGTGGGAGGTTAAGAAGGGGATAATGCTTACCACAGACCTGCCGCATAGCAAGAGTGAAAGTTCTTACAGGTTTATAATATGTTATATTATCTTATAGCTATATGCTACAGCTGTATTACAATAATGCTAATCAATTGTGGCAATATTAATGTATTAGAACTATATAATAAAGATACTTATAAAGTCTCCATGGCCATAAGCAGAGAGCACAGTTTAGTTTCATCCCTTGGATCTACCTCCCCTTCACAAACAGGAAAGCAGACAGATTTGAGGATCTTGCAGAAACAGAGTGCTGAGTGGGCCCCAGGCCATCTGGGAAGGGGTGATTGTGCTTCTGGGTGGAAGGGTTGGGTGACTCTACCCGCTGCCAGAATCTGGGTGGTACCTCTGCACTTGGCAAGAGCAGTCCCTCTCTGTGGCTGGAGAAGCTGAACAATGGGTGCTCTGTTGCTTGCTGGGATCGAGTGGAGGTAGCTAACTGGGTCAGAAATGCAGCTATAAAGAATATACCCCCACCCCTGGGTCACATGTTGAAAGTACAGGCAGAGAGGCCTCCCAGCTTCCAGGCCTGTTGGTGCCCCGGAAGGAGCAACCAGCATAATGTGGCAGGCAGCATTTCGGGCACCACTGAGCTGCTACTGGGCTCAGTAGCTCTGTGGTGTCGCAGACTCTGAGGATAACAGCCTGCGGTCAGGTCCAGGGTTGAGGAGGGACAGGGCTGCGAGTCTCTGGTCAGACAATGGTAGGTTCCCCCTGGATCTCTGAGTCTCATCCCAGAAGTTGTGCCATGCCCTGAACAACTGGGGAAAAGGGGACAGGGCTGTAGAGTTGTTGCTGTCTGACAGCTGGTTACAAAACTGTGTCCTGCCCAGCACCTGTCTCCGGTACTTAGCAGAAATATCACTTAGGAATCCATCAGGAATTTGTTCTCTGGGGCATGGGAACAGGGTGGGGAGGACAGCTAAGACTAGCTTTAGCACCTTCCTTGTTCCAGGTAGACTGCCAGGCACTATAAAGTCATTTTGTCTCTCAAACTTCACAACCAAGGCCGTATAATAGTCAGTCCCACTTGATAAGCCAGGAAGCTGAGGCTCAGAGCAGAGCGACTCACCTAAGGTGATACAGCTATTTAGAGTCAGCTAGAATCTTTGGCTGTCTGGGAGAAACCCAGGCTCTGGAACACCATGGCACTGCTTGCGAGACTGCCATTGTGATGTCTCCTGTCTGCCTGCCAGGCACCGTTACCTCATGAAATGCCAGCTTCAGAGCTTCTAGTTTGGGGGCTTTCTTTGGTCATCAGGCAGTGCTGCATATGCAGGATGACTGTCCTCTTGAAGCCCTGGCTGTCAGGAGGTAAGGTTGGGACAGGACTCCGTTTACCTATTGGGCTTTTGTTTCTTTGCCTTCAGATTTTAGGAGATAAATTTGAGAATGACTTTGAGGCTACAATGTAGAAATCCAAACCCCTGTGCACACCATTCCTTCTTGGCTATTTAATGGGATCACTCTTCCTTAGCTGGGAGCTGCAGCGGGGAGTCCACCTGGTGTGATTAGAATACTCCACACTTCTCCAGCTGTGGGCTCTCAGAGGCCTGAAATTTTTGCTAATGTTCCTCTCCTGTCCTTAGTAACTGGTTGGAAACCATTCATCAGAGCGGAAAGAGACCAGGTAATTCCTCTCTTCACCACCTCCCCCTCCTGGTTGCTTGGGAGACAAATCAGGGGCTCCACCCACTCCCCACCCTGGCTTCCGAGAGCAGGAGACAATGATGGGAGAAAACACGTCTCCATGTTTCATTGTCGTGTTTTAATTTACATTCATCTGGAGAGTGACAGATTAGAGGTTGTGAAACTATCAGGGAAAAACAGTTTCTAAAAATACAAGTGTTGCTAGCGTGATGGGCCAGATTCGGAAAGAGGGTGCCTTGCCCCTCTTCCGAGGTGAGAAGACAACGAGGTCATTATCCAATGAGTGGTGACGGCTCTCAGAGGAACCTGGGCCAAATATTTGCGATGCCTCTCTACCCACTCAGCTAAAAGAGGCATTTGAGAGCCTGTAAATAAGATTTCCAGATTAGCCCTAGGGGATACACTGTTCCAGAAAATGGACCACATCAACATTCTTTATTTCCTTCCTGGCAGAAGCTCTAGCTGTGTTGGTGGGGTGACTGAGGGCTTTGGACCACACTAGAAGTCAAGTGGGTTGAGGGTGGCCAGTGCTGGTACCACTCTCCTCCAGGCTTCCCTCCCTGGTCTGTCACCCTGGGGCTGCCACCTTTCCCACCCATGCTTAAGTATTAACCCCATCACTCCTGTGGCCCATTGGCAAGTACCCTAAAATCCTTGAGACTCGTTTTTCTGGCTTAAAAAATGTACCAAATAATTAATCTTGTCTCACAGATTGTTTTGGGAATAAAAAAAAAAAAAAAAAGTTTAGTTTTCCAAAGGGCCTGGGTCAAGAGCCCAGGGAATATAATTTTTCTTCATAGTATTAGCAGGTCACAGTTGGAAAAATGACTTAATAGGGTGCCCCTGAACACTGAGGAGGTTGTAAACTCCTCCCCCTTACCCCAACGAATCATAAATAGTTGAATTTCAGGCCATGGGAAAGATATTTTTGGAAAGGTGAAACTTTCTGGTGGTGTTCAAATTCTGTTGCAGAGGTGACCACCTCTTCAGCTCACTTCTAAGGTCAGCTCTGTGTTGCCATGAAGTGGAAGAAGGCTGACAGGGAACCACAGTTAGTATTTTTGCTGTTTAAATGTGTTTGGCCCAAACCAGCTTTATCAAGGCCACCTACATTTTGCAGGTCACAAAACCAGAAATAAAGATGAAGTTACTTTCTCAAGTGATAGAACCAGGGCTTCCAAATCTTGTTTTTCCCCCTAATGAGATGTAACAGGGAATTGTTCCCTGGGTTGTCACTAGGGGCTACTGGGGGATAGCCCCCCCAGAAGGAGTCCTCGGGTACTGCCAAAAGGAATTATCGAGGGAAAGAAACTTGCTTATCATCTGTGGAATAATTTTACTATAAAACTTGCTAATGGGAGGCCAAAACAAAAAACAAAAACCAACCTACCAAACAAAAAACCCCAAACAACAACAACAACAATAATAAAACCCCCCAATCCCAGGGTTTCTTCTGTCCTGAACTTCTCCATAACCCAAGACCTAGGCTCTTTATGCTGAAGGCTCCTAGCTTGGGCTTTGCTCCTCTGATAGATTTTAGAGAATGGGGCAGATCAGAGAGGCAGCCCCCTGTGATTCCTGGCAGAGAGAGGAAAGACACAAACTTGGGACTAAGTGTTTGCATTCTGAGGCGCCGAACTCAAAGTGAGGGATTCCTACAGGTTGCTGAGTTAGAATGGACCTGAGAGGGACTAGCACTTAGCACAGTACCTCACATCTATAGGAACTTAATAAGTAGTTGTTGGCTGAATGACATAAATAAGGAAACAGGAACATATCCCATACGTGATTCAGTGGCCAACACCAGTGCGAACACTGGTCTCCGAGAATAACCCAATTCCTGAGTTGAAAGGTACTTTAGGGATCACATAGCCTAACTTCCTTACTCTGTCAGGAAACTGGGGTCAGAGCTGGAGAGTGACCTGCCTAAGGTGATGTGGCTACTGGCCACATGAGTGATCCATGGTGGACACAAGATTATCTCAAACCCCACACCTACCTCAGCGGAATGTCCTTAAAGTAACAGTTGCGAGGAGCTTAGTGAGTTAGAGGTACTGGAGGAGGGGTGGGGGGAAGAAAATCCTGTAAAACCTGTTAATCGCCCATTTACTTCACTCCTAGATCTTGGGAAAGCTGGTATGTACTCTGGAAATGCCACCATTAGTCAGCTTGTTTGGGCCACACTGTTCCAGAGTAAGACCATCAGTAGGAAATAATATGACTGATAACCGAGAAACAAAAATGCTGTCAGTTTTCCATGACGAGTTGTCTGGAAGCTATTTATTAAGCGGCCGCCGTTTGCTTCAGAACCCTGGTGGAATGCCCAGGCTGGCTGCAAAGCTTTAAGTGCCAAATAAAAGCAGTGCTGTTGCTGCTCCTAAAAATGATAGCTTTGGTTTATTGAGCATTTACTGTGTAGCAGGCATTCTGCTAAGTGTTGTGGCATGCGTTTTCTTCATTTAATCCTCACAATGAGTCTCTGAGGGACAAATATTTTCCTCATTTACACATGAGGAGAACTGGAGTTCTGCAAGCTTAGGTCATCTATCTACCTATGATCACTTAGTAACCAAATAATACAGCTGGGACTTGAACCCAGTGGGGTCCATCCTAAGACCCAGAGTGCCACTGAAGGGGATTCTAATGCTGGCATCTATGTACTGTCAGAACTACCTTTGAAAGTCTCTTGAGCCCACATCAAGCATGGGATTCAGACAGTTGACTGGTTTAGGGACTGGACTGTGTGAAGAATAAGGGTCTTTGTGTCCCAGAACCCCACTCTGATCAGCAAGATGCTCGACGAGGAGGGATGCACACAAAAGGAAAGGTGTGCCTGCCATTTGACACCAACTATGTCACCTAGTGGCATTTTGAATGGAACCGCCTTGCCATTTTAATTTTTTTTTTCCCAGTCTCTGGTTCTTGCTCATTGGTTGTTTGTCAAGTCCCTCAAGTTTGTCAAGTTGAATTCTTTCAAACGAAATGTGTCTGATGAGGTTCCTCTAGATGATCCTCCAAGTTGCTGACGGGCAAATGAAACAACGAGCAAAACAACTTTGGCTTCCACGGGCCAAAGTTTGGTCTTTCTCAGGCCTTGAGTGTTGTCTGTGTGCTTCCTTGGCAGGGTGCCCCTCACGGTGTCGCTTCCCCTCTCTGCCTGCTGGAGTGGGAGCCATTTTCTGTCTCTCTCACTCTCATTCTGCACACATGCCCTGCATTTGTTCAGCAAATGTTGACTGCACCACCTGGTCTGCCAGGCACCATGCCAAGGCCTGGGACCTTTTCTCAAGGAGTCACATCTACTTTAGAAAAAGGAACAATGAGTAGAAGGCAGCTTGGACTCTTGCTCAGCTTCCAGTAAGCAGAGGCAATCCAGGTACCTGAGGAGGGTGGCAAACCATCCTGGTTCACAGGGCACTGTCTGACTTAGCACCCAAAGTCCCACAAACCATAAACCAGGCAAATCAGGAGAGCGGGCACCCCACACTCAGTCTGAGGGATGCAAAAGGGATGCTCCGTGTGAGACTGATCCTAGCAGCAGGACCTCTGTAGGCAAATGAAAGGAAGAGGGAGGACACAAGCAACAAGGGAGTGGCATGGATAGAAGAGAAGGTCCATATCAAGGAGTAGTGGAGAGGAAGCAAAATGGACTCAGCAGGGAAGTTGAAGTGCAGTTTGTGCTTATTTATGTTATGGGTTGTCTGTTCACTGGAACCTACTCATAGGAAGAAAAGGGGAACCCTGGGTGTCTGATGTTGGGAGGTGTTTTCCTAGATGGATTCTGGAGATGAAGTGTGCCATATTCTCAGGTGCACACCTGCCTTGGTTCCAGCCGTCCACACCTGTACCCTTGCTGGTGTCCTCACACACCCCACTCAGAGCTTCTTGAGTCCTCATATTCTCACCTCTAACCTCCATGACAAGTCACCTCAATGCCTTGAGGAGGGGCCCCCATGCCAAGTTCATCTCTACTTTGGTGTACCTGGGGAGGCAACACTGATGTCTGTGGGCTCTCTTACTTCCTACTGGAATGACTGAGTCAAGTCTGGGAATTTTCTGATCTTCAGTGCTCTATAAAACAGGCTTGCCAATGTCTTCCTTGCAGGGATGTTGGGAGATCCAAACAAGAGTATGTCCACACAAGTATCAGGCCCAGTGACAGCATGTGTATACAGGAAGAGATCTTCAGGAGGGCTATTATTGCGCTGATGGGGCTACAGGTGAAGGAGGAGGGGAAGAGCTGCTAGATGGGGTCAGCATGGATGTGGAGCCCTGCGGGAGCCCGGGAGCCAGTAGAGGACGTTGTATGCCCATCAAGGGAGCCTCTTTTCTCTCCTGGCTGCTGCTTCTCTGTGGGTCTCCCCTTTCTAGTCCACTCTCCACACCACTAGCCTGAGGCATGGGTGGATAATGCAAGGCTGATGCTCTCTCCTCCTACCAAGCCTGTGGGAGAGATTCCTGTCATTCTGGGAGAGATTTCTGTCATTCTTGGGAATCCTCGCCACAGATCAATCCTTGGCCTGTAGGTACTGCATGCTGTGGTTCTCCTTCACCTCCTGCCATAGTGGACTCACTCAGTTCCTAGCACACCTCTCACTCCTTCCCCACCCAGAATCCTGACTTGCCACCCCTCACTCTGTCAGCCTAGTTAATTCTTTTGCACCGTTTATATTTTGGGTTGAATGTTACTTTGTCAGTGTGTTACAAAGAATTCTCAGTTTGTGTATTCCATTTGCAGATGGCTTTGGTTAAGTATTTTTACATTTAGGACAGTGTGGCCCAAATTCTCTCTCCCTGAAGCAGGAGTGCCTGGGTTCAGAACCTGGCACCAGCACTAACTGGCTGCTGAATCCTATCACGTTACTTTCCAACCCTGTGCTCCAGTTTCCCCACCAGTACAAAGGGACAAGAATAGTATCCATCTAGGTGAACAGTGGATTAAATGGATTAATACTGGTAAAGCCCTCACCAGCTCCCCGTCTGGCCCATGGTAAGTAACACAGAAGCATTTGTTGTACAAATAAAGTGAATTGTCCTCCAGCATTTTGCTTACACCACTGCTGCAGCATCCATCCTGTTGTATTTAGGTGGGCTCTTTTAAGGGCAGAGACTAATTGCTTAGGCATCTTTACATACGCTGGTGCCCAGAAAGGTCTGAGTGCACCAGGGATCATCAATAGATGAAGTTGGAGTGGAACACCAAGTGGGAAGAAACAACACGTGATGAGGAGAGCTACCCTGCTAAGGGGAGGCCTAGTGCAGCTGGGCTTCAGTGCAGCCTGCTAACCCTGCCCAGATCCAGTGCGTGAAAGGCCCAAGGCAGGGCAAGAATGCAGAGCTCCTGGTGTTTCATGAACTGCGCTCTTGGGAAGACTGAACACCCCTGGGGGATGTGCCCAAATATCCATCCAGATTTTCTGAAACAGCTCTATCCTCAAGAAGAGAGCCCATGTTGGACATGAACCATGAACCAATCTTTCTTTTGCTTGCTTTCTCTCTCTCTCTCTTTCTCTCTCTCTCTCTCTCTTTTTCTCTCTCTCTCTCTCTCTTTCAACATAAATTTTAAAAGATAATGAACCTCAAGGAGTGATCTGGAATGGCTGGGAATGTTACTTTGAAAGGTTTATTTTAAGTATGGTGGGAATTAAGATGTTTGATTAGCAGATAAATCTCCTGGAGAATAAATGAGGTAATATTCAGTTTTCTTGCTTCAATTACACTTTTCACAAAGGTATTAAATTACCAATACTAAGTAAGAAAAAAGTGGACTCATTAAAAAAATTGATTTAGGATAACTTGCTAAGAGGTATTTTACTTAGTAAGCACGGTATTATTGGAGGCCCCTGTGCCCTTTAACTCCCAGATTTACTTAAAAAATAGTTGGAGGGCCATCTATTTTACATCAGTGGTTTATTTTGGAGAAGAGAGTCTGAATGCCAAATGATGACATGGCAGGAAGAGAGAAAAAGTGAAGGGGTGGAGGTTATCATCTGCCATCCTGACAGCAGGCTCCCCTCTGACCCTGCCCACTCCACTGATAGTGTGTGTGTGTGTGTGTGTGTGTGTGTGTGTGTGTGTGTGTGATGTTATTATTTTATTATTTCTAGGATGCCTCGGCCAGGTGCATAATCCCCTCTACCTTCAGGATCATAGGAGTCACTCTGTAAATTGCAGGGTTAATGTGACAATTGCTTATCAGATCCAAGTCCCCCTTGAGTTGGAAGGAATCCTAGAATAATTCTGCCCACCTGCCACTTTGTTGGTCTGCACTGGTGACTTTGGTTACTAATGGTCATTTTTTAATCCCTATGATTTCAGAAACTTGGCATTTGACAGAGAGAGTGTTGTATCTCAACTTCACATAGTTAATATGATTTGCATTTATTTGCAATAACAATAAAAGTGGATTAAAGATAATTTAAAATATCTATTCCCTTTGTGAAGAATTTAAGTTAGCTAGCTTTGAAGAATCCAGCAAGTTTAGTTCGTAAATTTGTGGTAGAGAGATCATGGTTTGAATTGGAAATCACACCCACCACCTGGTGACCCACCCTCCTGCCTACTCTCTGAGTGAAGAAGTGCCTAACTTTGCCTGAGACGTGAGGTTTTAAGGCTGGCCAGGGTCTGGGTCTCAGATATCATCCACTCAATCTGTGCAACACTCAGTTGAGAAGAGAGTCACTCACAGAGGCCCAGTAAGCACAAATCCAGGCCTCAGGAACAGGTTTCCTGCTGTCTAACCCTGGACAATTTCAGGAGTCCCTGAACCCAGGGCAAAGGACTGGTCTTGATCTTTAGCTCTACAAAGTGTTTCCTTCCTGTAGCTGCAAATGTTGCCTCAGGAATATGGGATGTACTTGGGAGGTTGGAGGGACATCTGGTCTCTTGCTTCTTTCAGGAACTCTGTTCATTGTGGCTGGGCCCAAGTGTGGGGGAGCTGGTCCCCAGAACTTCAGTGTGGCAGCAGTAAGGATCCACGTGCTTTTCAAGGCCTGTTTCTTTCCCTTATCACAACCTAAAAGGTGGGGATTAATTGTCCACTGCAGATGAAGCAGTGAGGCCCGTAGAGATTAGCTAGTTTATGAAGACTTGGATCTGCCTGATTCTATGCCTGAAAACATGCTCTTTTCACCACTCCTTACAAGTGCACAGTCCTGTGTAAAAGCTTGACTTGACAGTGGAGAGGGGCAATGTCTGCTGGAGGGCAGTGACAGGTCAAGGAAGCGTTCCCCCAGCTTGTTTTGTAATGATTATTTAAAAAGAGAATACCTGCAGTGCATGGGCCATCTCTAACAGGCTGAAGAATCCCATTAGTTGCCTCTAAGGTGGAAACTGGGTGGTTGGGGACAGGACCCAGAGGGAGAGGTTTTTTTTTTTTTTTTTAATCATATATGAATTTGTGTCTTTTATAATTTTGTGCATGTGAGTGGTTTGCCTTATTAAAAATAAATAAAATTAAAATTTCATGAAGGAAAAGAAGAGGAAGATAATGCAGACACTTCTGAAAAAAATTTAGTCCATACCAATGGGGGAGTATAGACTACAGTGACAATCTCCTTTTACATAGGACCCCAAGGCTTCCCTCACCTCCAACTCAGTCATTGCTATTGTTCTAGAGACACTTCATGCACAGACAAATAATATGGACACATGTCCCTTTTTTACTTAAGTTAGATTAGGCCATACATGCTTGGTGGCACCTTACTTTTTTCACTTAATATATCTTTGAAATTATTCCACTCGAGTACATAGAGTTCTACTTATTTTTTTTTTTTTAATAAGAGTGCTTGGAGATTTTCTACGTGGATGTACAATGCTTTATTTAACCAGTTCTTTGTTAATGGACATTTACATTATTTCCAGTCTTTTACTACTGTAGCTAACCCAACAGTGAATATTCTTAATGATTCTTTTCATACACGTGCAGGTCTATCTGTAAGATAAACATTTTATAAGTGCAAAGGGTATTTGTATATCTTTGATTTTTAAAAAAATTGTATGTGCAGTTTAAAATTTGAGTGATATCGCCATACTGTTCCCTGAAGAGGTTGACCAGTTACACTTCTGCCCCAAGACATGAGGATGTCAGGTTCCTCACAACTGGGAAGGGTATTAGCAAAATGGAATGCACTTTCTATGGAAAATGGTCCTTACAAACACACTGCATTCAGTTGGGAACCTTGGGGATTGGCACTGTGGCCTCTCTGGAGGTGGGGATGGGGACTGTGGTACTCCTGAGCATTTCCCATTCCCACCAGAACTGGACATTCTTGGAGTCAATTAATCTGTGGGTTTTTATGGAGAATTTATGATGCGCATGCTTGTAACCAGGAGCTGTGGGAATTACCAGGAATCAAAGATATTGGATCTGTCTCCAAGAAATCTGCCATTTAACTGGGTAGCTAAGACATCCCATATGAGAAGAGAACCATGAGTCCTCAATTCTCACTGAGGCTTATGGACAAACAAACATCTTGAGAGTTCAGGGAGTCAGATCTCTTTTACTTGGTATGGTCTTGGGAAGGCTGCTCAGGAAATACAGATGTGAGGCTAGACTTGAAGGCAGGTAAAGCTTTCCTGGGTCAAGGGGAAGAAGTTGGGTATTATAGGTGAGGAGCAGATTCTTTATTTTCTAGTGACAGTTAATCTGGGCTGACCACATGCCAGCGACTGTGCAAGACTTCCACTCATTTACTCAAGAGGCATGTTCTGTTGCCTGCTGAGAGCCAGACACTGTCCTCAGAGCCTCCAGAACTTAGATTAATTTAGATTATAGGCACTTTCCCTTTTGTCTGCTTCATTTTACAGAGAAGCAAACTGAGGCTAAATGACTCAATGGTGAGTGCCCCCACTGGGGTTTAATGTTGATTTTCTTATCCTAATTGTTGTACATTTCCTCACCAAATGCTGGAGAGCAAAGGTGCAAAAGGAGAAACACAAGCCACATTCAGGAGACAGAATATAGGTCAGTCTCTGAAGGACGAATCGGGCACTAGATCTGAGGTCTATTGTAATTGTCCAAGTCAAATATCCTTGTAACAAAACAATTCTGTAAGAAAAGGTGACATTTTCTGTGGTCTGAAATTTCACGCCTCATGCAAGCAGTATTTATTTTTTTCCTGCAAATTACAATCTGCATTGACATTATTAAGGAAATCACATGGACCCAGAAGAAAACGAAGAATTCAATTGATTATTTTTATTGCTGAAGAAGTCCTTTGTAGGCAGGCTGGGCAGAGACCCAATTTCACTTGCTTGTAATATTGCAAACGCTGTTAATTGCCTGTCTTTAGTAAAGGATAGAGACAAAGGAACAATCAAAGGTATTTATTAGAAATTCTGTTTGGACAAATTAGCTTCACATTTCAGCGGCCTTCATCTCAGTGCAGAACACCAAAACCGTGTGTGCTAATAAATGACAGTCATGACATCACCTTTCCTACTGTTTGTACAGTTGTTTCTGGCAATATTTCTATAGTATTATGGAGCTGATTATTTTCAGTCTGATTTTTTTCCTGCAGAGGTTGAGTTATCAGTGGTTTGCCATTCAATTCAATGTAGTAGTTATGACAGTTGGAATAACTACATTGCATCTTAATGTGTATGTCTCATGCATAAATCACATTGTTTGCCAAGCAATAATGAGCAGAGAAGCTGCTAAGAGACTGAAAATCAGCCCTTGATAAAAAACTGGTCTTATGTGTTAGAAAGTGGGAATATATTGTACATCTAAATGTCCAATGCACCCCGGCTTCAATTCTGGAGCCCAGAGCTCATCAGAATGTGGGCCACATGGTTGGCGCTTAATGAATCTTTGTTGGCATAGTATTCATTTAATGTTTATAAAGGTTACCCTGACTGTATAGTCTGATGGGCATTTTCTCATTCATTCAATCATTCATCTATTCCTGAGGATTGAGTGCTACTGGAGGCCTGGAGAATCATGAATGGTCTGCCCACTGAACTATCGTCCTGTAAAGGCAACAAAACAAGTGCACCATGACCATGCAGGTGAAAGCAATGCTCTTGGGAAAGCTGTGTGCTTGAGCTTAAAATCAACTCCGAGTTCAATTCTTGGCTCTACTGCTACCAAAAATATGATCTTGGGCAATTCGTATAACCTCATTAGGTGCTAAGTTTCTCATCTGTGAAATGGGAGTAAGTGACAGTTATACCTACGTGATAAGGTTGTCAGTGGATTAAATTAGAGTGAGCTTGTAAAGTGCCTGGCTCTCAGTTGCAGGAATCAGAGTTATGGTTATATTATTCTGGAATTTCTGTTATTATTTCCAGCATGGAGGTAAGGCAGGTGGTGTGGGAGAGATGGCTAGGCTGTGGGCCCATAGCAAGCAATGGGCATGCTGAGCTGTGGGGAGGAGGTAGATCTTTCAGGGAGCCAGAGCTGAAAGCCACAGCCTGCAGCAGGTGAGCATGGGGCAGGAAGGCGGTAGAGGCCCTTCTAGCAGGAGAGGAGGGAGGTGAGATGAGACTGGGAAGGTAGGCGAATCAGATCATGGAGGAATTATGGATACCTGCATGTGGTTCAGAATTTTCCCAAGAATCAGACTGGTCCTTATATGTCTAGGGAAAATGACATAGCAGAAATCAATCCCTGGGGCTGTCTCCCTGATTTTATCCTATCTGCGAAATTCAATCAGTGCTCAGTCAGGCTAGTCCTTAAAGTAAAGCAAGCAGAAAACTTCTTTATCATTTGTCTCTAAGACTCTGTAGGAACTTGCTGCAGAGAACAGTCAGGATAAATGGAGACACAGGTGCTACAAAAGAAAGGAAGAAGCAATGGCTGGGGAGGTGGCTTCGTGGTAGAGCGCTTGCCTAGGCTGTGTAAGGTTCTGGGTTCCATTCCTAGTACCACTGAATAAATAAACAGCTAAAGGGAATGTTATCATGATTCTCTGATTCTTTTATTTTCTTCTGTGTTGAGTTTTTTTTTTGTCCTTTAAAACAACTCAGTGAAATTACTTCCCCTCAAATGATCAGACTTCATAAGTGCCATGGTTCCCTGAATGTTTATGAGTTCTACCCACATTTCCCGCCCTCAGCTCTTTATAATCTGTCTCCAAGAGCAGGTCCACAGGGCATCAGTTGTAGACAGGCATTCTGCAAAGCTGGGGTCTAGCCCCCAACCATAGCTGTCTCCTCCTGCTTCCTTCTTTCACTTCTCTCTTCAGCTCTAACATGGCTCATGCAGCTCAGAAGCACCTTACCCTATCCACAGATGAATCTTGGCAGACGGAATCAAGATGAATTTTGTCTGAAAAGATGGGTGATGGCAGAGACACTTTGCTCCCTGGCAGAATGTCTACACATAGACAACCTGCTGGCTGCATCATCCGAGGCCTATGGACTTCTGTTGAAAGGGAAAGTGTTATCTTTAATAGGAAAATGTGGCTGCAGAAGCAGCTTCAGGGAGTTGGTTCCACTCAGACACTTACTGAGTGGGACTCAGTGTGACACCATGTGGTGCTGCAGGTCCGACTGGTTCTGAGACATGATTGCTCTCAATTGGCACACAGATTGGGGTAGAACAAGCCTGATTGTTGTCAGAGGGCAGCAAGAGCCCCAGGCACAGTTCAACTCAACAGAAACAGAAAGACTCTGGAGTTCGGGGCCAAGCAAACTTTTTTTGAGCTCACTGAGAACAGACAGCAATTGTGGAACATGTCCCAGCTCCCCAAGCATGGTGGCACGCACCACCCACAGCCCTGTGAGGAGTGAGGTCTCAGCCTTGTTTCATAGGTGAGAAAACTGAGGCTCAGGGAGGCTAAAAGACTTTCCCCAGAGGTCACAGAGCTAAGCCTCACCATAATCGGGCTTCTGAGAGTTCTATTGCAAATCTCATGCTCCTTCCATGGCACATGCCACTGTCATTTGGAATAAACACAGCCAATTGAGTAAGGCCCACACTGCTGAAGGACTGACCCCAGTGCTTTCGCTCTGTGTGACTGGCCTACCTCTGTGTGAACCATTATCCCTGTTTAGGCCTCAGGTTATCCAGCTGCATGAAGGAGGGGACTGACTCACTCCAACTTTGCACTTCCTCAGAGGGAAAGAATAGCTACTTGGCACACAGAAACATCAGGAGGAAGCAGATTACATGGCTTCCTGTGAACTGTGTCCCTCAGAGGACAGTGTGTGAAGTGGGGTAGTAGACAAAGTAGGACAGAAAAGGAAGCCTTCTAGTATCACATGCTCCCCTGGACATCTCATTAGACTCTGCCTGAGACAACCTGGCCTGTTTTCTTCTCAGATGGGCCTTGGGCACCACCTGGCACTCTGCTAGGCCAGAGACTCTGAGAACCTGGGCACCCGAGTGGATGGACCTGAGCTGGATGCCCACATTCACTGATTCTGAGCTGAAGACTTTTAGCAGATCACTTAGTCTAACTGAGACTCACTGTCTTCACTGTGAAATGGGGACAGGTTTGTTGTGAGGAGTGAGACAAGCTGGGAAACATGCTTGGCATGCTGCTGGGCCTGTCCCATAAATGATCTGTGACTTTTATTGCACACATTCATTCAGGGTTCATACTGTGTCTGGCACTGTGCTGACCACATTCAATGAAATAACTTGTCATGCAGACCTTTTAAATGACAATGCAGGAAAAGAGCTTCATATTGTTCCTGGCACACAGAAAGTGCTCAGAGTGATACTTATTGTTAATATCATGCCTGGCCCTGACCTCAGCTGCAACTTCCATGGAGACCAAATCCCATGACAGTTCATGTAGCCTCTCAATGCCATCTTTGAATCCAATTCACTCACTGTTCAAGGTCTGGCTCAGAAGCCACCTCCTTACAGTTTAGTGGTTTACCAGTGGAGATGCATGTGTGAGCTGGTGGTTGTAACAGAGATCCAGGAGTGCAGGGCAGGGACGGTAGGGGAAACCAGAGGAGAACAGTCACCTCTGGTTTGAAGATGAAGGATTAAGGGTGGTATGGTGGAGAGAAGATAATGCTCAAGTTGGGTCTTTTTTTTTTTTTTTTTTACTGGGATTGAACCCAGGGAACCACCACGGGTCTTAACCACTGAGCCACATCTCTTACTAAGTTGCTGAGGCTGGCTTTGAACTTGAGATCCTCCTGCCTTAACCTCCTGAGTTGCTAGGATTAGAGGCAAGTACCACCACACCCAGCTCAAGTTGGGTATGAAAGGAAGAACAGGAGTTTGCTGGGTAGAGGAAGGGAAAGAGGGCAGAGTTAGGAGCTGTAAGTCACTGGAGATGGTCAGGAAGCAGGCAGGAGCAGAGGGAAGAGGGACTTGGTGGCCAGGATGAATTGGCATTTTCTTTGGAGGTCCTGAAGAATTATGGACAGATTTTAAGCAGAGAAGAAACAAGAGGAGGTTTGCCTCTTAGAAAGAGGACTAGGTTTGCAGTGTGCAGAAGGGATGGGAGAGGGCATCTTTATGTGTTTAGGCCTGAAGTGAGCATGGGCCAGAGTCTGAAGAGGGCAATGACAACGGGTGAATGGGTGGGTGGTATAGGAAGGGGGCATATTTGCAGAACATGCAGGTGTGTGGGCTGGCTGCACATAGTGACTGCCTGTGACGGGAGGGAATGAGAAGTCCACAGTGACTCCTGGTGCCCTGACTTGGGGAAAGCCTCTGACAGGAGGGCTGAGAAGGGGCCACAGGGATGGCATTCAGGAAACCATTAGTTTCCTCAGACACAGATGGAGAGATGGTCCATAGAGACGGGCCATCCTCTGCTCTGTGCTGTATGGAGACCCTGAGCAGGTAACTGTGGGTCCCTCTCACCCATGTGGTGGTGGTAGGAGACTCAGTGGCTAGTTCTGGCTGCTCTGCTCAGGAAAGTCCATGGGTACTGAGACTGTGTGAGAGAAGAGCTCAGTCTGAGCATGTTTAGCCTGGACTGAGAGGGACCTGGAACACTGTCATCATCCCTCACAGGGATCCTTCAAGGCTTCAGGGAAAAAATCTAGTTCTTTGTGCTCTGGAATGCCAGACAGACAGGTGAGTTGCTGGGACTCAGCAGCCCACCGTGTGGAGCCCTGGCATGCTGAGTGCTTGTAGCTGAAGGAGACTGACCTTGGAGGCCGCCTGGGAGCACTAGCTCTCTGTCTTCTTCTGCCCTGCCCTCCTGCACCTCACCCCTCTTCTTCTCTGAAGTAGAGGTAGGATTTTTCTCTGAATTTCCCTTGTGATTGGATTGTCAAGAAATAATTCAATTGTCAATATCCCGTCCCCAAGAACCTCCTCATGGGAGAGATTGGTTTATATCACAGGAAGAGTCAGTCGGTGGCGGCGGACATGCCCTGGTGGACTTTGTCGCAGACCTGTCTCCACCCGGATCATTTACTCTCCCTATGTTGCCATTCCCACCCTTTTCCTCTGAAGAGGGCCTATAAGCCTCTAAATCTTGCTGGGTATTTGTGCACTCTCTTTCCTATGATTCCCTGCATGCATAATAAATTTCTATGTCTTTTTACCCATTAATTTGTCTCTCAATATATTCTGTAGACTCAATTATCAAACTTTCAGAGGTAGGAGAGAAAGTTTTACTCTCCCCTCTATAGTAAAAAGGAGTTAGATTTGAGCTCAAGATGAGGGAGTCTTTGTTTTCTCTTGTATAACATGCTGATGAATTTCCTGTCTCGAGGGTGGAGGACGATGGCTGGAGAAATGCGTGGAATGCCTCCTCACTGTACCTGGCACAGAGGATGAATTCCCTAGGGCTGCACTACCCCTGAGAGAGCTGTCCCCTCTTCCTCCGCCTAAGGTCCCCATGTTCCCTGCCCAGTCCCTGGGGATTTCAGCAGAGGTGGGCTGCTTGCTTCACAGATGGTATGGAAGGAATCTGTGGCTTAGCCATTTCCTTATCGCTCCACAAGTGCACTTTTCCACCGTGTCTGGTGTAACTACAACAGGATTTATCTGACGATGAGTCATTAATAAAAAAAAAAAAAATTAGCAAGTTTCCTCCACCAGATTTGCTGCAACATGAGATAAGATAAAGAACATAAAGCCACTGTGGTCTGCCAGGAAAATTGGAGGGAATGGCCCTGACCTGTATAGGTTGGGGATGGTCAGGACCCTTGATCTTGTGGGAAGTGGCTTGGTCCCTTGGACTTGGGACCTGGGATAGAGCTAGGTCTTCATCCCTTACCAGCAATGTGACCTTGGACCAGCCACTCCAGACTCCCTTTCCTCCTGCACAGCGTTGTCTGAAGGATTGCAGGAGGTGGTATAAAAAGCCCCTGGCTATGCCCTGCCTGTAGTCAGAGCACAGGAAATGTTAGCCAAATCTATAGCTGGACCAGCTGACTCGAGAAAAATATTAACTGGAACATTTCTTCCCCTCCCACTTCCCTGCTGCATTGTCGGATGCCGTCCCCAGACACTTCCCCTGGAGTTGTGTCTGTGGGTTGTCGTTTTGTCTGCTTGCCTCGCTAATCGCACAGGAAGTGGGTGGGTAATGGGCTCCTCTGTTGTTCCACTGGCCTCCCTGTGAGTCTTACTATTTTGCTTCCCTCACCATGGGGGCTTCTCACACCCTCTAATGACTGTTTTCCTTTCAGAAATGCCATATTTTTAGACAAAGTGTTTCCTGTGGCTCCTCTCTGATTTCCTGGCAGATCTCTGATTTCTCATCAGTTTCCCCCTGCCTCTTGCTAGTGGCAGAAAACCCAACCCCGGCAGCCTGAGCACGGGAAAAGCAGGAGCCGAAGGCCCTGGGCCTTTTCTGCTCTGGCTGAGCCAGTCTGGGTGGTCTTTGAGGAGGCTTTGGGTCTGAGTCCCTCTGACAGCTGCCCTGCCCCTCCCCAGCCATCCAGCTCCCTCTGCCAGTGTTGCAGGGAATGGCAGTGCTGGTGGTTTCAAAGTTGCCCCAAACATGTGCCTCTCTTAGTCAAGCCCAGGTTGATATGACTCCCTTCCCCTCTGGTTAGCAGTCATAGTCAGCCATACGGGGTCTGAATCAGGCCTTCTCCACTGACTCGTGAGTTTTTTAAAGCTTCAATTTCTTTAATTGCAAAATGAGATAATACTCCGTAAACCTCATGGGGCTGTTGTAAAGATATGAAATATAGTATGTGAGTAAAATCCTGAGCCCTCTGCCTGTACTCCAATTTAAATAACAATGATGCTTTAATTATATTTTAAATTAATAACTTATAATTTATTATTTAATTATAATTATTTATGGATGTGTTCTTCATCTTCCACAGGCTGTGAGCCCCTTGAGGGGAAGAGCAGAGAAAGTACCCGGTACAGGTGTAGTGGGATGAAGAGTGTGGCCCAATATCTTTCGGGCCCTAAAGAACTTGACTACTCTTTGCAAGTCTGGGAAGCCCCGCAGCATGGGCAGGAAGGGTAGGTCAGGCAAGAGGAAGGTTCTCACAGGAAGCACAAGCAGGAACCCTGCCCTGAGGGCGCTTCCACAGGGAGTGGGAGGCATTAGGATGAGGAAATGTGACTGGCCTGGCTAGAGAAGCATTGCCAGTGAGGACAGTTGTGACTGGGGGAGGTGGAAGGAGGGTGGAGTCTCCAGGCACCTGCTGTCCTAAGCCTCTCTACACAATGAAGACTGGATAGTCATAATTTCTGCTGGGTTTAATTCATTCATTCCACTGATTCACATTTTTGGGGCATTGGCTCTAGATTGTTCTTTTAGGCAAATTATTTTCTACTTGTCCCGTCCCTTGATCACTATGCTGTGTGTAGCACTCAGACTACCTTCCCTCTGCCCATGACTGTGTCAGACTTGGATAATGGATCACAGCATTTTCTCATACTGGGCCTGATGTCATCTTAGAATCCTTGTCCATGCCGCAGCCATTCCTGATGGAGTGGATTCTTACTTGGGCTGACAGCTACTTACCATCTGTGGTGTAGACTTTACATCTTTGGGTAGGTCCCAAGGCCTCCATAAATTTCAAAAGCTTATAATTTTTCCCACAAAATATTACTATTCAATATTTCCACTTTTCCTTATGAAAGTCTGTTTCTCGCCCATAGCTTGAAAGATTAGAGAGGTGTTAGGTATTAGGAATTAGGTGTTAGACATCAGGAAATGAAAAGCAGGCAGGCAAAAGGACAAGTCTTCACCTTTATCTACTAATATTTATGTGGAAGGAAGGTGTGCAGAAAAACCTTAAGTTTTGGCTTTAGATGTTGGGGTTGAACATGATTCTGTGTATATATATATATATATATACATACATATATATATAATTTTATTTTTTTACAAGTTCTGTATTAAGCATGTATTTTCTGAGTAGGAAAATAGCATTTTATTTTTAAAAGTTTATAAAAGTTACTCAGATTTATTACTACATACCTTTTCTTACCTTTTGAACAATGGAACATGTGAATATACTACCTAATAAAAAATAAAGTAGATAAAAGCTAGTCTTTGTGTTTGTACATGTGAAACACCCTCTTCTCTGAACAAACCTCCCACAGAATCTTTTGAAATTCAAAAAACATATTCCACAGAGATGATGGGGTTGATGGGAAGTTATCTAGTACTGGGGATAATATTCACCTGGGGGTGGACAATAAAACAAAATCCAGAACAACTTTGAAAAGACAGATTCTAGGTAGAGGTGATTTTACTAAGTTTTAATTTAGCCTCTCACATGCAAGGCCCCTTTTATACTTTTATACCTAACTTTCTTAAAGAGAAATTTTCTCTTAAAGGGATTTTTCTTAAAGAGAGCCCCTCCCCTACCTTCCCTCCATCCCAAACGCTATAAGCTTCAGACCCCATGAAACCTGGCTCCAGGGGTGTGTAGAGGGAAGCTCTTCTCTTTGGGCTACTCAGGATATGGCCTCCACCACTCCTCTGTTCTCCTGAGGAAGCTGTGAGGAGAGCACCTGGCATTTCTCCTCCCTCACCTTGCTTCTTCCCAGGAGCCTTGTGGGCTACTAACTGGAATCCACCAGGCTCTGTTTACGAGAGGGTGAGGTTGCTTCACTCAACAGTCCTGCAAAGCCAGTCTTTCTCTGCTCTGGGATGTAAGGTCGTTTGGGCTGCAGGTCTAGAGGTCCCCCTTCTCTTATCTCTCCATTTTGCTGGTGTTTGACGAACAAGGCAGCCCCAACTTCTCAGTCTTCCTGCCTGAGCCATGTGGGCAAGTTGGGTACCCTTTTCTGAAAGCTGGTTATCTTCCTTTAAAGGGGATGGAGCAGAAAGCCTCACTGTGGCCCCAGGCCCAAGCCAAATTCTTCTGTTCATGTACACTGTCCATTGTGACAGCAGGAGAAGCCGACACTGTGCTCTTTGTTTGGGGATCTGTGCTCTATGCATGTTTGTGACTTTGGTGGGCCAAGAGGCTTGGGATCCTTACTACTCCAACTTGCTCATGAAACTGTTTTCCCTCAAGCCCTTCTAAGTTAATTAGAAGAAAAACAAGAGCTATGGTGAGTCAATGTCTGGTGTTTACTGCACCTTGTCATTACCTTTTAGATCAAGCAGGATAATCTTGGGTAGAAGCTGAGGTGTATTAGGTAAACACCTCTGCATGGAAGCTGGCAGCTGTGCAAACAAGTGGGCATGAGGCAGAGGCTTGACCAGACAGAATCAAAGGTTCACGGGAAGGGAAGACTGACCTCGCTGGAACTGAATTGTAAAGCATACAAACCTCTGTGAGGTCAAAGTATTACCAGCCTAGCAGAGCTCCATGGAGTCGGGGTTGTGGCTCCATAGTTCTGTGGTTGTCAATCTGGGTCATCTTTGGAACTGGGCTGGGTGGACCTTTGTATAATTTTAAAAATTCCCTAGGTGATTCTAATGTGCTTACAGTGGTGGGAATCATTGTATCTATTAAACAATATCAGCATGTATTAGTCACAAATCTGATAATGTCACAGGGCTGAAACTGGACTGGGTGGGCCTTTGTGTAATTTAAAAAATTCCCTAAGTGGTTCTAATGTGCTTACAGCAGTGGGAACCACTGCCTCTATTAACTAGTATCAGTATGTATTAATCACAAATCTGATAATGTCATGGGGCCAGAGAGAATCATGCATGTTGGGGATCACACTGGGATCTGTGGACTGCCCATCTCAAAAGTGGGTGGCAGAGTTAGATCACAAGACAAATTATTATCCCATAGAGCAGTGATTCTAAATTGAGAGTGCAATAGAATCTCCTGGAGGGCTTGCTAAGACCTTCATTGTTGGGCCTCAGACTCGGAGCATATTCAAAACTGATAAGTCTAAAAGTTCCAGGTGATGCTGATTTTGCTGTTCTGGGGGTCATGCTTTGGGAACCACTGTTGCAGAGGACACAAGTCTTGTTCTGAGAAGAACTGCTGGAAAAGAGGAGAGCATGAGAATCTAGGAATGATAGGGGAACTGGATTCCAGTTCTGGCTCATTTGATGCAGTGTAGACTGGAGTGAGTCAAGTGGTTTCTTTTCAGCCCAGTGTACTCATCCATAATCTGGGGTAATATTAGCTCCTTTGCCTATCCCCAAGGACTGACTGGATGGGATAATCATTAATGACTCTCTCATTGGGCTCTTACCATGGTCTGAACCTTTTACATGCATTATATCAACTAA
Organism: Glaucomys volans; assembly: GCA_020662805.1. NCBI lineage: Eukaryota > Metazoa > Chordata > Mammalia > Rodentia > Sciuridae > Glaucomys > Glaucomys volans. Next base: position 149 of record JAJEJO010053428.1, on the reverse strand, counting down.
TATTCTCAACATTTCTAGGAAGTGGGTCCCATTATTTTTATCTTATAGTCTTAGCAACTGAAATTAAGGCAGCTTCAGTCTTGTTCAGTGCAGTCTTTGTGTCAGAGGCAGTTTCTGCTGATCCCAGAGCCTGAACTCTCTACCACTGT
>JAJEJO010053425.1:1875-13726 GCA_020662805.1 Glaucomys volans | reverse complement strand
TATTGTGATGCCTCTTGCTTCACTCTTCCTGCTAAGGATTGCTTTGTCTACTCTGGATCTCTTATTCTTCCAAATGAATTTCATAATGACTTTTTCTATCTGTATGAGATACACCATTGGGATTTTAATTGGAATTGCATTGAATGTGTATAGCCCTTTTGGTAGTATTGCCATTTTGAAAATATTAATTCTGCCTATCCAAGAACATGGGTGATCTTTCAATCTTCTAGTTTGCTTTAATCTCTTTCTTTAGTGTTCTGTACTTTCCATTGTAGAAGTCTTTCACCTCTTTTGTTAAATTGATTCCCAAGTGTTTTATTTTATTTGACACCCTTGTGAATGGATTAGTTTTCCTAATTTCTCTTTCAGTGGATTCATCACTTATGAAAAGAAATGCATTAGATTTATGAGTGTTGATTTTGTATCCTGACACTTCTCTGAATTCATTTGTTAGTTATAGAAGTTTTCTCAACCCATGACTTTCTAAATCTGGCCTATATCTCATAGACTGATGCTCTGTAGTTCCATCCATCTCCCAGACAATGCAATGCTTTCACTCTTATTCATGGCTGAGTAGAACTCACCTGTGTTCCTACACAACAGTCTCTTGATCCTTTCATCTCTTGGTGAGCACCAGAGCTTGTTCTGTAACTTGGCTAATGGAAGTTGGACTGCTATACATGTTGATGCAGTTCCATTACAATCTTTTACTAATTTAATTTAAAAAAAAATACTGTGATAGGGTAGCTGGATCTAATGTGGTTTCAATTTTAGATTTCCAAGGATTTCCCATACTGCTTACCAGCTTGGCTTTACTAATTTTTAGTCCCTCCAAAAATGTCTGAATGTGCATATTTTGTCACATCTTTGAGAGAATATCGTACTATGTGTATTCTTGAAGAATGATGATCTAACAGGAATGAGAAAAAATCCCAGTGTACTTTTGATTTGCATTTCCACGATGGCAGGTTTGGTATTCTTAGAGGGATAACATGGCTACATCTAGACTTTGGGTGCAACTTGTTGTTTAATATGTGAGTAATAAAGAAATCTCTTCTGGCAAAGCTCTGGAACTGCCAGTGTGCATACATGGAGAACAGTGACTCCCATCCTGCCAAGATGCCTGGTTGAGGTTTTCTCTGAAAGCAGCATCCCTAGTGACGTAACCCATGCCACATCCCTGTGCCTGGAGAAGGCAGGTGACTCCCTGTGTCTCAGAAGCTGGCCCCATTCTGATTGAGCTGCGGACTTCTGGGAAGGTGAAGGAAGGCCAATACATGGGTACTGAGGTACAGAAATGTGGCTGTGGCTGATTGTTCACTTTCTCACTGAACAAACTTCTGTTAAAATAATTAAGCCACAATTAAGCCTGGAGTAACTTTTGGGCCCAACCATTACAGTAATTGTGGAGGGAGAGGGAAAGTCGTCCTTCAGGGACTGAGGTTCTGCAGGGCTTTGCTTCTCCCTGACAGGTGTCAGCTGTGACAACTGGAGTCCTGGTGGTGGTTCATGGTAGGCAAGAGCTCCACACACCCAGAGGGTATGAATAGGACCGTGGAATACGCCCCTTGTCAGAAGGACCAAGCAGAGCTTGTCTGCAGCACACCAAGGTGAGTGGGCCTGAGGGTTCTGGGTGCCACATGGAGCCAGGTGACATATCCTCAGCAGCACAGATCTTACTCTCTGTGACTGAGCAAGGGGGTTGCTGAGAGCGTCTGAGCCTTAGGAACATCGCTCTTCTTGTATCTACAGGTACTCACTTGGGCAAGGAAGATAAAGGGCCATTGCAGCAGGAGGCCCTCAGCTAAGCCAGAGCAGCTTTCACAACTGTGTTCAGGGTTGGGATTCATCAGTGAGCTCTGAGGTGGGTGCTGAGGATAGAAAGTCAGAAGCTTTGTCTGCTTTCAGAAAAGCTGAGTTTCTTCAGCCTCAATGTTGTCCTGTGATGTTCTGTGAGCATTCTTAGCTCAGATACGATTTCTGTATCTAGTGTATTTTTTAATTTTTCAGTTTCCAAGGTGCAACTTTTCATTTCCATTATGGTTCTAGGTACCTAAGAGCAGTATGTTTAATAAGAAGGCATTCTTTCTGCAACCGCCCTGAAACTCCTTGTCCTACACATAACTTCAGACCATACATGTGAGCCAAGTTCATTCTTTATGGGTCTGTTTGTTGGAATACCTACCAGAAACAGTGGGTATTCAAAATCATAGTTTCTCTTATGAGTTCCAGTATGGCTTTGCAGTTTGCTTCATCTTAAAATTCCAGGAAAATCTCTTTGATTTTAGTTCTAACATGCAGAAAGCATCACCAATCTCATATTTGTCTTGGAAAATCCCCCCCAGTGTGGATTTATGCATTTGAGGTGTTATATCCAAGTGGGGATGATACGTCTCACTAAATGCAAGACCTTCCTTTTAAAGCTGTTCACTCTATGATCGTAAAATCAATCTGGGATTATGCCACTCTGTCCTTGGACAATCTTCAATTCATTCTGTCAGAGTGAAAGAGAAGTGAGTTATAGGTCTCAAAAGTGCCTCCCAAGTTTGATTGAAAGGAGTGTAGGTTCAGAATGTGGGTTTGGGCTGAAAATATGAGAAAAACTGGAAATACACAAGAACTATGAAAATGTTGGCCAAGTCCTCAGGCCATGATGGACACTGGCTAAAATAATTTTCATCTGTGACTTTCTCATTGAAACTGCTGTGGCTGGATCATTATAGCTTGTATTATACTGAATTGCACTGTAGATATTTAGGATTTTGTGCTGTTTGCTTTAAGGCATTGGGGAAGACTTTATTTTTCTCATACTTAGTGGAGGAAGCAGAGTTGGAAAGGCAATCATGAATCTTTCTGAATTTAAGGTTTGGTGCCAATCCTGGGTACAACCTGCATTGTTGCCCCTTGGACCTTCAGCAGAGGAATGAAATGCAATCCTTTAATGAATAGAAGGAGGTGAGGGAAGAACTGTAGATTTGTATTCCATGTACATGGATACATGCAGCTCCTAAGACTTGTTTTCAAAATCCTGGATTCTTTTGTTCTGGAGAAATTGACCTTATTTGACAAGTTCTTGGATGACATTTAGATGTAAATATAACCAGAAAGGTATCATCCTGTCCAGGATTGCATGGAAGTGAGCTGTGAAATTTAAACCTCACAACAGCCCAGTTGTTGAGTAAGTGGAAATAAGGACAGCTAGAGCAGGCTGCAGAGTTGACTGAAGTCATTGTTTCCCAAGGTTCTGCAAGAGCTATAAAATGACCACATCACCCTACTCAGGTGACCTCTTTCTTGCCAAATATCTCTCAGCCTGGTCTTCTACAGGAGATTTTACTGGGAGTCCTAATTCATACACTGCCTTCCTCTGGCTACAGGCACATCGGGAGATCAATCCTCCTGCCCTGACACTTTGAAGACACCACCACATGCAGAACTGACCCAGGCTTCCTTAGAGACCCTGAGGTCATCAGTGTGAACTCAGCCCTCTGCTGAAGACCCTGGCAGAGCAGAATTCCGTGGCTCTCTGGGCACCCTCACTGGCTGCATGTCCCCATATCTGATTTTCTCAGGGTAGAGATTGATTCCTGCCTTTCTTTGATTTGGCTTCTCCTGTTGGATTCCATGTGTAAAGGTTGAGTTCAATGTCACATTGAGGACTACAGAGACTCTTTATTAGTTAGCAGTGAAATTACAGAATCACATTGGTGTGTAGGAGAACACAGTAGGGAAGCTCTTCTCATCAAAGATAAAAATCTCTGCAGGAAAAAGCAAACCAAGAATTGTGAAGCTGACTGAAAGAAGGGATAGAAGGGAACACTGAACATAGAGAAAATGCAGAAATTGAAATATGGCCAAATTTACATTTGTTCAATTCTTTAAAGTAGCTGAATTTTACAAATAACTGTGCATGTAGTGTCTGGAAGACGAGTGGACAGGCAAGATCCTGGAATTCTGCATTCCAATACGGAGAATATGTAGAAGGAAATAAAAAGGACAGAAAGAAATCTGATTGGGGGTGTGTGGTGTAATGTTCCCATGCTGATGTTGGACATGGATGGGGTATGGAAGACTTGATCAAGTAGCTGCATATTGAGTGGATGGAGTGTAGAAAATTTCAGGGTTAAAATTTTAGAATTTTGAATAATAGCCCTCAAGACAGCTTTTTAAAAATGTAGAATGATCCCCAAACCCCTACAGCATAAGGAATAGTTCTTTGGACAAAATTAGCACTATTACAATATCCACATTGTTTTAACACCCTAGGAATTGATGTTCTCAAATATTTTTGTGCAGAATATATATCACCATTACTGTGGTGTTTTTAAAAGGTGTGTGCTACATCTGAGCTTTTCTTCCTATGAATTAAGAAATGGTATTTCATGGTGTCCAGGGAATACTCTTCGTGTTGCTAGTAGGAATTGGCATTGTGGAAAACATCTTTGTTCTTATGAACAATATATGCCTGTTTAGAAATACAATGAAATGTATACACCTCATTCTCTTCCATTTGTCTCTCACAAGTTTTATAACACTTCTTACTAGAGGAATGTTAGGGGTAGTATTCAGTTTTGGTATCAGGAATGCCATAGATGATGTAGCCTGTAAGACAGTGGTTTACCTCAATAGGGTGGCCTGGGGCCTGTCCATCAGCACCACCAGTCTCCTCACAGTGGTCCAGGCCTTCACCATCAGTCCCACAGCCTCAAGATGGAGGAGTCTGCAGCCCAGGTCTGCAAGGAACATCCTTCCCTTGTTGCTCTTCTTCTGGATACTCAATGCCTTTATAAGAATGAACTTACCATTTTATATCAAACATACCAGCAGCATGAACTCATCACAAATTATTAGAAGTTACAACTACTGTCATTTTCAATCACAAGACTGGATAATTGGATGGATTTTTATTGCTCTCATGGTCCTTCGAGATGCTGTGTTCCAGGGTTTCATGGGCGGGGCCAGTGGCTACATGGTCTTCCTCCTCCACAAGCACCACCAGCATGTTCTCTACCTCCAATCCTCCAAACTCCTCTACAAAACTCCTCCTGAGATGAAGGCTGCTCAAAGTGTTCTCCTTCTGATACTCTGTTTTCTCTTCTTCTATTGGACAGATTGTTTTATGGTTTTATATGTAACTTACTCCTTTGAGAAAAATTTCATAGAAATAAGTGCTCTGGAGTTTGTGGACCTTGGCTATGCAATCCTCAGCCCATTTGTGCAGATTCACAGAGATGGACACCTGGCTGAATGTTGGCATGCTCAGTGAGAGAGGACATTGATTGAGAAAACTTCTATTTCATTGATCTTTTCAGTAAGTAATGTGACATCATTCCTAGTTTTGTGTTGCTGTATGTGATGGAAAATTCAAGTAAGGGTAGCTGAATCACATAGAGCCACATTTCCATACCAAAGCTGGTGACAGTGGTATGACAGATGTCACATGAAGCTGGCTAAGGGTGCTTTATCTATTTCTGTCTTATATCTCTGTATATATTTGATGGTGTTACTCTCTTCTAAACCTCAAACTCTGTTGATCTCTATCAACATCTAAGGTATATTTATATATGATTAATGCAGATTATTTTCAGTCATAATAGTTCAAATAGAAAGGGATTATATACCTGAATAGATGTCATCTACACTATGAAATCTGCAAGAATAGAGACACAATATGTAATTATCTCATTTGATAGAAAGATGAATGGAGACATTAAAAACATTAGTTTTCTTCCTGTGTTTTCTGATGTTCTAATTCAACTTATGAATTGATATTTTTACAAAAAATGAGTAGTAGGAATTGGTCACAACTCCTTACTTGTGTCAAGAGAATACTAGTTCCTGTCTTTCCCCTGCCTGCTATTGTCTGCCTTCTTCAGAACCCCACTCATATTCTGATTTGTAATGAAGTGAACCAAACTTTCCTTTTTCTTAAATGGAACCAAAACAGAGCATTCATGTAGAATGAACATGTATGGCAATAAGGTATTGGTCAAGCCATTTTAACATATCATTGATGCTGTTAATTCATGGACCATATTCCTTCCAGGACATCAGAGTTGACATCGAGGCCCGTCCCTCTATAGCCATGTTGTCCTCTATATCTGTCTCACAACTCTGTTCAAATTCGGATATTTAAAATCTCTAGTAAGAAATAGTGAAGCGATTTATTTGTGGTCTCTTTACACCATGTTCACTCAGATTTAATGCTATTATTGTTTTTATGTCATACTCCAAAATTAGGAGTTTATCTGCTTGATGTAATGGTGGAGTCCCTGAAGATAAAGGGTGTACTACTGATTTAGTTCCACAATCTCCTGTGGAGCTGTCTCCTAAAATCTAGCATCGAGAACAAAGGAAAGTGGGCCATTTCCCAACATCTTCACCTATGAACTCAAGGGCAAGGAGGGCAAGTCCTCGAAATGTCACTAGGAGTGAGGGACATGTAATGGGAATCATCGGGATTATGTGACTGAGCATTGACAACACAGTGTCTACATGAAGGAGAAGGTGGCTCTTGACTGTTGGAAACAATTTGTCGAGATTTCCCTGGATTTCATTTTCCCTAAATAAATATGATTCTGTTTCACTCTGAAATGTGGGAATTGAGTTGAGAAAATGTTGGTACATCTGAAATCATAATTAGAAGATAATTGAGGGAATGATGCACATGATTAGCATTGTTGCAGAGGTAGAGTGGGAGAGGGGGGACGGGAAGCACTGACCTTGGGAACACTCTGCCGTGCCTGTAGCACAGTGAATGTCTGTGATTTCTCAAATATCTGTAGGTTTTCAGATGCAGTAAGTTACAGTGAGATGACACCTGCCTCATTTTTTCCTTAGAAAGCTTACATGATGTTTATAGTAGAGATGAATACTCTCTTATTTTTTGTGAGATGAACCTCCACGTAGAGAAAACCAAAAGGCCTTGTTATTCACACAGCAGTGTTTACACACAGACCTAAAGTTTCAAAAAATTAAACAAGGAAATATTCTGAAAGCAAAACATTAAAAGAATACATCACGTGAAAGTCATCAGGGATGCCTAATTGACAGTGGATTTCATAGAGGAGATCTTGGGCCCCAGAAAGATTCATTGATAATAATCCTAGTGAACCCATCCTTATTGGTGGATGCAGGAACACATTGGGTCCCCAGCAATTGCTGTCGGTAATGCCCAGTGTCAGTTAGTGGCTGAAATGCCTGGTGGTGTCCTTGTTCCCATGAGCAGTCATTCTACTGAGTGAGTGTAGGTCTGTGTGGGGAAGAGCAGGAGGAAGAGGTCAGTGTGCTCTGGCAGGGCAGCAAGGTTCCTCATGAGGAGCTCCATCCCCACACAGGGAGCTCTGTGTCTGCAACCTGGCTCCAGGATGGGATTAATGGAACCTGTTCTGGAGATTCATTCTTTTTCCTCACAACATTTGGGTTTTCAACCCTCTACAGATCCAGAAAGAACTGGGCAGATCTCCCCTGTGTTTCATTTCTACAGACACAGTGATCAATTGATCAAGGTCAAAAAATCTCTCTGGGTCTCAGAGTTCTGATTATTTTCTATTGTGGTAAACATGGCCACTGTCCCTTAATGAATCAGTGCCACCATATGGCACATGTGACCTTGGGATCTGAAGGTCCCCTTTGTGTTTAAGGATTCTAGTCCAGTGCTGGCATTTCCCAATTTGATGTTGAATTCATGGCAAAAACCCAACATCCAGCATCTTGGATGCTGAGCTATCCTCACAAATTTCTTCAGCAAATGCTGTTGGTAAAAATAAATACCCTCATGCAAAATATTATATTGGGTCCTAATTTTAAGCCATCACCAAATTCTACTCAATGTTGAGCTATGATTGAGATATGGAACTAAAGTTTTAGAACTCCTCAAATGTTATATAGGTAAACAAGCCTTGACTGCCTTGACTTTGGTGTCCTCAGTGAGTTTTGGGTATGAAATCTAAAGCAGAAAAAAAAAAGAAGAAATTACTCAGTGGTCCTATGTCAAACTAAATCCATTCTGCACACAAAGAAGACACTCAACACATGTGGAAGCCAGCAATGGTGATGAGATCCACAGTTGAAATCCCTGTAGCTAGTATGGTTTTACTGTCCAAATTATGATACCCACTCACTTAGGGGGATAGCCAAAAATCCTAAGCAAGTTATAAATGGGCAAAGGACTTGAAAAATATTTTCAGAACAAAGAAATGCAGATGTCCGCAAAGTCTGTGAGCAGGAACTCACCATTCTTAACTGTCAGGAAACCACAAAGCAAATTGAGAAGACACAACTCCACACCAGTTAGATTGGTTCCTTTCTTTTTTGGCCTGTGTGTTTCAGGGCAACAGAAATTGACTCAGGGGTACTCAACAACTGAGCCACACCCCCAGGTCTATATTGTTTTATTTTGTTGCTAGATGGGGTTTCCCTGAGTTGCTAAGCCTCCTTCTCTTGCCAAGGCTGTCGTTAAGCTCAGAAGCCTCCTGCTTCAGCCTAGCCAGCTGCTGGGATTACAGACATGCACCACCATGCCTGGCTAGTTTAGTTCCTAACTAGGATAGAAGAATTAAAGTATGTTAGCAAAGACATGATGAAAAAAAATTGAATCTGGAAAAGTGACCGAATTGTGTGCACTGTTTTTGAGATCCTTGTTCCTCGTCCATTATGAGAAGTTCTTCAATATTCCTCAGAGAAGTAAAAGCACAGTGCAGTCCTCCTTTAAAGAAAAGAAAAGAAAAGAAAAGAAAAGAAAAGAAAAGAAAAGAAAAGAAAAGAAAAGAAAAGAAAAAAGAAAAGAAAAGAAAAGAAAAGAAAAGAAAAGAAAAGAAAAAAAGAAAAGAAAAGAAAAGGAAAGAAAAGAAAGGAATGAAGTTCATGGCATTACACTATTTCAGAGCTCCAAATATACAACAAAATTGTGGGAATCCAAGCAGGATGTTATTGGCATAAAAACTGTTAGTTGCTCTAGTGTAAAAGAATAGGAGCCTAGATATAGCTCATGCATGGACAGCTAACTGATTCTCACCAAAGTGCTCTGAAGGTTCTTTAGAGAAGGATCAGATTTCTCAGTGATGTGGTCCTGGGGAAATGTCATATCTACACGGAAAAGAATGTAACTATACTCTTGTGTCCTGCAAACTATAAAATGTATTAAGAATGAAGTAAAGATTTAAAAGTAAGACCTGAATTAAACAAAGTAGAAGAAGAAAATCAGGAGAAAAACTTAGAGCACTATGATATGCAAGGATTTTTGGTCAAGTCACCAAAATGATAGGAAACACAATAAAAGGGGACAAGGGGATTCTATTTAACTATGAATACTATGCGCTGGAAAAAAAAAAGAATGAACAAAATGAAGAGACTAGCTACCTAGTAGTTGAACATAATTTGAAATTTTATATCTTATATTGGGTTTATATTCAGGTTATAAAAAAACTGAAATAGCTGTTGCTGTAGATTAGAGGGAGACTGTTTGTCAGTTCAGGAAATGTTTTGGGATGGATCCCAAGAAATTTAAGTAAACATGCAAAACAAAACTCAAAAACAAAACACACAAACAACTTCATTAACAACAAAAACCCCTAATGAAAAGAAGGCAAGAAGACTATGGACACGTTTTCCGGAAGACAACTACAAATAGTGAATATCAGTAATTATCAGGGAAATGAAAGCCAAGTTTCCATGCCACTAGAATGGGCACTGTCAAAAAGAGAAAAAGTAGCAAGCTCTGGTAGGGACGTTGCAGACAGGAACCCTCACACACTGTAGGTGGGAAGGCAAATAAGTACCGACATCATCAAAGCTATGGGAGAATCCAAAAACAGTACAAATATGCCACCACATGATCCAGCGATCCCACCTTGGGGTTAAATCTTAGGGGCATGAAATCAGCAGGTCCAGGAGTCACCACAATCCTGTGCTCACTGCACCTAAAAAAGCACAGAGAGACAAGCACACAAGATCTCCCTCACAGGTGGAATAGGAAACTCTGATCTCACAGAAGTGGAGAGCAGTTGGTGAGCACCAGTGACTGGGGGAGGGAAGGCTGGGAAAAGTGGATAAATGGTACAATTACAGTGCATAGGAGCAAGGGCTTCTGGTAGGCTGGGATTCAGCAGCCTCAGCTGATAATAGAGTATATATTTTGGAAGGTTGGAGAAAAGAGTTTCCTTGTTTTGATTTAAAAAATGATATATATTTGCAGTTGTGTGTGCATGCACATGTGTGTGTGTTTGCACCAATTTGAATATCATTAAATGCATACATGTACAAAAACAATATCATAGTACTCCATAAATCTGTGTAAATTGTGTCAATTAAATAAACAATGGTCACTGAGAAAGAAAGCTACCAAAATTAATCAACGTAACTCCTATCACTAGTTATATCAACTATTACATTATGAGATGCTGGTGTGTATTTCCTCATTTGAAATGCATTAGAAGTTTAAGGCCAGACCTCCCTAAGCATTTCCAATGCAATCTGAAATGTATTAATGTTGAGGTGACCAAGGTCACCTTGATCTTGTCCACTGAGTCACATGGGGGCCCACAGGGAGAACTCACCAGCAGTGGTCACATAACTGACAGGAGGAAGGACAGAAAATCAGCACGTTGATGTGAGAAACCATCATAAGATCTCAAAGTGTGTAATAGCCACCATGCAAATACACTGAATGTGGTGGCCATCCAGAACATTGTGTCCTGCTTGATCAGCATCTGAAACTGTGGAAAGAGAAGGTTCCTTCCAACCCACATTTACTTTGTGCCACTTTGGCTTGTTGGACACCATAAATGCCCTCACACCAGGTGCTCTGGATGCCTGACATGGGACTACAGGACTTGGTGTTTGTCCTTCTGGGTGTGGTCTTGATCTGGGGCAGGCCCTTCTTTCTATGCTCCTACTCTTCCATTTTGAAATGGGAAGATTCACGTGGTGCCATTGTGTGTAGGATGCACCTAACTTGGTTTTGTCTTTTACAGGGGCTCCCAGGCAAGAGTTGCCAGAGGAGATGTTGGATTTTGAGCAATGCTGTAATGGTTAGGACATGGGTGTCTTGGAGATGGACTGAATGCTGCATTGTGAGATTGGCATGAGATTGGGAGCAGGGTTGGAATGATATGATGTGTAATCAGAGCTCATGTCAGGCAATGCAGGAGTGTTCAGAGGTATGGCTGTGAAGACATGATTGGATCATGAGGCTCTGATCTCCTCAGTGTGTTAGTCCACTTGAGAGATGACAAATCTGAGTGTCCTACTGGCTGGTAACTATAGGTGGGTGGTGTGTGACACCTAGAAGTAGGGCTCTGGGCAAGTGACCATGGGACTGTATTGACCCTGGTTCTTTCTTGCTGCTCTTTGTCTCCTTCCCTGCTGCCATGAGCTGAGCCTCTTCTCTCTGCCTCCCTGGTGTTTCTGCCTAGGCACCAGCAGACCATGGGGTACAACTCTGAATCCATGGGCCAAATACACCTTTCCTCTTCTTGGTGCACATGCAATGCAGCAGCTAGGGAGCCTGAAGCAGGAGGAGTATCAGCTCATGGGAGCCTCACAATTCAGAGAGACTCAGAATGAAGTAAAGGAAAAGAGGACTGGGGATGTTTCTCAGGGGCAGAGCCACACTTGTTTCAAGTGTCAGTAATGCAGTAAATAAATAAAGAACACAAATAAAAAAGTAACAAAAATAAGAAAACAAACTTTCCTACTTTAAATTGTCTTGTCTTAATCTACGGCACACATTTTTCTTCTATTTTGATTGACTACCTCCATGTGTTTCCTTTCCTTTCTTTTCTTCCCCTTTCTCTCTCCTTCCTTCCTTCCTTCCTTTCTTTCCTCCTCCTCCTCCTCCTCCTCCTCCTCC
>JAJEJO010053422.1:225035-253995 GCA_020662805.1 Glaucomys volans | reverse complement strand
TTCTCAGATGCTCTTTAACTTCTTTCTTTAGTGTTCTGTAGTTCTCAGTGTAGAGGTCTTTCACATCTTTTGTTAGATTGATTCCCAAGTATTTTATTTTTTTTGAGGTTAATGTGAATGGGGTAGTTTTCCTAATTTCTCTCTCAGAGGATGCATCACTTACGAATAAAAATGCATTAGATTTATGAGCATTAATTTTTTATCCTGCTACTTTACTGAATTCATTAATGAGTTCCAGAAGTTTTCTGGTGGAATTCTTAGGATCTTCTAAATAGAGAATCATGTCATCAGCAAATAGGGATAGTTTGATCTCTTCTTTTCCTATTCATATTCCTCTAATTTCTTTGGTCTGTCTAATTGCTCTGGCTAGAGTTTCAAGAACAATTTTGAATAGTAGTGGCGAAAGAGGGCATCCCTGCCTTGTTCTAGTTCTCAGGGGGAATGCTTTCAATTTTTCTCCATTTAGAATGATGTTAGCTGTGGACTTAGCATAAATAGCCTTTACAATGTTAAGGAATGTCCCCACTATCCCTATTTTTTCTAGTGTTTTGAGCATGACGGGGTGCTTTATTTTATCAAATGCTTTCTCTGCATCTATTGAAATAATCATGTGGTTCTTGACCTTAAGTCTGTTGATGTGGTGAATTACATTGCTTGATTTCCGGATGTTGAACCAACCTTGCATCCCTGGGATGAAACCCACTTGATCGTGGTGCACTATCTTTTTAATATGCTTTTGTATGCGATTCGCTAAAATTTTGTTAAGAATTTTTGCATCTATGTTCATTAGAGATATGGGTCTGAAATTTTCTTTCCTTGATGTGTCCTTCTCTGGTTTTGGTATCAGGGTGATATTAGCTTCATACTAGTAATATTATTGTTCTAACATTTTCTTCGTCTGATTTTCATACAACTAGAAGATTACTTTTGATTAGTATTCATATGATGTATGGTTTCATTCATTTATCTTTAAATATTCTCTATCCTTATATTTAAATTTTATCTCTTTTAAGAAACATATAGTTGACTCCTATGTGTTTATCAATTCTTATACCTTAATATTTTGGGAGATTTTTTTTTCACTTACTGTCATTTACATAATTAGATTTATAGTACCATCTTACTGTTTGTTTTTCTGTTTAGAAAATCTGTTCTAAGTTTACCTTTTCAACTTCCTACTTTTGTCCTAATTTGATGACTAATCAAACTTTCCTATTATTTCATTTTTATTTGTAGCAACTTTATATTTCTATATTGCTTTAGAATTCTTCTAGTAAATACCCTAAAGAACAAAGCAAATATCACTTAATTATCATTATTAAATAAAATTAATGTTTACCACTTCCAAGATACTCATAGAAACTCAAAACATTCAATTCATTTACACATATTCATGCTATTTTAACACATAGTTAAAATTCCTCCTTGCAGTTAATGATGTCATTTAATAGTCACTTATTGTTATTCACATATTTTCATACCTCAGGGTCATGAATCTCCCCCTGCATTTTCATTTTCTATTTGAAATAATTTTCCTTTTTCCAAAAGTTACCTGTTATTTTTCTTTTAGTGTGGAAGTGCTTGTGAAAATTTCTGTTTTTGTCTCTTTGATAAATAACTTTTTTCATATTTCAAAAGTACTTTTAATTTAAAAACTATCTTTTACATTTTATCTATCTTTTTGTAATAAAATAAATAAAACTGTTCAGCAAATACACAGTATAAAACAAACATTATTCTAACCACCATCCAACTCAAGTAATAAAAGTTACTTAATTACTTCAAGACTCCTATATGCACCATTTTAATCACAGTCCCCACCTTCTCAAAAAATTAACATTCTGACTCTTGTAACTATTACTAATTTACTTTTCTTCATGTTTTTACTATTATTTAGGGATCCTCGCATGCATCCCTAAATAATATAATATAGTCTTGCCAACCTTAAAATATGTGATAAGTGATGATATGTAAGACATATCTATGCCTCTTACAACTAATATATTTTCTCATCCTTCCCTTTCTCTCCTTATAATTTATTTGCTGAAGAATCTGAGCTACTAGAATTATAAACTTTTCCATAGTCTGAATTTTGTTGATTGCACATTTCTGGTGGAGTTCAAAATTTTTTTCTGCACTCTATCCCTACTGAGAATGGCAGCAAGATCAAGAGGTTGATAAAACTCAGGTTTAAATCCTTCATTAAAAATACAGGCAGTACTGTGCTCTGTTAGAAAGAGTCAGGTAATATCTACCTTCTGTGTGTGTGTGTGTGTGTGTATGTGTGTGTGTGTGTGTGTGTGTTGGTATATATTGATATTCAAAATATAGATCTATTATTCCATTGGGAAATAAATAACTTGATTTTTGATTCTTCAAATAGTTTGTGATTATTTATTCACTGGAAGAATTTTGTAAGGAGACACATTCCCTCCACTACTTTTTGGTTATCGGTTGATAAATTTTACTTAGGAAAAGCAGTAAAAATACATGATTTATTGTATTTACTTAATTTTCAAGATATTGAATCATTTGTCATTCTCAGAAGATAATCAATCACTATTTTCCAATTTTTTTTGCTGATCTAGTAATTTTATTTCAAAATAAAACACAATTTTCAAAAATTATATATAAGGAAGTTCAAGTAAATATTTATGGCACAGTTATTTACATTAAATTAATCTGTTTACTGAGATAAATAAATTTTAAATCCTGAGACAAATACAGAGAAAGGTGGAACAGCACTGAGGATCTGGAACTCTCACCCACTGCCTAGGCAAACACACACCTTAACATCTGAATGCCCAGATCCCAGAGGTAGTAAGCCTCTGGAAAGACACTAAGAGTGCTCACAAAGCCTGTTTGTGGGACAGTGGAAGGGTTTTTAAATCATTATTGTGAAGTGTTACAGAAATATGCTTATGACACAGTAAGTAAAGAATAATAACAGTATGTGTGACAGACATCATTGCCCTGTGTACATGTGTGAATGCACAGATGGGGTGACTCTACTTTGTGTACAAAAAGAAAAACAATTGCTGTACTCCATTTGTGTTCAATGAATCAAAAAATTAAATAAAAAGAAAGTAACACATCAATATAAAAAAAATAAAGTGTCATACCCCTAGAAGCAAAAAAAAAAAAAAAATAACATACATATTATGGAAAATTAGAAGGAAGAAAATAATAACTACCTATAATCTTCTTATCAGGGTTATCAGTTTTCTTCCCTTTTGTTTTCTCTAATTATCTCAGTTATTGTTTTAGACAGCTCTTTGTTGCTGTGACCAAAAAGATCTGACAAGAAAAATGTCGAAGATAAAAAGTTTATTTTATCTCATGGTTTCAGAGATCTCAGTTCATAGATGGCCAACTCCATTGCTGTGGGCTGAAGGTGAGGCTAAACATCATGGCGGAAGGGGGTGGCAGGGGAAGACTCAGGATTAGGCAAACAGGAAACAGAAAGAGGGCTCCACTCAACAGGAACAAAATATTTTCCTATTTAATAAATTTAAAAATTCAAAGAATCATAATCTTTTGAAATTCTTATACTTATTAATGTGAAAATTGTCTTACCTTCAGCCAGGGAGGCATCTTCAAGTGGTCCTTTGTGTTCTTTCAAAATCACTACATAATCATTGGTAGTTTCTTTTCTAACTGATATCTCAGGAGTTTCAGGCTTATTGTACATTTCCTGGCTCAGACTTGAAATCAACAGCCCTGGGGCTAATTTTTAATACAAAGTTATATTTCAAGACTCTAACCTGAGAACACTAGTGATACTCATTATTACTGGATTGGTGAATGTTTCTAGGCATTTTCAGAAAACAAAGCTAGGATATATAAAGGGATGAATGGATGGATAGATTGATTGAAAGATGGAGAGAGAGATATAGAATGTTTCCAAAATCCCAAAAGCCTCCTTCGTATACCCTTCAGTCTAGATCTACAAGCAGATATGCATTCTTTCATCACAATATATACTCTATTTCATATGTATGCCTTAATATCTTATTTCCTTCATTCATCATTCATCATGATCTCTGAAGATCATCCGTGTTGTCATGTGTAGAATATTTTTGTTTCTTATTATTTTTGTTGCTGTGTAATACTCCCATATGTAAGTATACAGCAATGAATTCTATTTTTGAAACTTGGGACTTTTGTTAATAATATTGTCATAAACATTCCTATACATGTCTTTATGTATATGTAAATACTCCTTCTGTAGGTATTTGGTCAAAAAAATTGCTAAGCCATATGATAGATGTATGTTTAGTGTTAGTAGATTCCTTCAGCAGCTTTCTACCATAGTTTTACTACTTTAAATTTCCTTATTTGGTCCACTTTCTGCATATAAGAGGAAAACACTTCATCCTTGATTTTCTGAGCTTGCCTTATTTCACTTAGCATGATATTCTCCAGTTCCATCCATTTACCTGCAAATGCCATAATTTCATTCTTCTTTATGGCTGAGTAATATTCCATTGTATACATATACCACATTTTCTTTATCCATTCATCTGTTGAAGGGCACCTGGGTTGGTTCCATAGTTTAGCTACTGTGAATTGAGCAGCTATAAACTTTGATGTGTCTGTGTTACCATAAAATGCTGATCTTAAGTCCTTTGGGTAGATACTCAGGAGGGGGGTATCTGGGTCAAATCATGTTTCCATTCCAAGTCTTCTGAGGAATCTCCATACTGCTTTCCAGAGTGGTTCACCAATGTGCAGTACCTCCAGCAATGTATGAGTGGACCTTTTTCTCCACATCCTCACCAACATTTATTGTCACTTGTATTCTTCATAATTGGCATTCTGACGAGTGAGATGGAATCTCAGTGCAGTTTTAATTTGCAATTCTCTAATTGCTAGAGGAGAAGAACATTTTTTCATATATGTTTTGACCATTAGTATTTCTTCTTCTGTGAAGTGTCTGTTCAGTTCCTTTGTCCACTTACAGATTTTTGTTGTAGTTGTTGTTATTTTTGGTATTAATTCTTTGAGTTCTTTATATATTCTGGAAAATAACGTGATTCTATCTAATGAGCAGGTGGCAAAAATTTTCTCCCATTTTTCACTTTCTTGGTTGTTTCTTTTGCTATGAAGAAGCTTTTGAGTTTGAGACCATCCCATTTATTGATTTTTCATTTTACTTCTTGTGTTTTAGGAGTTTCATTCAGGAAGTCAGTTCCTAAGCCAACATGATGGAGAGTTGGGTCTACATTTTCTTCTAGTAGGAGCAGGGTATGTAGTCTAATGCTTAGGTCCTTGATCCACTTTGAAATCAGTTTTGTTCAGGGTGAGAGATTGAGGTTCAATCTCATTCCGCATATGGATTTCCAGTTTTTCCATTACCATTTGTTGAAGAAGCTATCTTCTCTCCAATGTATGTTTATGGTGTCTTTGTATAGTATAAGACAACTGTGTATATGGGGGTTTGTTTATGTGTCTTCTATTCTGTTCCATTGGTTTTCATGTTTGTTTTGGTGTCATTAGCATGCTGTTTTTATTACTACAGCTCTGTAATATAATTCAAGGACTGGTATTGTGATGCCTCCTGTTTCTTATTTTTCCAAATGAATTTCATGACTGCTTTTTCTATTTCTATGAAGAACATCATTGGGTTTTAACAGGAATTGCATTAAATCCACTTAGCACTTTTGGTAGAATGGCCATATTGACAAAATTGCCTATCCAAGAGCATGGGAGATCTTTCCATCTTCTAAGTACTTCTTCAGTTTCTTTCTTTAGTATTCTGTATTTTAAATTATAGAGGTTTTTCACCTCTTTTATTAGATTGATTCCCAAATATTTTGTTTTCTTTGAGGCTATTGTTAATGGGATACTTTTCATAATTTCTCTTTCAGCTGATTCATCATTGGTGTATAGGAATGCCATTGATTTATGGGTGTTAATTTTGTATCCTGCAATGTTGCTGAATTTCTTTACGAGTTCTAGAAGTTTTTTGGTGGAGCTTTTTTGTGTCTTCTAAATATGGAATCATATCATCAACAAATAGGGATATTCTGAGCTCTCCTTTTCCAATTTATATCCCTTTACTTTCTTTCTTTTGTATAATTGCTCTGTCAAGGTTATCAATGGCTATGTTGGATGGAAATGGTGAAAGAGAGCACACCTGTCTTCTTCAAGTTTTTTTGAGGGAATGCTTTCCATTTTTCTCCACTTAGAATGATGTTGGCCTTGGGTTTAGCATATATAGATTTTACAATGTTGAGGTATGTTCATACTCAAGAATTGGTGATGAATTTTTTCAAATGCTTTTTCTGCATCTATTGAGATAATCATGTGATTCTTGACTTTTAAGACTATTGATATGATGAATTACATTTATTGATTTTTGCATGCTGTAACAAACCTCCATCTCTGGACTGAACCCCACATGATCATGTGCACTATTTTTAAATATGTTTTTCTATGTTATTTGCCAATATCTTATTAAGAATTTTTGCATCTAAGTTCATCAGGGATATTAATCTGAAGTTTTCTTTCCTTGATGTGTCTTTGTCTGATTTTAATATCTGGGTGATACTAGCTTCATAGAATGAGTTTGGAAGGGTTCCCTTCTTTTCTATTTCATGGAATAATTTGATAAGGATTGGTGTAAATTCTTCTTTGATGGTCTGGTAGAATTCAAATTAGAATTTGTCTGGTCTTGGGCTTTTTCTTGGTGGTCTTTTGATGGCATTTTCAATTTTGTTGCTTGAAATTGATCTGTTCAAGTTTTCTATGTCCTCCTGATTCAATTTGGGTAGATCATATGTCTGGAAATATTCAATGTCTTCAAGATTTTCTACTTTATTGGAGTATAGATGTTCAAGACAGTTTCTGATTGTCATCTGTATTTCAGTAGTGTCTGTCATATTTCCTTTTTTATCATGAATTTTAGTAATTTGAGGTTTTTCTCACTCTTTTTTTTCATTAGCTTGGTTAAGTGTTCATCAACTGTATTATTTTTTTTCTAAGAACCAACTTTTTGTTTCATTAATGTTTTTTACTTTTTGTTGTTTCAATTTCATTGATTTTGGCTATGATTTTAATTATTTCCTGCACTTGATTTCTTTTTGGTGTTGAGTCATTCTTCTTTTTCTAGCATTTTGAGATGTAATGTTAGGTTATTTGGTGACTTTCCATTCTTTTAATGAGTGAGCTCAATGCAATAACTTTCCTCTTAAAACTGCCTTCATAGTGTCCCACAGATTTTTGTATGTTCTGTCTCTATTGTCATTTACCTGTAAGTGATTTTTTTTTTATTTCATCCCTGAGTTTTTCAGCTGTCCATTGATCATTCAATTGTGTATTGCTTAGTCTCCAGGTGGTTAGAGTAGCTTCTATTTTATCTTTGATTTCTAATTTCATTCCATTATGATCTGATAAAATGAAAGTTATTATCTCAATTTTTTTTGTATTTGCCAAGAGTTGCTTTGTGGCATATATGATCTATTTTAGAGAAGGATCCATGTGCTGCTGAGAAGAAAGTGTATTCAGTTATTGATGTATGAAATATTATACATATATACATATATATATATATGTTAAGTCTAAATTGTTAATTGTGTTTTTTAGATCTATAAGTTCATTTAGTTTTTCTTTGGAGGATCTATCCAGTGACAAGAGAGGCATGTTAAAGTCACCAAGTATTATTGTGTTGTAGTCTGTTTGATTATTGAAATTGAGAAGGGTTTGGATTCTTGAAATTGATATATGTAGATGCTCCATGGATTGCATACCGATTTAAGATTGTTACATCTTGTTGATGTGTTATTCCCTTTAGCAGTATGAAATAGCTGTTATGGTTTGAATGTGAGGTGTTCCCCAAAATCTTACCTATGAAACAAGGTGAGAGGGTTCAGAGGGGAAATTATTAGGTCACAATAATTGACACAATAAGTGAATTGATCCCCTGATAGGATTAAATTAGTGATATCTAGAAGCAGGCAAGGTGTGGCTAGAGAATGTGGATTATTGGGGGGCATGACTTTGGGGTATATATTTGTGTTTGTCAAGTGGATTCTCTCTCTCTACATCCTGATCATCATGTGAGCTGCTTCCCTCCACCTTTTTCTTCCACCATGGTGTTCAGCGTCACTCCAACCCCTGAGGAATAAAGCTGGCTGTCTATGGACAGACTGAGACCTCTGAAGGTGTGAGCCCACAAATAAACTTTTCTTCCTCTATAATTGTTATGGTCAGGTCTTCTATTCACAGAAGTAAAAATAAAAAGCTGAATAAAACAATGACCTTCCTCAGGGACTGGAAGATGGGGGTACTGATGGTCCTAGGTGGATGCCAGACTGTTGCCACACCTGGTGGGCACCAGGGACCTGGGAACCCAGTGGGTGCTGGACCTGAGAGGGTAACAGGGTTGAGGCTGGTACCAGGGCACAGCAAGTGCCAGTGAAGGTGGGCCCCAGAAACCCAGTGTGTGCCAGGCCTGGCAGTTGCTGAACCTTTTGGCCAGGCAAGTCGAGAGTCAAGTGCTCTCACACCCACCCTTCCAACTTCTTGACCTGCTGTAGCTGGCCTTATTAGTCCCTGCGAACTGCAATACCCACAGGGTTGGGAGAGCTGGGTTTTCTCTAGCCTTTCCAATTTGTGTTCCCCTGAGTGAGATGTTCACAGGTTTGTTTGGCTAAGTTAAATTTTTGCTAGTCTCAGACAGGTTTATGCAGACCTAGCTGTACTCACAGATTTGGGTTTCTAGTTCCTCTTGGAACCACCATGCTGTAGTCCCAAGATGCCTCTTGGATCAGTTCTCCATGGACAATTGATAAACTCAGAGCAACTTTTTTTATATCCCTTTAACAAGTCAGTCTTTTGTTGGGCTAGGGCAGACTGTACACTCTTAGGTTTGTTCACTCTAAGCCTCAGGGAGAAGCAGTATTCCCACTGCTTGAATTATGGGTAGCCAAGCTAGGAGAAATGCTGCCTCACTGTAATCCACTATCTTGCAAACTGTCTTGTGTTTTAAATAATGCTTTACTAATGAGAATATTGGATATCTTCTCATGTATTTGTTTGACTTCTGAACCTGGCATGTTATGGTCTATAGAGAAAGAGAATTGTGTATTTTTACTGAATAAAAAAGTTCAAGGACAAGGTTCTATTTGACATAGCTTCAGTGACTAGTTCAACTTTTAGATTCCTTTGACCATGAGGTCTAGTATAATATTTGGCAGCTCTGGCAAGCATTGTGTTGATTGGTGTGTTGGAGAAGTAACTACTGAAGAAAGTATGATGCACAATGTTGTCTTAGTGAAAAGATGTAAGCAACTAATTAACATCTGTTATATTTAATGTGCACATGTAAACATATGTGTGCATCATCTTAAGAAAAATAAACCTTGATTATTTTACCTTTCAAAAATAAATAAATATATATTTAGAGGTAATATAGCTATAAGAAAAGAAGACTAGTAATAGGTGGCCTGGTGGAGCACAAAGTCAATAATGAAATCTAAGAAATCTTATTTTGAAAATTAATAAATTCATATTTCTTTAAAGAGAAAAGGATTTCATCTCTAAAGTGACAGCCTAAGGAGTTCCATAGACCCACTTGCAACAGAAGAAGCATAATTGATAGCAATTATATTGACATAGTTGTAGATTGATATAGATGGAGAGAGATTGAATGTAGAGAGAGAGACAATACATATAGTTGAGTATGTGTATCTATCTATGGTTTTATATATATGCATTTCACATGTATATAAATCAACATAAAAGCATTCAGCAAATGAAGAAATATTTATCTAAAGTATCTACTAAAACTTGGTAAGAACAAGAAGAATCTGTGACATCTGAACTATGACCCATTATGGCTCCCACCCTCCCACCTCAGCATAACAAACTCCACTCCACATGTATGTAATAAAGATTACAGGGTTCTTTATAAATTCTGGAGATCAGTGCTCTAACTGAAGTCCATGTGGCAAAGATTTTCTCCCACTCTGCGGGCTCTCTCTTCACATTGTTGAGTGTTTCCTTTGCTGAGAAAAAGATTTAGTTTGAATCTATCCCATTTATTGATTCCCATTTTCATTTCCTGTGTTTTGGGAGTCATGTTAAGGAAGTCTGGTCCTAAGCCGACATGAAGAAGATTTGGGCCTGCATTTTCTTCTGTTTGGTGCACGGTCTCTGATCTTATTCCTAGGTCCTTGATCCATTTTGAATTGAGTTTTG
The DNA here is from genome assembly GCA_020662805.1 of Glaucomys volans. Lineage (NCBI taxonomy): Eukaryota > Metazoa > Chordata > Mammalia > Rodentia > Sciuridae > Glaucomys > Glaucomys volans. Next base: position 243,792 of record JAJEJO010053422.1, on the reverse strand, counting down.
TACATGGTAAGAGATAGGGTTTTAATTTCATTTTGCTGCATATGGATTTCCAGCTCTCCCAGCAGCATTTGTTGAAGAGGTTGTCTTCTCTCCATTGTATGTTTTTGGCTCCTTTGTCAAGTATGAGATACCTGTATTTATGTGGGTTTGTCTCTGTGTCCTCTATTCTGTACCATTGATCTACCTGTCTATTTTGGTGCCAATAAGATGCCATTTTTATTACTATTGCTCTAGAGTAGTATAGTTGAAGGTCTGGTATTGTGATACCCCCTGCTTTGCTCTTCCTGCTAAGGATTGCTTAGGCTATTCTGGGTCTCTTATTCTTCCAAAAAAAAAATTCATGATTGCTTGCTCTATTTCTATGAGGAATGTCATTGGGAATTTAATTGGAATTGAATTGACTTTGTATAACACTTTTGGTAGTATGGGCATTTTGACAATATTAATTCTGCCTATCCATGAACATGGGAGATCGTTCCATCCTCTAAGGTGTTCTTTAATTTCTTTCTTTAGTGTTTTGTAGTTTTCAATGTAGAGGTCTTTCACCTCTTTTGTTAGATTGCTTCCCAAGTATGTTTTTTGAGGTTGTTGTGACTGTGGTACTTTTCCTAATTTCTCTTCCAGACAATTCATCACTTACGAATAGAAATGCATTAGATTTATGAGTGTTGAACTCAAAAAACTTGACACCAAGAATATGAATAATGCTAGCAACAAATGGGCTAAGGAAACGAGCAGACACTTTACAGAAGATCTACCATCAATTGACAGATATATGAAAAAATATTCAACATCTCTAGTCATAAGAGAAATGCAAATAAAACCTACCCTAAGATTTCATCTCACCCTAATTTGAATGTCTATTATCAAGAATATAAGGAACAATAGCTCTTGTTGGGGAAAAAATGTGCATTCATACATTGCTGGTGGTGTTGCAAACTGGTGCAGTCACTCTGGAAAGCAATATGGAGATTCCTTAGGAAACTTGGAATGGAACTACCATTTGACCCAGCTATCCCATTCCTTGACCTATACACAAAGGATTTAAAATCAGCATTCTACAGTGATGTAGTCACATCAATGTTTATAGCAGCTCGATTCATGGTAGCTAGATTGTGGAACCAACCTAGATGCCCTTCAATAGATGAATAGATAAAGAAACTGTGGTATTTTTCACAATAGAATATTACTCAGCCATAAAGAAGAATAAAATTATGGCATTTGCAGGTAAATGGATGATGTTGGAGACCATCATGTTAAGTGAAATAAGCCAATCCCCAAAAACCAAAGGCTGAATGATTTCTATGATAAGTGGATGATGATACATAAAGGGGTTGAGGGAGCAAGGGAAGAATGGAGAAAGGATGGATTGTGTAGAGAGAAATGAGGGGGTGGGGAGGGGGCAGAGGTCAGGAAAGATAATGGAGTGAGACAAACATTATTAACTTATGTACACATATGATTACCCAAATGGTGTGACTCTACTACTTTGTGTACAACCAGAGAAATAAAAGTTGTATCCTATTTGTGTACAATGAATCAAAAAATAAAACCAATTTAAAAAGAATACAGGGATCCCTTTCCCCTAAGCTCCCAGTCAAGTGTTACTCCATCATCTTGGAAGGGCAGGCTGCTGGCATTTCTCATTTCCCATGCTATTTGTTACAAAGGCTAAATTCTAGGTGTGTATACTGGAGAGATCGGGGACTTTTTCCACCAGCATGTCTCCATTCACAGAGCATATTGTATAAGAAATAAGAATAATATACTTTAAGTAGATGAATTGTATGGTAAGTGAATTATATCTCAATAAAGCCATTAACAAAGCAAAATAAAGTAAGTTTTGATTATGAAAATAATTTATGTTCTTCAGTCACATTGGTCTTATATAGATTTTGTAATGGAAGCCTAAATAATCTAAATATTAGTTTAATCTTTATATTCTCAAGAAGGAACATATTTTGTATGTATATATAATTTGTGTGTTTTGCACATTAAATCTATGGGAACATTATTCTTGATATAGGTTATCATGTAATAATTTGACTATGTTCAGTATATGGGGATTCCAGGCTGAATTCTAACTAGTTTTAATATCATGGTATGCAACTGGTCAGTAAAAACTGAATTACAGAGAATATCTGACTATGAACAAATCTTAATCTTCATTTGAAAGTGTAATGTATCTATATCCATTCTCCCACAATTGAAACAAACGTATTTTGTCATGTTGACATCACCATGAAAAAAATAATAAATTTACTACTGATAAGTTTAATATATCTAAAATATTTATTTTCAAGGTTTAGTTATTCAATTTTTTATATGTTTTCACATAATAATACACATTTTTAAAAACTCAAAATGAAGGAATCTGATTGCCTGGATCAAAAGAAAAATGGTGAAATTAACAATACTGAAAAATAATATCATGTTTATTTAAAGAATTCGCAACCTTTCAGCTTATATCAATTTTGTTTCCCAAAGTTATCCCAGATACCCTGGTGAGATTTTCAAAAGTATTTGCTTGAAGCAATCAGCTCTTAATAAACATTTCAGGTCAATCAATGTTTTTGTCACTTTTCAAATAACAGGACACAAGTTATTTTTGCACCAAAAGGAAACATACGCTGGGCTTCTCCCTTCCTTTAATTAATCGCTTGTCACTTTAAATCTACTGTAGAAAACTCTTTCTTTATGCATCTTGTATATGACCAACTTGGGTTGCTCAGGTTTATGCTCTTTATGTCTCTGTCTCCTATACATTTATCTATTTTCAAAATGGTTATGACTCCTAAAAAAGAGGGCAATTACAGTGGCAATATCTATGAATTGTATGCATGTGTGTGTGTGTGTGTGTGTGTGTTTTCACATTCTAGAAAATTTTGAATACTTCATTATCTACTTGACAGTATCTAATAAATTTATTCATCATTTGATTTAACATATTACATGGATGACTATCAATAACAAAGAGGGGAGAGAGAAAAATATTCTTCTAAATACTTGCATTTTACTGCACATTTAATCATCCTTGAGAAACAAACCACCAACTCTTTTCCACCCAACACTCAGTACACAACAGGTTCTGAATGTTTTTCAGACCATCATGCAAATAGTATATGCGCAGCTGAGATGTTTTATTCATTTTTAATGAAAAACCAAGTCTATAACTGTCACAAAATATTTGATGTCAAGTAAAAAGATGATTTGTTTTACAGTGTAGCAGAAGTAAGTAAAAGTGATCTTTCTCCTCATTGAATTGTCAAAATTATTGTAATTGTTTTGCCATTTTGAAGACTCAGGTGCATATATATTCACATATATGTTTGTATGTATTTATATGTGCTTATATAAACTTTTTGTAACCAGGGAATTTATTCTTGGATCTTTTGCTAGTTTAACAAATGTACCATATCATTCTTAGTACTTGTCACATTCTCAGATAAGATGTTTTTCCAAATTAAACAATACTGTGTACACAATCTTGTGTAAAATATCACACCATTTAAAAAGAGACATTTTTGGAGAAAATCACAAAGAAAAGTTCCAAAAGAAGTGAGCATGGTTTTCCTAATCCTTTCATTTTAGCATAATTATTTATTGTATCATGCCTAAACTTTACAAATGAATTTTTTGGAAGGGTTACTGGGGATTGAACTCAGGGGCACTTGACAACTGAACCACATCCTTAGCTCCCTATTTTATATTTTATTTAGAGACAGGGTCTCACCAAATTACTTAGCACCTTGCTTTTGCTGAAGCTGGCTGTGGACTCAAGATCCCCCTGTCTCAGCCTCCCAAGCCTCTGGAATTACAGGTGTGTGCCACCACACCTGGCTTATAAATGAAAATATTTGAGACTCAGAAATATTGACTGATTTATGCCACTTCACTCAGTAATTGTTTATTGGAGAATATACAAACCTGTGTGCAAGAAGAACAGAAATATGAAGTCCCTGATCCTCTCATTTTGGGATAATTATGTTTATTGTATTGCTTCTATTGTAATGCTTTTACAGGTAGGGAAATCTGTGTCTCAGAAATTTTGACTGATGGAAATGCCTGTTAAAGTTATTAGTGGAAACAAATATAGAAATGGGTATGGTGATCCAGGTTAATGTTTCTATCTTATACCAGTGCTTCTGAAAATATATCCTATGCATTAGAATTGCTCATCTAGTTGCTTTTAAAAATGCAGATGATGGGCTCATTCCAGCTCTTTCTCTGCTCTACCTCAGCTGTTTAAAAACAAGTATGACATGAGCTCTTGAGTTTTACAACCTCCTAAGGAAAAAAAATGGGGAAAATTCTGATTGTTCCAAATTAAGCCAAGTATCTACCTCTGTATCAACTGGCAGATAGAAAAAAAAAGATCCTTTCACATACACAGAAAATTCTCTGCCAAGGCCTTGAGGTGGAAAAGTGTGTGGCATTTATGAGGAAGGAGTTGTTTGATTTGAAAAGAATGAAAGATGCATGCATCTAGAAAATAATGAGAAAAACGCAATAGATCATACTGGGCTCTAGATGCCAAATCCACTAATTTGAACTTTATTCAATAGATAAGGGAAAATCATTGAGGGTTTTTTTTAGAAGAAAACATGCTGTAGGATTTAGGTTAAGTTTCATCTTCCACCTTTAAGTAAATTGAGTTTGACTGGGATGTAGAAGAACAGTGGTACTCAATCTAGTTTGTACCTTACAGAGATTTAAAATGCTTGTTTTAGAATGCATATTCAAGTTTCCTAATCTAAGATTATAATTCAGAGGTACACTGCAATGAATGGTAATTTCTTATACTCTGAGGCTTGAGAGTTTCTTTTCTGGCTTCTTTATTCCAGGCTTCTCAAACAATGCACTAGTGATTAATGTGGAGTGGAGGGCTCTGTTGTGGAAACAAGACCATGGGCTATATTGAAAATAGGCAACAGCAACTCAGGTCAAGCCAATTATTGTAATGTGGAAATGTCGGCCCAGTTTTGTTTAATCATGTGATTTTTGAGGAGAAACAAAATATGTAAATTATTATAGGAACTCTTCCAATTTTTAAATGTTGAATGTAATTTTTGTGTGCATGTAAACCAAAAAGAACTTTTGATTGGCTTTGGCTCAAGGACAGCTAATGAAAGAATTCCAACCTTTCTTGATTAGCCCCACACAGATTATCCACTTTTGTAATATTTAAATTATCTTTGTGTGGGATCAGCCTTAGATTTGAATTAATTTCTGTGGTGTTGCATGTGTCAGTATGTGCTTTTTAGACATAAGACAATGTCTATCAAAGCTCCATCAAATGAAGGATTCATTCATTCTCTATTTTAACTCTGTTCAATTACAGTAAACACATCACAAGGAAGGTGGAAAGTTGACTCATGCCCAGGCAACAGATGCCATTTGTGTCACTGTGTTTTTGTGATGGTGACTCTTACAGCTTAGTATTAAAATATACTTGCTAATTACATGTGCAGAGGAAAATATTCAATATACTATGTGTTTAACTTGTCTCTTTATATTACATACATTTGTGCATACATACAGAGCTTTCCTCTATTATCCTGCCTCCTTTTCTGCAATGCGGTATCTGCTTGTGTGTTGTGCAAATGTTTCCCCACGCTTACTTTTCAAGTGGTTTCTCAGAGCAGATGTTTGCCCAAGTACACTTTCCTCCTCTTTTACTAGTATTTTTTTTTTTTTCAATACAAACAACAGATTGCTTTTTGGCTGTCCTTTAGATTTAAGGAGAAAAAATGTTCACCACTACAGATGTTTGCTTCTCTCTCCCCACCCCAAGATTCTTAGCAATGATTTTTAAAGGAAGATGCATACTTGCTCTTCTTTCTTCCATGCCTCCTTAGTATAATATCATGAAGATTGGCCTTTAAATCTTTTCCATAGAGTTATCTTCGACATATTTTTCTGAATAAAATTACCTTCTTATAGTTTAATCACAAGATGAAAACGTGGTGCTCAAAGACTCCTGAACATAACTCACTTGCCTAAGTATAAACCAAATTTAGTAGAATAATTTTATATTTTCTGTAATTAATTAGGGATATTTAGGAGAGTTGTTCTTTATCTAACGTTAATTCTTTTAATAGTTATGAAGGGAATCTGAAGGAGTGGGAATAAAACTATAGGTGTCATATACCAGACTTTATATACCTGCTTTGTAGTATAATAATAGTTAAGCATTTAAAATTACATATTACCTTATTAGATCATGAATTTGAATAACGGTTTGCAGTTACAAAGCATTTTTACCTGCACTATCTGGTATAATCCCACACAATGTAATATATGTTTTTTATGCTAAGTTTCACAGTTAAAGGCTGAGATAAGGTTTAGTCAAGTTCACATAGCCACCAAGCAGAGGTGCAAACTCCAGCCCAAGTTCAGTTTTTTATTTCTACTGACCCACTGTGTCTCTCTTCTCCTTCTATAATTAGATTCAAAGCATTCTCAATTGAATTTTAACAGCTTTATTTAAATATAATTCAGGCACATAGTATTTCCCCATTTAAATTGTAAAACTGAATGTCTTTTAGTATTCATAGAGTTATGCAGTCATTACTGAAAGCCCAATTTAGAACATTTTCATCAGTTCAAATGGAAACATCACACCTATTAGCAGTCATTCCCTACTTTCCTTTCATCCATCCCCAGCAACTACTGATCTACTATCTCTCTTTATGGATTTGCTTATTCAGGAAATTCCATAGAAATGCAGTCATGGCAAGATATTTTGTATAAATGTAATCATACAATAAGCAGTCTTTTGTGTCTGGCTTCTTTTGCTGACCACAATGATTTCATATTTCATCCATATTAGTACTTAATATCTTTTACAGCTGAATAATATTCCATTGTATAGATGTACCACTTTTCACTTATTTTTCCATTAGTTGGTGGGTATCTGTCTTGTTTCCACTTTTAGTTTTGAGGATAATGCTGCTATATAGGCATATATCCAAGAAAATGAAAACACATATTCAGAAAAAGACCTTGTACACAAATTGCCACACTGCTAATATTCAAAATAACTAAAAAATTGGAAACAACATAAACCTCCATCAAGTAAGGAATAGAAAAACAAAATGTGATATACTGACAAAATGGTTTATTATTTAGACAAAAAAAGAAATGAATTGCTGGCATATGCTGCAAATAAATGAACCTTAAAAGCCTTATCCAAAGTAAAAAAGCTAGACACAAAAGGCCACTTAATAAATGATTCCATTTATATTAAATACCCAGAATAGACAAATCCATAGAGATAGAAAGTGAATTTGTAATGATCTGGGATGGTGGGAGGAAGGAATTTAAAAGTATACCATTTCTTTTGGGGTTGGTGGAAGTGTTATGGAATTAGTGGTGATGTTTGTACAACACTACAAATATACTGCAAACCACTGAGTTATGTCCTTTAAAATGGTTAAAATGATGAATTTTGTGTTGTGTGAAATTTTACCAATAAAAATTGTGTTAAAGGCCTTAAACATAAATTTTAATGAGATGCAATTATTTTAGATTAAAAATTGTAATATTCTCAAAATGTGGATTCTCAAAGATTTAATATATAAGTTGAATACAATTCTGATTAAAACATATTTATAGTTCCCTATAAGTAGATAACTGATCTTAAGCTTCATTTCTAAGAACAAATGCCTAAAAATAGTCACAGAAAAGTATAAAAATGAAAATTTGAGATAAAATTTTCTTTAGTAGTTTTCAGAATGCTCTAGTGAATTACATTCATGATACTGGTAAAGAAATAAACAAAAAACAGCAACAGAACATAGAAATTGATTCCATTCTTTGCACGATTTAATAGATGAAAATGTGGTATTTCAAATTTATTACAAAAGAACTATTCAATCAATAAATGATTCAGACACAACTGGCTATTTTTCTTAAAAGAAAATAATGTTTGTTTACTATAGTGTACAATATAAAATTTCCAGAATTATTTAAGGATGAAATATAAAACAATAAATCAGTCTTAGAATAGAATCCATTAACCTGCTTGTATAACATAAGTAGAGAAGATAGAAGACAAGAGAGTTGTTATAGTTTGGATGTGAGATGTCCCACAAAAGCTTACATGTGAGACAATGGAAGAAGATTCAGAGAAAAATGATTGGTTTATGAGAGCCTTAACCCAATCAGTGAATTAATCACTCAATGGAATTCATTGAATGGTAACTGAAGGCAAGTGGAGAGTGGCTGGAGAGGGTGGGGCATTAGAAGCATGGTCCTTAGCTCAAGTCCCATGGAATGGAGCTGTCCTATGGACCAAGACTTCTGAAACCATGAGCCCCTGAATAAACTTTTCCTTCTCTAAAATTATTCTTGTCAGGTCTTTCAGTCATAACAGCAAAAAGCTGACTAAAACAGAAATTAGTACCAAGAAGTGGGTGGTTGCTGTGACTAATCTGACATGTGGTTCAAAAACTTTTTGAGCTTTTTGGAATTGGTGGAATGAATTTTGAGATGTTTAGCAGTGCACACTGGAAGTGCTTTAGATTTCCATTAAGTGGAGCTTAATGGCCAATTCTGGTGGGAGCTCAGAAGACCAGAATGTCAATAGTACCATGGACAGTGAAGATAGGGCTAAAGAGGGTTTAGAGAAAAAGGAGGACACTATTAGTAATTGGTCTAGAGGTCATTCCTATTATATTCTGACTGAGAAGTTCTCTGCATTTTGCCCAAGTCCTGAGACATTTTGTGAAGCTGATTTTAAAAGTGATGGACTTCTTAATCAGGAGGAAGAAATTTCTAGGCAGCATAGCATTCAGCAAATGGCATGGGTATTACTGGCAGCATTTAGCAAATTTATTACCACATTCTGGATCAGGAAGCAGAGCAGAAAGATTTGAAAAAGTTGAACTTGAAAGGTAGGACTAAAACTGGGGCTAAGGAAGTTGCAGTTATTAAAGACAATAGGATCACTAAAGACAGCACTAAAGACTTTACCCAGAGAAATGAAAGATGTCCTGAAGGCATCTCTGGAGCAGGCAAGACCACACCCATCTCAGACTCAAGGAAGTAAAATAAAATTTATCTTCAGAAGAGACCAGTGGGACTTGCTTCTTGCACAAGGGGTCCTAGGAAGTTTTTTCAACATACTCAGCCACCCAGGCACTCAGAGGTTGCTGCAGTCGAGATGCCTGGAGGCTTTGCTACTATTCAAAATGGTGGCGGACATTGGCATCAACCATATGGTGCTGGTTCTGCAGGAATGCAGGATGCTGGAGTTAGGGAGTTATGGAGGCTTCCACCAAGACTTCAAAGCAAAGCCTGAGAGGCCAGGCAAAGTACATCAGGTTTGAAGTCTCTGTGGGCATTCCCTGAGAGAGCAAAGTGTAGAGAGGTCAGGAGGAAGTCTAAGGTGCAGAGGAGATTAAGAAATGCCAGTAAAGTGAAACATCATCTTAGGAAAGCTTCAGGAAGTGAGCATAGACAAGCCAAAAGAAATGCCACCTGGGCTGCAACAAACAAGGCCACAGGGTCAGAGCTACATAAGCCCTTTGGAGAGAACATCATGATGCCATGTGCTCCAGATGCTCAATACAGAACTATAGGACTTGTTTGTCCAGCTGAATGCCCCTATTTTTGTGAATGGAAATATTTGCTTTATACCTTTATATACTGGATACTTATAAATTGCATTTAATTTTACATGAACTCACAACAGATCGGCCTGAGCCTCAGAGAAGACTTTGGACCTAATCTTAGCAATTTCAGCACTACTGAGACAATGGGGAACTTTGAGAATGAACTAAATGCATTTCACATTGTCAAGTAAGTGTGAGCTTTTGGGGGCCAGTGGTAGAATGTTATAATATGAATGTGATGTATCCCCCAAAAGCTCATGTGTGAGACAATGCAAGAAGGTTCAGAGAAGAAATGATTATTTTCTGAGACCCTTAATCCAATCAGTGAATTAGTCACCTGATGGGATTAATGGAATGGTAACTGAAGGCAGAGGCGTGTGACTGGAGGGGGTGGAGCATTAGGGCATGGTTTTGTGGTATATGTTTGTATCTGCCATGTGAAGATCTCTCTCTCTCTGCTCTCTGATCATAATGTGAGCTGTTTCCCTCCATTTGAGTCTTCTGCCCTGATGTTCTGTCTCACCTTGAGGACTAAGGAATGGAGCTACCCTTCTATGGACCAAGATTTATGACTTATGAAACTATGAGCCCCAGCATAAACTTTTCCTCCTCTAAAATTGTTCTTGTCAGGTCTTTCAATCATAGCAGAGAAAAGGCCAACTAAAACAAGAGGAAAAAAACTATTAAAGAAATGCTAGATGTGATTAAGTATATCCTCCTGAAAAAATATGTACAAAATAATGCATATAAGTTGTTGGGAGCCATGAAGGACATGTCAGCTAAGAGAGAAACAAAGTTTAACTTGTAGGCTTAGCCTAGAAAAATGACACCTAACTCTTAAGCTGCTCCTCACTTCCTGGAGTGCAGACACAACCTGAGGCCTTGGGGTGTTACCAGAGGTAATGATGGTGAATCGGACCCCCACTGGGGATTGGCCCACAATAGTTTCATGAACGTGATCAGTTCATGCCCGCTGTACCTTCATATGGGAGCTAACTTTCGTGAACCGTTTATGGTCTACTAGCTTTTAAGCTGATTGGTCCCCTCCTGGCCCTCACCCTGCATAAGAGATGTGTGACTTCCTCAATAAACGAGTTCCTGCTGTGACTTGTCTCCCTGACTCATCTGATTGTCTTCTGCTGGAGGGCTGGGTGCGGGTGGTCAGCCGGCCTTTGCCTTTCCTGGTTCGGCCTTGTCGGGGCAAGCTTTTTTCCCCTTTTCGCCCGTCGAGAGGGGTGAAGAGGCTAAAAACCCCAACGACAAGTCATTAAAGAAATATTAGATTTGAATCAAAAACTTTATATTTGCAATGTAAATGATATGAGCCTTTTATAAATTGACAAAAAAGAAAAAGTTTAGGAAGAGAGAAAAAGTTTAGGAGAGATTAAACAGTTCACAAAATATCAAATCCAAATGTCAATAAACATACCAAAATTATTTAAACTCACTGTCAGAAAAATCAAAGCTAAAGCCACAAAGAGATTAACATTCCCTCCATCCAACATGCAGTAAAATAAAATAAGATGCAATAGCACACATATTACTAGTGTGGATGTATGTAAGATGATACTTTACTTTCAAAGGTTCAAAGAAGAGACATAAAGTGTTTTAAATGTTTGGAAATGTGATCAGTTCTTATTAGTTATAAAATGAATTTAGAATTTAACAGTGTAATCCCATTCTAGGATTCTCTGTCTTAGAAGTAGAAGTAGCTCTAAGGATCTATGCCGAGGAGCCTTTATTAGAGCATTATTTGTTTGCAAGGAATCTTAAAACAAATTGAACATATACCGAAATGATTGGATATGATTATATGGTCAGTCAGCATTATGGAACCTTATACAACCATTAAAAATATTGAATTATGTACAACTATATTCTTATTTAAAAAGATTTCTATGACAAATAGCTTAATGAAAATGTAAAGATGCATAAAATGTGCACAGTGCTTTTGTAAAACAATATTCAAACCTTTCCACATCTGTTAATATTTAGATGTGGACATATAAGTATGATAAATATGGAATTGCACATACTATTAATAGGTTTTTAAACTATTTGTGGTGGATATAATTGAGGCAAAGAGAGGAAAGAATAAGGAATGGTAAGCTAAAAGCCAAAAACAACAATCAGGGCTACTGTTCTAAAGAAACATACATGTTACATATATGATTCTATCTCTATATAAAAGTATATGTTTGATTATACATAAGACATATGTATAATTTTACATAATATGATATAATAACATCACCAAATTCTGAAATCAAGTTAAACTTGATTAGGATTGTCTTAAATATTAAAATCAACCTTATTTCAAAAATGATGTGCATATTTTTAAAGTGAAAATTAAAGTCTAAAAAAATATTCAGTGAAAAGCAAATTATGTGACATAGAAATTCATTGATACTGTTTATAAGAAGGTATTACAAAATTCAGGTAATCACAACATTTATCATTCTTGTCTCTGAAATTCAAGAAAAAGGCATTATCATAGACCCTAAATATAAGAAGCAATGACAATAAAGCAATACTTTGTATATTACCATAATTCTATTTACATTTATTTTATATTTTTCCTACTGTACATTATAACCCAATCTTTAGAATTTGGTAAGAATTGTAATATGAAAAGTAAACTTAGATTAAAATATATATGACATTTTTATTATTTCCCTCATATGATTAATCTTCTTGATGTTTCCGGATCCTTTATCAAATGGACAAGGAAAAGAAAGAAATTTCTTTTCTTTTTTCTTCTTTATTGGTCCTTATTGAGACTCCTGCTAACCAACTGCCAACTTTTTTATCTTCCGTTATTTGTCTTCTTGTCAATCTGAAAAATGAGGAGGCAATTGTTGGTTTATATGAAATCTTTTAAAATATTTAACCAAAAAATATTGCTTCTCTAATACTTTCTTCCATGTTGTTTCCTGTCTATGGCCTCTGCCCCTCTAATCACCACATTGAAAAGTTGCTTGCAGTTTAAAAGTGATTATATAACAATCTTGATCAGTGAAGCTAGTTAAGAATTCATTGACATCAAATGCAAATGTAATACTTCTTAAACTTTTTATATTGCAATTTTGGGGGCCTGATTGTCTCACTGTACAAAAACCACACTTAAAAGCTCTTTACCACATCTGTCTACCTCGATCACCCGTAGTCTACCAGCGTAGCGATTACATTTCAGTGCAGATTGCTCACTGACCACTGCCTATCATCCGTCACTTGCCTGTTTGTTTGCCTCTGGCCTGCCCATTGCCTGCCTTTCACCTACCCATCGCCCACCAACCGAGGGTCATCTGCTGATTGTCCGCCAGTAGCCTGTGGAGCCTGCAGATCGTCAGTGAATCGCCAGCTGCCTGCTGTTGCCTGGAAGTTCACCATTACAGTATGCACAGGTTTGGTTACATGTGGCTGCTGCCATTTGGGGTAAAAAAAAGCCAGGAGCTGCAGGACTGCCAGCCTCACTGACAGAACCCTGCCTCCAGGACCCCCGGCTTGACTGAAAGCACACCACCTCCAGGGGTCCAGCTTGACCTACTGCACCCCACAGACTCGGTGCCCATGCCCTGCCCTGCATCTCCCCATTTGCCAACACATTTGGAAGCCAGTGCAGCCATCTTGGATGATCCGCGAAGGGGAAACTGTCATTAGGTGGGGCAAATCCCATCCTGAGATGCCTGCTGGAGACTGGAAGCTCATTGTCAGGTACCTCTCATGCCTCAGGCTACTAGAGACAGGGAGGTTTGAATAGAATATGACTGTTATAGTGTAGATTTTTTTTCATTGTGAAACCTTTAAATTTTTTTCTTTACTTTTCTTGCTCTCTACTTTCCTTTTGTTTACCTGTTTCCTCAAAGGCTTTTTCTCACTTTTCTCATGCTAACAACCAACTTCTTTTGACTACACTTTCACTCTTCCTGTGATCTAAAACTTCTTCAAACTCTTTTCTTACACTGTTAACAGTTACATCCTATACCCCTCCCCATCCTCTTTGCCCTCCATTAGAAACTGCAGTCCTCATTGCAAATCTGTTTGTTATACAGTAGATAATAATTGAACACATCCTCTCTGTTTATTATGACAATATTGTAACAACATTTTAACAGAAAGACTACTGTAACAATACTCTTCATAGGGACTATCTGGTTTACAGCTGCATATTGTATGTACTGGGTGTTGCTAGTATTGATCCCTCCCTTAAAGAAGAGGTTTCATAAAACTATAGGGTCACTATAAGCCTGTAGGGCAGAAACTATAAAACCCTAGATCTGCATTGCTAGAGGGGAAGATACATGAACAACATGAGAAAACAAGGGAGGAAAGTGTTCCAGACAAACCAAGATTCTACACTAATAGAATCCAATGACAGCATGGTAGAAGAAATGCCAGAAAAGGAGTTCAGAATATACATGATTAAAATGATCAGAGAAGCAAAGAATGAGTTAAGAGAGCAAATGTAGGCAATGATTGACCATTCCAATAAGCAGCTGAAAGAGCAAATAAAGGAAAAAAAAAGGTCACCTCAACAAAGAGATAGAGATTCTGAAAAAGAACCAAACAGAAATCCTTGAAATGAAAGAAACAATAAACCAAATTAAAATCTCAATGGAAAGTATCACCAACAGACTAGATCACTTGGAAGACAGAACCTCAGAAAATGAAGACAAAATATTGAGTCTTGAAAATAAAGTTGCCCAGAGAAGATGGTAAGAAATCATGAATAGAACCTATAAGAACTATGGGATACCATGAAAAAACCAAATTTAAGAATTATCGGGATTGAGGAAGGCACAGAGATACAAACCAAAGGACTGAACAACGTATTCAATGAAATAATATCAGAAAAAACAAACCAAAAAAAAAAAGAAATAATATCAGAAAATTTCCCAAACCTGAAGAATGAAATGGAAATTCAACTACAGGAGGCTCACAGAGCACCAAATGCAAAAATTACAGCAGATCCACACCAAGACACGTTATAATGAAAATGTCTAATGTACAAAAGAAAGATAGGATTTTAAAGGCTGTGAGAGAAAAGAAACAGATTAGATATAGGGGGGAAACCAATACGGATATCAGCAGATTTCTCAGCCCAGACCCTAAAAGCTAGAAGGGCCTGGAAGAATATATTTGAAGCTCTGAAAGAACATGGCTGCCAACCAAGAATCCTATATCCAGCAAAGCTAACCTTCAGATTCAAAGATGAAATAAAATCCTTCCATGATAAGCAAAAGTTAAATGACTTTACACATAGAAAGCCTGCACTACAGAACATTTTGAGCAAGATATTCCATGAGGAAGAAACGAACAACAGCAAAGTAAGTCATCAAAGGGAGGAACTATCCTAAAAGAAAAGCCAATTAAAGGAGTAACCAAGTCAAGTTAAAAACCAAATCTAAGCCAAAATGACTGGGAATACAAATCATATCTCAATAATAACCCTGAATGTTAATAGCCTAAATTCATCAATCAAAAGACATAGACTGGCAGACTGGATTAAAAAGAAAGACCCAGCAATATGTTGCCTTCAAGAGACTCATCTCATAGAAAAGGACATCCACAGACTAAAGGTGAAAGGATGGGAAAAAACCTATCATGCACACGGCCTTAGTAACAAAGCAGGGATTTCCATCCTTATATCAGATAAAGTGGACTTCAAGCCAAAGTTAGTGAGAAGGGATAAAGAAGCACATTTCATACTGCTTAAGGGAATCATAAATCAAAAAGACATAACAATCATAAAAATTTATGCCCCAAACAATGGCCCATCCATGAGCATCAAACAAATCCTTCTCAATTACAGGAATCAAATAGACCACAACACAACACAAATAGACTTTAACACAACATTGTCACCACCGGACAGATCTATCAAACAAAAACTAAACAAAGAAACCATATAACTCATTAACACAATGAATAACTTAGACTTAACAGACATATGCAGAATATTCCATCCATCAATATGTGAATACACTTTCTTCTCAGCATCACAAGGATCCTTCTCTAAAATAGACCATACGTTATGTCACAAAGCAGCCCTTAGTAAATGCAAAAAAGTAGAGATACTACCTTGTATTCTATTGGATCATAATGGAATGAAATTAGATATCAACGACAAAATAAAAAACAGAAATTACTCCAAAACCTGGAGACTAAACAATATGCTATTGAATGAAGCATGGAAAACAGAAAACATCAGGGAGGATATTAAAAAATTCTTAGAGGTAAATGAGAATGATGATACACCATATCAAAATCTTTGGCACACAATGAAAGCAGTACTAAGAGGAAAGTTCATTGCATTGAGTGCATTGAAGAAAAGAATAAAAAGTCAACAACTCAATGACCTAAACTTAGATCTCAAAGCCCTAGAAAAAGAAAAACAGAATGATACCAAAAGTAGTAGAATACAGGAAATAATTAAAATCAGAGCTGAAATCAATGAAATTGAAACAAAAGAAACAATTCAAAAAATTGACAAAACTAAAAGTTGGTTCTTTGAAAAAGTAAACAAAATAGATAAACCCTTAGCCACACTAAGAAAGAGGAGAGAGAAAACTCAAATTACTAAAATTCATGATGAAAAAGGAAATATCACAGCACACACCATTGAAAAGATAAAACATAATTAGAAGCTACTTTGAAAACCTATACTCCAATAAAATAGAAAATCTTGAAGACATCAACAAATTTAAAGAGACATATGATCCTCCCAAACTGAACCAGGAGGACATACACAATTGAAACAGATCAATTTCAAGAAATGAATCAGAAGGAGCCACCAAAAGACTACCAACCAAAAAAAAAAAGCCCGGGACCAGATGGATTCCCAGTGGAGTTCTACAGGACCTTCAAAGAAGAACTTATACCAATACTCCTGAAAGTATTTCATGAAATAGAAACGGAGGGAACCCTTCCAAATTCATTCTATGTAACTAGTATCACTCTGATACCAAAACCAGACAAAGATACATCTAAAAAAGAAAACTTTAGGCCAATATCACTGATGAATATAGATGCTAAAATCCTCAACAAAATTCTGGCAGAACACTTACAAAAACATATTGAGAAGATAGTGCACCCTGATCAAGTGGGGTTTATCCCAGGAATGCAAGGTTGGTTCAACATCGAGAAATCAATAAATGTAATTCATCACATCAATAGACTTTAGGTTAAGAATCATATGATTATTTTGATAGATGAGAGAAAGCATTTGACAAAATACAACACCCCTTCATGCTCAAAACACTAGAAAAAATAGGGATGGTAGGACCATACCTCAATATTATAAAGGCCATTTATGCTAAACTCACTGCCAACATCATTCTTAATAGAGAAAAACTGAAAGCATTCCTTTTAAAAACTGGAACAAGACAGGGATGCCCACTGTCACCACTTCTAATCAACATTGTCCTGGAAATGCTAGCCAGAGCAATTAGACAGACCACATAAATTAAAGGTATATGAATAGGAAAAGAAGAACTCAAGCTGTCACTATTTGCAGATGATGTGATCCTATATTTAGAGAATCCAAAACACTCCACCAGGAAACTTTTAGACCTAATTAATGAATTCAGCAAAACAGAAGGATATAAAATAAACACACATAAATCTAATGCATTTATCTACATAAGTGATGAATTATCTGAAAGTGAAATGAGGAAAACAGCTCCATTCACAATAGCTCAGATAAAATAAAATACTTGGGAATCAATCTAACAAAAGAGGTGAAAAACCTCTACAATGAAAACTACAGAACATTAAAGAAAGAAATTGAGGAAGACCTTAGAAGATGGAAAGATCTTCCATGTTCATGGAGAGGCAGAATTAATATAATCAAAATGCCCATACTTTGAAAGGTGCTATACAAATTTAATGCAATTCCAATAAAAATTTCAATGACATTCCTCATAGAAGTAGAAAAAGCAATCATGAAATTCATTTGGAGGAACAAAAGACCCAGAATATCCAAAAGAATCCTGGGCAGGAAATATGATGCAGGAGGTATCACAATACCAGACCTTAAACTCTACTATAGGGCAATCGTTACAAAAACAGCATGGTATTGGCACCAAAATAGACAGGTAGACTAATGGTACAGAATAGAAGACAGAGAGACAAACCCACATAAGTACTGTTATCTCATACTAGACAAAGATGCCAAAAACAAGTGATGGAGAAAAGATAGCCTCTTCAACAAATGTAGCTGGCAAAACTGGAAATCCATATGCAATAAAATGAAATTAAATCCCTATCTCTCACCCTGTACAAAACTCAACTCAAAATGGATGAAGGGTCTAGAAATTCGACCTGAGACTCTTTGCCAAATAGAAGAAATAGTAGGCCCGAATTTTCTTCATGTTGTCTTAGGATCAGACTTTCACAACATGACCACCAGAGCTCAAGAAATAAAAGGAAGAATCAATAAATGGGATGGATTCAAACTAAAAAGCTTTTTCTCAGCCAAAAAAAAACAATCAATAATGGGAAAAGAGAGCTTATAGATGGGGAAAAAATGTTTTCCACACACACTTCAAACAGAGCACTGATCTCCAAAATTTATAAAGAACTTACAAAACTTTACACCAAAAATAAAAAGAACCCTATCAATAAATGGGCTAAGAAACTGGGTAGGCACTTCACAAATATATGAAAAAGTGCTCATCATCTCTAGTAATTAGAGAAATACAAATTAAAACCACCCTAAGATTTCATCTAACTCCAATTAGAATGGCTATTATCAGGAATAAAAGCAATAATAAGTGTTGGTGCAGATGTGGGGAAAAAGGTACACTCATACATTGCTGGTGGAGTTGCAAATTGGTGCAGCTACTCTGTAAAGCAGTATGGAGATTCCTCAAAAATCTTGGAATAGAACCACCATTTGACCCAGTTATCCCACTCCTCGGTTTATACCCAAAGTTCTTAAAATCAGCAAAGTACAGGGATTCAGCCACAGCTATGTTCATAGCTGCTCAATTCACAATAGTTAGATTGTGAAACCAACTGAGATGCCCTTTAATTGAAGAATGGGTAAAGAAACTGTGGTATATATACACAATGGAATATTACTCGGCCATAAAGAATAAAACTATGGCATTTGCTGATAAATGGGTGAAGTTGGAGAA
>JAJEJO010053422.1:132546-224935 GCA_020662805.1 Glaucomys volans | reverse complement strand
GGATGGGAGTAGGTGGGGGAGGAAAGATAGTAGACTGAGACAGACAGTGTTACCCTATGTATATGTAAGATTACATGAATTATGTGAATCTACATTGTGAAAAAAAAAGATATATTCCCTGCTGTATAATTATATCAAAATGGGTTCTACTATAATGTATAATTAAAAAGAACCAATAAAAAATATGAACTCGCAAAATAGAAAAGCTGGAAGTACTTTAGATACCTTTCAAAGATATTACCTTTACAAAAGAAATCAACCTAGATTTAAGTTAAACAGACAATTCATGTGCACCTTTTAAAATACAATATCACTTAGAAAAAAAGTGTTTTGCAAATTTTAGGGAATGTTTTTATTGCTTATAGTAAAAAATTCATCATTACACTTGCCAAAAGATGAACTAAATTTGAACAACCAATTAAAACTTTTTACTGTAGACATCCCTTTTTGTGTTGTTGCTGTTTTTTTACTTCTACCTCATTAGTTATTAGTATCATTTAGAAAGAATGTTTTAATAAAAAATATATCTATATTGCTGATGAACACTTCTAGGAACAGAAAAGTCTTCATTTGTAAGTTGTGAACATGATATGTACTGGATCAGGTCTCATTGTGTGCCCAGATCTGTGGCTAAATCTTATAGAAGATAACAAAAAATTGCCATGTGGACACTTGATACTTGTGGTTGCTTTTGCCAAAAATGGTGTTGCTTTGTGCCAGCCATATTGGCATTGTTTACAATGCAAAATCCAAACATCTGGATTGAGAACTATACTGCTAACTCATTGTTCATAGGCCACAAAGCTACTAACAGATGGTGGTAACTGTAAGTCACCATTCATCTTCATTCTATTCAAGCCTATGGCCAAAAAGCAATATCTTTCACATTCAATGTCTCAGTCTTTTACTTTACCCACAGGGTTATTGATTCCAAATAAAGTTTCCAAATAAACCTTCCTACTAATCTTCTGCATATCTTCCTAGCATAGTATAAGTATTTGCATTTATTAAGCTATTTTATCTGAATTATGACTCCTAAAACAGTACAATGATTTCAATCAAGATCAGTGGTTTGCTGCCCCAAGTCCTAGTGGATAACAAATCTCACGCATGAATCTTCAAGTCTTACCTATTACTTGATGCTATCCTATTTTTAAAAACACTATGAGTTTACCAAGGAGACTATGTGCCAAGGCAATAATATCACAACACTTTGCAATTAAAATATTTGAGATTTTGTATATGTCTGAGAGACAGCATTAGTAATCATCTAAATGATTCTTTTGTTTAAAAGCTGAGTGATTTCCTCATAACTATAATGTTTCCCAGTTGCAGTGGCAGAATGGAGATTTCAGACTATCTCAGTATCATGTTGTAAGGAGTAGAATGCATATTTCTCTTCAGAAAGCTCTGATATTATCCCTTTTCTTCTATAGAATTTTTTGCCATGGAAGTGCACAATGCTCCTCTTCTCAGCTAGCCAAAAGTATTTATTTCAATAAATTTTATCTGACATTAAATTTTAAAAATAATTTTAAACATATCTAGTCATTTCAGTAATTTCTAGCTCATTTCAGTACAATCTATGATTTCTTATATTGAAAAATCTGGGTCAGCATCAAGCCTCTTGATAGTGTTCTACTTTACTGACTTACAAGAATAAGGAATTTTAGTGACCTGTTCCAGAGGTCACAGCTAGCAAGAGTGGGAACTGGAATAGAATTAATATTTTCTGATATTCACCTGTGACTCTTTCCACTAAAATCTTTCACAAGAAATTTCTTACCACCCAGCATTTCTTCCAGCTTTAACTTTCTGGCCGTCTTGGTATCAGGGCATTATGAAATATCAGAATTTCTTTTTTATTATCAGGTATTCTGTACTCGTGGGATTTCAGGGACATTAGTTATAAGCTACACACTTACTGCAGGGAAAGACATGGCAAACGTCAGAAATAGATGAAGTGATAGAATAAAAGCTGGTATAGTGCTTTGATGGCAAAGGTTATGCAAGCGTGAAGGAAGACTCTTCTCACATATTCTGTCAATGGGAAAAAGGAGACTCTGAAGTGCAATTTAATGGCCAAACAGAAGTCATAAGCTGACCAAAAGTATCTGGATCTTATTGTCCTTCAACTGGAGTATAAATTATTACTTTGGAGTAATGATGATCTACTTTTATCCAATAAATGATGAAGAATTCTGTGTACATTTACCTGAATTATGATATACTGGTGCTCACATAAAAATGTCATTCAATGTATTTTTAGGATTCTCAATCAAAAGTTATGGTAGATGAGTGAAAGCTTTTAACTGAATCTATGGCAAAGGAATAAACTTATTAAATAAATGAGTATCCCACTGCTTTTACTTGGGGACATTCTTTAGATAAGTAGGTTTGAAGTGCACCAGATCATTGGTGTGCAGTCATCCAGTGGGTAATTGGATGAGCCTACTCAGCAGCTGCATGTGTCTTCAGCTTTAAAGCACTACCACTTTGCCTTCTGAAAAATCATTGTGAAAGGTAGTAACTGTTTTATTTAAATAGATTTTTTAAAATATTTTTTTTATTTATATTTATGTGGTACTGAGGATTGAACCCAGTGCCTCACACATGATAGGCAAGTGCTCTACCACTGAGCTACAACCCCAGCCCAAAAAGACAGTAACTCTTATGCCTGCTAACAAAGGTTTTCTAGAACACAAAACTTAAGCCTGATACTTGCATTGGGCTTCTCATTGTAGTTTCAACTTGCATTTCCATGAATATGAATGAGTTTGAAAGCATTTTCATAGGCTTATTGGCCATTTGTATTTCCTCTTCATAAAATTCCACTTCAAATATGTTGCTTATTTTCCTATTTTCTGTCTCATTCTTACTGATTTGTAGGAGTTCTTTATATTTTCTGGGCACTTTGTGAGCTTTATGTATTGCAAACATCTACCATTCTATACCCGTGATTTAACTCTTTAGATAGTGCTATTCAATAAACAGAAATTAAATCATTTTTTGTTTTTCTAAGGGTTGAACACAGGGATGCTTAACCACTGAGCCACATCCCAGCCATTTTTATTTTTTAGTTTGAGACAGGATCTAGCTTAGTTGCTTAGGACCTAGCTAAGGTGCTGAGGCTGGCTTTGAATTTGCAACCCTCCTGCCTTAGCCTACAGAGCTGTTGGGATTATAGGCATGCATCACCATGCCCGGCTGACATTGTTAAATCTTTATCAACTATGTAGAGTCAACTACATGAAATACATTAAATTAATTGATCAAGATGTTTTAATGCTTATTATTTATTATTTAAATCATACAAGTAAAACTTGAAATGCCTTCACAAGATTATAGGAGTATATTAAATAAAAAATAATAGCCTCTTTTCAGCACTACTCTACTGTCCATCCAAGGTTAACCAAAACCAAATATCTTCCTAGGCCTTTGTGTCTCTTTGTGTGCATATGTTTGTAAAGAGAGGCAGTATGAGCTGTGGTTAAGAGCATAGCTATGAAATCAGATACACGGGTTCAGATATAATTGTTATGGCTTACCAGTTATGAGGCCTTGGACAAGTTGGTTCATCTTTCCCTTTCAATGTGTTTTTCTGAAAAATGAAGACAAACTAATACCTACTTCCCAGAGTAGTTTTTAAGGTGAACATATAAGGCACTGAAAACAGTGCCAGCCTATAAAAATAATACCTAACAATTATTAAGCGGGTATTATGTTCCAAGCACATTCCATGTATTACTCTATTTAACCATCCCAATAATTAAATCCATGTTTCAGATGAAGAAAATGTGGCACAAAGGTATAACATACCTTACCAAGGGTGAAACCACTAGTAAATGGCAGGACTGGATTATGAGACCCAGGCAATCTGGCTCCAGAGTTCATAATCTTAACTACTAATATATGCATTAATCTTCCCCTCCAGTGTTACCTGATATTAAGTACACTTACAAACATATAAATTAGTGTTATTTTATAGCATAAATGACTCCATAATATACATCTAGTCTCACTTGATTTCATTATACTGCATTATAGATATTCAATAGACATATGTTATATATATGATATGCTCTATATTATCAATTTTTTTCAGTTTTTTTAAAATTTTAGTTGTACATGGACATATACCTTTATTTTATTTATTTTATTTTTATGTGGTGCTGAGGATCGAACCCAGTGCCTCACACATGCGAGGCAAGTGCTCTACCACTGAGCTACAACCCCAACCCAGTATTTTCTTTTTTGAACAGTTAGATATATACCATAACACAACTGTCTACAATACATTTAAACATTTCTTCCTATTTTCTATATTAGTTTTGCTATTGCAGCATGGCAGTGATCATCTTGCACATGCATCTTTTGTGTGTATAGTATATGCAAATATTTCTGTAGAACTGATACCTAGGAATAGGATTTTCTGGGCAAAGGGTTTGATGTTGAAGCATTTACTCAGGCAAGACATCCCCAAGTAAATCCAGGCTTTATAGGTTACATAAAATTTACATTATAAGTATTGATACATTTGCTTTCCAAATCCAGAATTTGTTCAATATCCTTTGCTTGCTTCTCTTTGCTATATGGTTCAAATGCCTAGCTTGGCAAATATCCTTTTATGTCTTTTACTTATAAAGTACCTTTCTAATAAATCCCATAATATACTTAGATAAGAACTTTATATGAGCATCCTCCTTCCATTCTCCCTTCTTGGAAACAATCTCAAGATTTCTACCAATTCATTTGTTTTATTGGTAAATTGCACACTCTCATTTTTGTTTATTTCCACATCTACACAAACCATCTACTCTATCGGTGCAGTGCAGCCTCTGTGTCTGCTCACTCTCTCCTTACTCCACAAGCAAGTTATCAATCATTTGAGCAGCAGCATAAAAAATTACCTATCTGCTCAAGAAACAGGCTTTATTGTGGAACACTGTAAAGCCCACTGTGGATTGCATTCAGCCAGTGCTCCTTTCAGAAAGTTGAGACAAATATTATCTGTAGTTACTGGGTCTACTCTCTTTATGTTTTCATCCACCAAAGAGTCCTACCAAGCAGTGCAACAGAATTTACCTCCAAATTTTGTTTCTCAATGACACAGCCTTCTTGAATCTATCTGCTAATCACCAACGTAATCTCCTTTCTGATTTCATTCCTACTGAAGCAGCCTCTACTTTCCAACTTTTTTCTTTGTATTTTAGTTGATTCCCCTTTGAAGACTTGGGTTTAGCATTATTTGGAGGCATTTATCCATGAAAGATGTTACACATTTTCAGAAGAGCTGGTGGGAAACTGTCATTTGAAAACTTTGGCAACATGGGGGTTTTCTTTATCTCCTTCATGAAGTATATTCCTAGCTTGAATAGGTGAGTGGTCTGCTTTTAATAACAAATATAATTTTAGTTTTTGAGTCTTTTTATACAAATCTAATAGCAAAATATTTTGCTTTCATTGTAATTCTGATACACTTCAAGAAGAGCAAACGAACCTATTCATAGAGTTTATAATGAGAATGGCTTACTGTACAGACTTGAATATGTATGAATATAGTAAGTTTTCTAAAAATGCCTCACTACATGATTAATTAAAATATTTCTGGGTCAGTGAAGATACCCAGTATAATTGACAGATATGACTGGAAAGTCCTAGTTGCTAATGAATATTTTGAGCCCTCAGCATATTCTAGGATAGCTAATTTCTTTCCAAACCTGCAAGTTCAAAGATTGTTGCCTTGATGGTTTTGGGGGGGAATGTAGATGTAAAAATAAGCACATTCCAGTCTTTATCACTCACCCATCTTTCCTCTGCCCCAACCACCTTTTTCTTGAGGGAAAAAGTAATGGGTACACAATGATGCATTACTTAACTGCATACAATTCTTTACTGAATATCACATCCTTGTCCTTAAGGCAAGTAGTGGGAAAAGTGTACTAGTTCAAGCTGGAACTCAAGCGTCAAATTCCTACATGATTGCCTACCTTAATAAATTGAGCTAGACTACGTAGGGATTTCAGAAGGATCCAGTTTTTATTTTGAAATAATTTTAGATTCACAGGACAATTGCAATGATAGTAAAAGAAATCCCTTGTATCCCATACTTAGTTTACAATATCATTAGCATCTTACATCACTATGGTGCATTGATTAAAACTATTGCCACTAGTGCATTCCTATTGACTAAAGGATTCTTTTCTTATACTCTAGTTTCAGTTTAAACAAGCAACAGAGACTAATCTTGGTATCCGCAATCTGATTGCTGAAAATGCTTTGAAAAAGTAAGGGTAAAAAAAGAATATTAGGGGAAAAAAGCCTCTGACACAGCTGACAAAGCATCCTGTTCCCTGCTTATTTTCCTATAGACCTTACTTCTCGTCTGTTAGAATAATTAAAGGGGGCAGGGTGGGACTTCTCAGGAGAAAACAGCCCTATGCCCTTCCTACTGCACCAAACACATAGAATAGAAGAAAGAAAAAAGGAAGTGGGGAAAGAGTAATAATATACCAGAAAATAATGAGTTTTGAATATCCCCTCTCTCCATTAAAACCTGTATCCCTTGCTAGGCATGATGGAGCAAACTCATAATCCCAGCAAATGAAGAGGTTGAGACAGGAGGATCACCAATTTGAGATCAGCCTCAGCAATTTAGAAAAGGTTCTCAGCAACTCAGTGAAGCCCTGTCTGAAAATAAGAAAAAAAAATTAAAGGTCTGGGAATGTATCATTGTGGCAGAAAACCCCTGGGTTCAATTCCTAATACTACAAAAAATGAATAAACAAAATTAGAAAAAAACAAGTTCCACCCTTTATTAAATATTTGGCTTTGTTCTATACAGATAAACTATATTCAGGGGAAATGTGTGATTAGGAGAACCTTTAAGACACCTTCATAGGTGTGAATCCCTTTTGCACTGTCATGACCAAAATACCCAAAAAGAATAACTTATAGGAGGAAAAGTTTATTTGGGCTCATAGTTTCAGAGATTTAGTCCACGGAGGGCTGAGTCCTTTGCTCTGGCCCCAAGATAAGGCAGTACATCATGACAAAAGGGCATGGCAGAGGAAAATTTTTCAGGATGTGACATAGTGTAGGATCTGTCTCCTGGAAGGAAGCCTATGTGGCATTCTCTCCAGAGACAGACAAGCCAAACAGGTCACTCGGGACTAGGGCTCTGTTCTGCCTCCTGGAAGGAGGCCAACATGGCATGCACCTTTCAGGTCTCTTGGGGACTTAGGGCCCCATCCCAATGTCTTGTGAGTTCCTTATTCTTTGCCTCAGGAGTTGGCAATCAGATAGTGTAACCCATTGGTCCTGCCTCATCATTGCAGCCACGTGCAACAAGCTGGGATGCAGAGATAGAAAAGAGAGAAGGGAATGGGGTCACAAGGAAGATGAAGACTTCCAGGGCATGCCCCCATTGACCCACCTCCTCCAGCCAAGTCCCACTTGCCTACATTACCATCCAGTCATTCCATTCAAAATAAGATGGACTGATTACATTGTAATTCTCACAATCCAATCATTTCATCTCTCAATATTCCTGCATTAATACAGGAGCTTTTAAGGGGCACTCATATCCAAACTATAACATTAGGCTATGGTATGTCACAAAGAGTACTCTTTGTTATAAAGTCATGACAAACTATTTTCCAAATGTCAATGGTCTAGTTTTGTTTTGTTATAATTCTATGCTTTCACTTAAATCAGGGATGCCATTTTTATAGTGGTAATGGTTTGCCAAAAACACCAATAACATGAAGCTAATATCACAAAATCTAAAGATTGGAGAGAATTTCAGATCTCCCTTTAATTGGAATGAGGTGATCAAAATTACTTCTACCAACTGTAATATACTCTTTTATTTCTCCTTGAACACTGACGTGTTTGGATAGCCTTGTTTGTCAAAAGGTTTTCTCATTTTTGTTTTCTTTTTCTGCATTCAGCCTATATCTGCCTCACAATAATGTCTATCGTTTTGTCCAGTAAGTCTGAAGCAACCTCCTGAAGCAAATACCCAAAATAATTCTTTTCCTTATGACAGAGAAACACATAGCTAAAGCTAGTTATTAGCTCTTGCACATAAAACCTATTCTTCTCAGGGCTAAAATAAGACTGGTTCTGGTCTGAAAATCAATCCTTGATGCATTGTACCACTTTAGCAGAAAGTTATCAACATTAGCAAAATTAAAACCTTGTCTTTCTTGTCCAATGAACACATTTCCTTTTTGTTGAGAGCAGTATGCATGATAGTTATGAGAATATTCTGTATAATCAGAGAACTGTATTCAAATCCAGATTGTTTCATCCTGGAAAAATTACATAATTGCTGAGGATCCATTTTCATCTGTTTTCAATGGGTATCATAATAATGCTCACCTCAGCATATTTGTATAAGAATAAAATAAAATTATTCATGCAAGATGATTAGCTAACACATAACGGTTGTTATTCTTTTCTTAGTCATTTCTTTGAAGCAATCATATCCTTAACTGATACATGACATTACAACAAATAATTCATTTTAAAAATGTACCACATTTATGTTTTTCCTTCCCCACTGTCATCTCCAACTCATTAAAATTTAGAGAAGTAAGAGGAACATTCTTTGGAGAATAGTATAAGATAAACAAAACTAGGTCAGGTACCTTATTTCGACTGTATCAAAAAAGTTTAATTGAATTATTGATCTTATCAAGTAAACTCTGGTTTCTAGGACATTTTTCAGCCTCTTAATATGATGCTATCTTAGCATGGATATCTGGTAATGTTGCTACCATTGTAGTAGCAATAAAATAGCCTTAAGACATATTCCAAAATGGACTTAGGATTTGAGAAAAAAATTTAGCATAAGAAATTAACTTCCTGAATGAATTTCAATACAGTTAAACTTAATTCTGTTGAGTCATGAAACTCCAGGAAATATTTAAGACACCAACATGTCTAGAATACTGGAAAATAATTTAGTGGTGATATTTGGATTGATGGCTAAAAAAATGGTCACAGTTCTATAGCATTGACATCAAAAGCTTGGTCTTTGACCCTGATGCTATTCCAATAATGATGACATAGTTTTGAGAAAAAGGAAAACGTTTTATTGCTTTACTAGCAAAGGAGAAAGGCAATGGATTCACATCACAGAGTCTGCCATTCTAACTTCCAGGTGAAACAGGGGGCTTTCAAAAGGGGAAACACAATAGATGTTTTCCAAATATCCATATCAATAGATTTAATTAATGTTTAACTTATATCCTTAAAAGAGATGTTTTTCCAATTTCAGAACCCAAGTTTTTAATTCTTGTGGGCAGTGTGTGCAACATCAGAAAACTTGGCTTAGGACAGGAAGAATGTTAATCTTGGCTCCTTCATGGCTGAGAAGGGGAAGAGGTTAAAGAGGAAAGAAAAAAAAGCCTGTCAGTTTTAACATAGGTTGCCAATGGTCATGCAGCAAGGTTTATATTCAAAGCATAAAGTGAACTCCTATTATAGCACCAAATAAAGAAAATAGGAAATAGGTATTCTTTCCAAGCACCTCAACTACATTGAATAAATATTTTGCTTACTGGATCACAAGTAATTTTAAATTACTGTTGCTTCAGTAATAAAAAATGCACTTTGGTTTCATTTCCATATTTAAATGTGTCTTCTTTAGTGGATAATATGCAAGTGGATTTATTAAAAAAAAAAGCCTCTTTTTTTCAGATGATTAAAGGAGAGAATTTCAGAAAATGCAGATATGTAGAAAAGAGAGCACCTTTAACCAACTCCAATTTTGAAATTCTTTACTGTCCTTCCATTTGGGGTCTTATAGAAATTGCCAAAATGTTGACTGTCCTGTCAAAAAAGAACACTAGAGAAATAGGATAGGAAACATGGTAAAGTCAGTTCCGGCTGTCAATCTAAGAAAATCAGTTACAACACTAAACAATGCCATTAATGGCAATCTGTCCTGGGAAGTGAGCCTTATGCTAAATATTGAAGAAAAGCTATTGGACAGATTACAAATATCAAATCCTTGTAGTATATCATCTAGTTGTAGTATCTCAGTGAAGCAGCATATCCTGAATCCCCAGGTTCTAGTTAGTGTCTGCTAAGTGTTTTTTGAACATGTGAGCACCATTGAGGTGCTAATTGTTGCTGTTTATCATTCTTGGCTATAAAACCATAAAATCTAAGGAAGAGATATTCACATGATATTTACCATTCATCTCTTCAAAGGAAAAAGCCTTGAAGCAATTTACCTATTCCTACTAAGCAGAGTTTGACAAGCCAATTTTACCATGAATTTATTGAAAGACTATGGTCTTGGCAATGATTCTTGATCAGTGTGCCATGACAATTTGAGCCATTGTCAAAACATTGTGTGTGCTGAAATATCCTGAGTTTCCTTACCCTAGGCAATTGCTTTTTTGCCAAAATCTGTCTCTAAAGTCACTGCTTTCAGCTTCTATCTGCAACTCAGAGATAAAAGCCAACTAGTTCCTTTGAGGAACATAAATAACTGAATAGGGCAATCAAGATTGAGAAGAAGACCTCCAGTACAAATGCAGTAGGTGTCCTGGACTGAATTCTAAAAGTCTTTGCAAGAATGCAGTTACAGACAGCATGGTAAATTCGAATTTTATATAAACTCCATACTTAAATAAATTCATTGCAACATACAGCAAGAATACAGAAATTTTTAGTTTGTGGAATTGCTCTTTAACTTCTAAAAGTGCATTACAAAATTTGAAAAGGTAGTGATTAAACATTCAAACTTTCAGCTTCACATAACCAGGAAATAGAGACCCACATTGCCAAAAATTTTACTCAAAACAGCCATAACCTTTCTGTACCAATACGCTCATGGATATATTAAGATCTCAAAATAAGGTGGGAAAATATTCACTCCACTCACAATGAGTTGTTTTATTTTGGTGCTGTGTTAAACTTTGGATATTTCCTCAGTTCACTTTACCTCTGTGGTCTGTTCCTTAATCTCAATATTCTACTTTTATTATTTATAAAAGGATAATTAAATCTTCAGTAAATTTTCACTATTGACTACATTTTACAAAATTATTCAGTGGACCAAGATTCTTCCCTGAAATAATAGAATGTTTCACTTTAAATGATACCTGATATTGGAGACTAGGTTCATGTTAAAAATGCTTTTGTGGTCATAGGGTGCTTCCAGTCTAACTGGAAATAGATTATTTCTATCATCCAGGTCATATCCCTAAATATTTTGGTTATTGTACAGTAGGATATTTTCCATTTTATTCATTATTAACAGAAAATTTGCTGGAGAATATTTTTCTTCTAGCTGTCTGAAAACATTAAAAATGGCTTTCAAGGTGAATTTGAGGAAATAATTCATCTTATAATAATAAATATTCTTTCAGACAAAATGAAATGAAGAACTAAACATGTATTAAATGAATTGTAGACAACCAGTCCTAATTTAGATAGTTTAAGATTCCCAAATCACCTGAATTATTCAAACTATCTGTCTCTGCTATAACAGACACCAGTTAATTGCTTAATATTTTTTAACAATAAATTATGCTCTTCAGGGCCTTAAATAAATCTAACATTGGTCATTAGTAAAACAATAGAAAGCCGATAGCTTTGTTCTATCATTCATACACCAAGCACACATCTGATATCTCTTTTCATAAGTCATGTTAAACGATTTTCATCATCAGGGAGTTTTAAACAAAACAATTGCATTTAGATATAATAATGGTACAAGTAACTGAGAAGTTCTCATAAGATGAACCATATTATTCATATGCTCCACTCAAAGAAACAATGCCTTATTGGTAAGAAAGAGATGTCATAATATTTGATAACAACTTTGAGTGTGAATAGCACCTGTGGTACTTTATTGATAAAACATAAGTCAGTAATTTAATTCAAGCATATAGCACTTAATTGAATTTATAAATTAAACAGCTTTATATTTTCCAAAGAATGTTCATATTGTTTATCCCACTGAAGCCATATAACGAACTCTGGAAAGAGGATAGAGCAAATAGCATTTATTTTTCTATTTTATAAATAATAAACCTCAGCTCAGAGAAGGGTAGTTTCAATGTATATGTCAGAGCTAAACCTGAACCTTGCTCTATGACACTGAGCCCTTTTTGTACAGTGTATATGATGTTTACTTACTGAAGGTTACATTTACTGATAGCATACTTTGTGCCAGACACTGTAATAAGATCTTTATACATATTATTTTATCTACAATTAATAGACAAGGAAATCAAGGCTTAGTGAATTGAAATAGCTTTAATCAAGGACATACAATTACTGAGTGAACCAAAATTTGCATGATTGTCCTCTGATTCCAAGGTTCATATTGTTAACCACTTCATATTCTGTAATTTCTCCCACCATAACAGGAAGGATTTTAATTAGCTATAATTTTATCCATTTCTTCTTTCATCACACTAGCTTAGAGAATATCTTGGCACCTGTCTCTGAAGTACCATTTAATTTCTATTGTTGCTATTTTGCAGTGTTTCTTCTAAATATTCTCTTTTAAAACTTCAAGTTATACTTTTCTGCCCTTTTAAATATTTAAAGAATGTTCAGTTAAAGTTTATAAGTTCTCCTTGTTTTTCCTTTTTTCAAATAATAACTTCTTTTTACTGTCTTATTTAATTACACAGCTATATATTCTGGGGAATTTGTTGTTGTTTTACTTTTGGTACTGGGGATCTAACACAGGGGTACTTAAGGCCTGAGCAGCATCCCCAGTCCTTTTTAATTTTTATTTCAAGACAGGGTCTCTCTAAGTTGCTTAAGCACTTGTTAAGTTGATGAGGCTAGTTTTGAACTTGTAATCTTCCTGCCTCCACCTCCTGAGTTGCTGGCCTGAGCTACCTGTGGCACTGTGCCCAGCACACAGGTATATATTCTTAATGAAGAAAAAGAAAACACAAGAAAAAAGAAAAAGTTATGCCAAATATCAGTCACACAAGATAATCACAGTATTGGTTAAAGTTTGGAAGTAAAATAAGATAATTTAGATGCTTTCAGATTTTTTTGGGGGGTTACTAAGGATTGAACTTCGAGGTACTCGACCAGTAAGCCACAATCCCAGTCTTATTTTGTATTTTATTTAAAGACAGAGTCTCACTGAGTTGCTTAGTGCCTTGCTTTTGCTGAGACTGACTTTGAACTCTCTATCCTCCTGTCTCAGCCTCCTGAGGCACTGGGATTACAGATGTGCAGTATGGCCCCTGGCTGCTTTCAGATTTTTAATGATAATGATCATCCTTGGACGTAGGTACTATACTTATGGCTACATACAGATAAGGAAAGTAAAACTCATTTGGGTTAAACTATTGATTAATATTTGTACAGAAAGATGCAAATCAAGAATAGAAACACAGGACTGTCTGTCTGCCAGTTCAAGTATGTCTAACTGGAATTACACTGTATAATATTTTTTCATAGCCTACTTTAGCCTTTAATTATACAGGTGTGGTGGTGCATGCCAGCAATCCCAGTGACCTGGAAGGCTGAAGAAGGAAGATTGCAAATTCAAAGCCAGCCTCAGCAATTTAATAAGGCGCTAAGCAACTTTGAGATACCCTGTCTCAAAAAGAAGCATGGGCTGGGGTTTGCTGGGAGTGTGGCTCTATGGTTAGGCACCTGTGGGTTCAATCCCCAGCAACAAAAAAAAAGTATATCACAAATGTTTTCTCCATTCAGTAATGTTCAATAAAATTTCTAATGGTAGGTTAGTACTTTTTAATAAGAATATATGAGAACTTTAAATAACTTCCATGTTTAGTGGTATTGTGAATGCTTCATTTTATTTATTTATTTATTTATTTCCACAATATTGCAGTGAAACATCCTTGTGCTGTTGCATAAAAACCCAAAATTCAATACCATTTCTTTTTGGTATGATTGTTATAGGACTGGGACTTTCCAGGAAACAGGCAGCATGAAAAACTCCCTTCAAACTCTAGTTCTTGCAATCAAGTCAGAAAAATTTCAGACATGTTGCTCAGTGTAACAATGTCCATTTATTAGAAGGGATAGACAAAGGGAAAGCAGGACACCCTCAAAGGAGAGAGTGGATCCTCTCAAAGAGGATAGGGACCATATGCCTCTCCTGCACTCCAGTTTCGCTGGTGATCCCAGAGAAGTTTCCAGAGAGTCCCACCCAGGTCCACTTCTTGACTTTTGATTAACAATGGGATGACATCAGACTTTCAAGTCCTCACTGCTATGACAACTCTAGGTCACTTTGACCCATGTTAACTGCTTCTAGTTAAATTCTTAACCATAAACTCTTACAGATATCATGGTTAGGATGAATTATACTTATCTCCCTGAGTTCTGGGATCTGTTCTATGAAAAGTGTCACAAAATTCTTCCCTTCAGCATAATTTGGGTTCCTCTTATGGACATTATTTCAGGCCTGCATTTCTCCTGCAGATAACAAGTAATTTCCTGAGAAATGTGACATATCCTGTGGATGTAAGTCAGGCAGGGCTACAGGTAAATTGCTTCTTGGGAAAGAAAATATGTAGAGGTCAGAGAAGTGGGTCCATTTTATAGAAGTGTTCCCTTAACCCCATGTTCCCACCACTCACATCTGTCTGTCCCCTATCAAGGTGAATATGCCAGGTCTAAATATGACTATGTTCAGTACTTTTCCTGCTCCTTGGTGGAAAAGAACCCTGCCACCTCCTGGCTGTTTATGTGGTTGTCCTTACCCTGAAGGTTACCCTCATGCAGTTGGTTTCAGTGATATTGATCCACAGCAGAGTGGTGTACAGTCTCTCTTGACCTTCATGTTTGTTTGCCCATCCTCACTGCTAAAAATTCACTCATTCAATCAGTTCAAGTTATTGGTTGTATAAATAGAAAAAAAAGACTGGCTAAATTAAAGATAAAAGAGATGCATTGAAAAAAATATTAAATAGTATACAGAATGGAAAGAATGGAAGAGAAAATCTCAAAAACTAAACAGCAATCAAGGGAAGTTGGTCAGTCAAAATAACACCAGAACAGTCTGGCTATGTCACCACACCAACACCAAAAACAAACATTGCTTTTGTAAACACATAATTCTAGCTCTTCTTCATTGAATAGTTCCTAAATTATTTCTATATCTTTGTGATATTCTTTCAATATTCCATCTCAGACAAGTGCATCTAAATGAGCCTAGATCATGTTCTCAGATGCTCCTTTGCTGTCAGAAATTAAAGGAAGAAAGGAGGCTTCTGCTTTAGCTCATGTAACAGAAGCCAGCCATCTAATCACCAGTGCACACACTGAGAAATTTCTCGTCGGAGATAGGTAGAAGGTTTGAAGACTATGAAGCTATGCAAGTGACAAATATCCAATAGAGTGGTTTTAAAGAGATTTTTCCATCTCAGGTAGAACAGCTGTTAGAGCTTAAATTTGGACTGCCCCTCAAAGACTCCTGTGTTGAGGGCTTTCTACTCAGTGATGGCACAATTAGTAGGTGGTCAATAGTCTAGGTGGAGTCTAGTGGGAGGAAAGAGGTTACATTACAGGGGGTGCCCTGGAAGGGCATATCTTATCTCTGATCCTGTCCTCCCCCTCCCCTCTCTCTTCTTCCAAACTGCCATAAGGAGAGCAACTTCGCTTCACTTCCATTCCAAGCTCCCTGCCATGAAGTTCTGCCTCACCACAGGTCCAGAAACAATAGAGTCAAGCGATCATGAACTGAAACTATGAACAAATAAGCCTAATAGTTATGAAATGATTGTTCAGTTTTTTACATAAGTCTTGTTTTGTTCTATATCTTGTAAAAATCTTGCTTGCTAGTTTTTGTTAATGGTAACCTTCTGTAAGTTCCTCGCTTGATACAGATTCTCCTCCAATTTTCATGTTGTTTTTGAAAGTCTTCCCAGGCGTTGCAGTGTTTAAAATATTTACATCAAACATTGTATAGAATACAATGTAATATACACACACACAAACACTATAGTAATGTTAGAAGGTAACAGAAGTCTAAATTTTAGGAGGTTTATTATGAATATGAGACCTTGACCAGAATGATCTTTCTACATAACTCTCCATTCTACTCCTTCTTTCCCCACTGATTCCCACCAATAGGCTCCTTTCATTTGATTTTATAAGTTAGCTGTGTCAGAAAATGATCCAGGAGTTACCTTCTTTCACAGAATCTTCTGTGCATGAATTATTCATGGGATTCTAGAATATCTCTAATATTAGGGCAATGTCAGGTCAATGTTGACTGTGATGGTAAGCCAACTCTAGATTTCCATATAAGAAACACTTTCTACTAGCCCCTATATCACACTAATCCTTTTAAAATGTGTAGTGCTTTTCATTATTACTTACAATAAATAACACTTTAAGTATATCAATTAAACCTTTTTGTAGCTGTTAATTACTTGAAGAACTGGTGAAGCTTTATTTTCTGAGCCTTAACATTGCTAAATAAGGTGGTTTCATTTTATATTAGTAATAAATTGGCAAAAATTATTGGTTAATTAACATTGGTTAATTGAATCATTATGGAAACAAACACTTTCATGCACCTCAAAAGAATTAAATGAGAAAAGCAAGCTGGGATGTGCATTATAAATTCTTGCTAATAATGGGTGATGGGTGTAGTGATGCTCTCTCTCCCTGTCCACCACGAAGCCTTCAAACCACGATTGATTTTTTTCTTACCTTGTCTATCATATTAATACTAAACCTTTCATTAACGCAACACAATAATTGCAAACAAGATTAAATACATTTTAACATGGTGCCTTCCTTTTCAAACTCACCTTTCATTTTCATTAAAATGTAGATACCTTGCTCCAGGTGGATATATGTTTTACCACCATGTATACCATATCACTTAAATCTGGTCAAAGAAATGAAAAAGTAATGAAGTTCTAGTAGTTTGATAATTTTTATTCTTTGAATATTGTACATGCAGACCATTGAAAATGCAAAAGCTAAGACAGCATATATATTTAGGAGAATCATTGGAGAACACTGGTTGTGCCACTAAATATATTACTTCTATATATGAACTTGTCAGTTGGAGAACATATGAAAATAGTATAGAGGTTATTCTGCTGGAATTCGACCAACACAGACTGTCAGTAAATTCTTGTAGTCTGTACAATAATTCCCTTCAACCAATGCTGTATTTCTTTTCCACAACCAACCAACCAACCATTATTATTTTTTCACTTGAATTCCTTCTTCCCAGTCACCTTATGTGGATTCAATATTTGATCAAAGCCTTATCCTCTCTGCTGGAGAAGTCATACCAGAATCATACATATCAGGTCTTCATATCCACTTTTACACACTCACATAGATACATTCACATTTTTATATACTGTATGCTATTGTATTAACCTACTCATGGATGTATTATTGGAGGGAAGAAATCCAGAAAGGAGATGAATATTTTTTGAGATGTATACAAGTCCAAATTCCATGCAATTCACAATAAACTTACAGGGAAAAAATGATGTTGAATATATTTGGTAGAATCAGTAAATTACCCTAGTGCCCAGGGCCTGAAAACTGAGAATATTTTAGTTGTGATTTCAGGAAGGATGATTCTCTATTAATAAAATGACAGATCAATTTTAAGAGTGGGTAACAAAAAGAAAGAGAACTGATAATACTTCACTATCTTGTTATAATGAAAGTGAAAATGGGAATAGTGTTTTAGGTATCCACTAAAGAAAGGGTACTGATGACAGTACTGAAGGATGTTTCTGGAATCATTGGTGAAAATGAATAGAGTACTGTGATCTGAGGTGGGCAGGTAATAAACAATTAAATGAACTGGACCAAACCTGAATATAGAAAAATATGAATTCTTTAGTAGGCTCATTTAACCTCAATCATTTTCCTTTCTTACTGTGTTGTATTCACCTGGTCATTGGATTTTGATTCATTTGTGCTACTTCATTATTTTCAGTGCCTCAAGTGTGTTGTTTTTCACTAGGTAACAATTGATATTTCTCACCTGAATGCAACACTTGTCCTTATGAGAAATCATCAAATTTTTTATGTCTGGAAGGTAAGATTCATGGCAATATTACATCCTACAGGTATTTTTCCTACAATATATGATCTGCATGTGCTTAGTATTCCAGATATTCCTAAGTTAAAACTGAGAATAAATTCCATTTTAGAAATTATGTAGGTAATACTCACTAATTGTATACTTTAGTCCAATATTTTATTTGGAAACCTGTGAGTTGGATGTGGTCACATAGTGTCAATTTTATGTCAGTTATACCAGATTCTGGTAATATCTTTTTCTGCTAACTTCAAAATCAGTATATTCAAAATCAAATATTTTATCTTTTTCCAAATATACTTATTTATTCCCCTATAATCATTAACAGAATTTACCCAAGAATCTTAGAAGCTTTTATATTCCTTTTCTCACATTCACCAAAACACATCACACTTATGGAATTTAGGACACATTACCCCCAAATATGGCACCTTGGTATTTGAGAAAACTGTAGAATCAGGAACACCACTCCCACTTAGAACTTTTCCTTCTTTCTTCTTCTTCATAAAACCTAGGAAGGTTACTCACTCTCCTTCTCTTTCCCTTCTCCCTGAAGAAGGTCATAAGCTCTTCATTCCAGAAGTGTGTTCTTTTTACCAAGAGGAAAGGAATTCAAGACACATGGGTGCCAAGAAGAATCTGAACAAATATGCCTTGCTAAGTCTCCCCCAGTTAAATATCATTAGATTAAACCCTTTTGTTTTTCAATCATACTTCTGCACAACTTTTCACTCCATCAAACCAAAGGATTATAGTATACAAGTTTTCCTGTTTCTTTGTGTCTGTATTTTCAAAGACTTGTGTATAACACAAAACTTTAGCTCTTGTAAATTTATCTTTAATTATAGGGTTCTCAGCCATGGACCTAACAGTGGGTACGGAGATTATTTTTCCTCTCTACTTCCAAATTTTGTTGATTCTACTGCTGAAATCACATTTGTACATACAACATCCCCACCTTTTTTTAGTTTGAAGTCTCACTGTCCTATTTCCTAGCTCAAGTTTCATTTATCTCCTACTGAGATTATTCTGTGCTTCCAATCCATTGTTCCTCGAACTGTTATATCTTCACAAACAGTGATCTGACGAAAAAATTCCTTAGGTTAAATGCTATCTAGCTTATTAGTAATTTTGTAGTTTCTTAACATGGTCCATGAGGTCCTTCATATAGTTGGCTCCTGACTGCTAATGCCACCCCATGTGGAATCCATTTTACTACGGACAATTTTTTGCTGCCTACCTAGGATCTGAACCATATCGAAGTGATATCTATATTATCATGGAAAACAGCATCATCTGTATCATTCTCTTGCTATCTGGGCCTAACATGCAAAAAAGTGCTGATAGTTTTTGTTCCCTTTTCTTGTCCAATAATATGGGTTGCATTCCAATTATACTCAGTTTTGAGTTTAGTAAAGCTGTCTCTTCCACAGTTGGAAGAGTCAACTCTCTCCATATTCTACCAGTAGATTGCAAAAATTACCAAGGTCTTGTTTGAATTTCTCATGACCTTTCTTCACAA
Organism: Glaucomys volans; assembly: GCA_020662805.1. NCBI lineage: Eukaryota > Metazoa > Chordata > Mammalia > Rodentia > Sciuridae > Glaucomys > Glaucomys volans. Next base: position 205,361 of record JAJEJO010053422.1, on the reverse strand, counting down.
AAGAATGTCCTATAGCTCCTTACTATTTTGCATATAATTTGGCACAAAGCAAAATTCAGAAAGCTTCAATTAATAAGCAAACACACACAGATTTTCTTTATACTTTTAGGAAACTCCCTTTTTAAATAAATCACAAACTATATAATTACCATTCCTAACTTAACACCTTACACAGAAGCCTATTTCATTTAGCACAAAATACCAGCCTTTCCAATAAAATCTCATCAAAGAATAAACAGATATGTGGGCAAGAGAATTTTTAAAAGATAGACAAGAGAAAAAGAGAAAGGAGGAGAAGGGGAGAAAGATGTCATTTAATTACAGAAAGAAAATTTGGGTTCGGCAGGACAAGAACTTCCCAACAATAGAGAAGGTGCTTATAAAAAGAGATTTGAAACTTTCCTGGGACTTTCCAGTAGTCTAGATAGCTACATATCTAAATTTTTCCAGTGCTTTTTTCAAACCATTATTAGAATTATAGTGTTATTTTTCTTTTACATTAAGGTACAATTATGACTCTTCTGCTAAAAAGTAATGCATATTCATACAAGACAATTTTACAAATGTAAAGAAAGTAGATGAAAGAAAAAGAATCACATGTATTTTTACCCTCCAAAGAGAATTACTGTTAACATTTGAACATAATTCCTTCCAGGCTAATTTGCATGTTTTACCTTTATTTTAGAGACCATTTCTCTTTGTAAAACTAAAATAGTTTTCCATTTTGTTTCTTTAGGTAATACACTATATGTTTGTTTAGACTAGAATAAAATTAAAGATAAGAAAAATGATGAAACAAGAGCATAAGTATATGATGTTTTGTCTAGCAGAAGTCCCAAAATTTACAGCTTAAATATCCACTTAAAAATATTGGAAACATTATATAAACCAAGAAGTGATCCACTACTACAGTTGACATGTTGACCTCTTAATATTGCTGTGTGAGAAAAAAAAATTGGAAGGGTTAAATTGTTTCACAAAACTCTATCCAAAAAATTGCTCTTTCATGAAAAATACTTCAGGCAAGTTGCCTATAATGTAACATTGAAGCATTAAAATAAAGGTCAAGAATATATTAATGATAGACATGCAAAGTTCAGAATCCCTTCATTCCTGCTGACCAACTGTCTCTTCTAGTTCTCCTTATTGTCTTTAACCTTGACTCTACAAATACTTTTTTACTCTTATCATACTCCTCTTGTACTTTCCAACTCTATTCAGCAGCAGGAATGTTCCAAAAGTCATACCCATCATAAGTGAGGAGAACTTGCTAAATGATGACTTCAAAGGTGTTATTTTCCAGTTGCATTCCCTTACTTGATCATTATGCTGCTGTCCATACAGATTATAACTGCTAAGTGCCAAATACAAATACATTGCATATCTGCTGCCCATTTCCACTTCTACATCCAGGTGTGGCCTTGGAATTATTCTTAACACTATTTCTCTATGAAATTTGACACTTGAAACTTTCTTATCATCTCTGGAATTTAATTAAACTACATATAAATATTCCGTTAAGGAAATAGAATATTCTGTTATTGGTTGCAACATATGATTAAATTTGGCTCAGGCAGTCTGATGCAGAGGTCTTTTTTGCCTCTTGTTTTCTATTACTCTCGACTCCATTTTCATGTTAGATTAGCTACTGCTCCTTCATTTCCCTCTTTTAATTCCTAACTTTCCTTTATGTCATTCTGCCACTATACTTTTAATCTTGATGTGAAACATACTGATAAATATATATTCCTGTGATTCCAGAAAAAAATTAAATTGCTTTTCTTCTTTGACTAATTTTGCCCTGGCCAAAACTTTTCTTTTCTTAACTGGCTGCTGCAGCTATTGCCATCATGTCCATCTATTAGCTAGCTGGATGGGAAGACAGGGAAAAAGAGGGCTAGCCCATTTTCTTAGTAGTCTAGTCAAGAAGTCAGTTTTGTTCAACTCTCATTGTTAGAACTTAGTCATAGGACATACCTTATTAGGAGGCATACTGGGAAATGCAGTTTTGAGCAGGTTGGCTTTATGCTCAGCTAAAATTTGAAAGTTGTATGTTTAAACAAAAAGAGAATGCATATTGGAGAAAGGTAGGTAGTTCTCCCAGACTAGTCATATCTCTGAACTCTGGTTAAAAGATTCCCTGAAATTTTCTTTGTTTTATTTTGGATATTGGCCCAAATAATTGACCCATACCTATGGTTTCTTCTCTCCATATATCTGTGCTCTAAACATCTTGATTGCTTTCACCTTGAAGGATTAACCCCAGAACTTCATGCTTATTTATCAGAATAGATGTGATAATAGTGAAAAGCGTCTGCAATATAGTGTCAGAAATCCTTGATATATGAACCTTGAGGAAGTTACTAAAAATATTTCTAGCTTCTTTGACATTCTTACAGAATAGAAGTAAACATTCTATAAGAGAATACATGTAAAATCATTTCTAAGCTGAAAAACTGTTAAAATGTTTGTGATAAGGGGAAGTACTAAGGAATGAAATCTAGTAGACTATTCTATGTCTTCCTATCAATGTACCATAATAATCCCACATACATATAATTATAATGCACCAAATGCAATAGTAGTAATAACTGAAGGGAGACTAGTGCAGTACAGCAAGTAGACCAGGGGAGGGAGGAGGAGGGAAAGGGAAGTGACTGGGGAATGAAAGAGATCAAATTATGTGCATGTACAAATATGATGCAATGAGTTCAACTATTATGTACAATTACAAAGCACCAATAAAAATCTTATAAAATATTTGTGACTATTCTTAGTGGTGTTTTACAAATGTCTCTCCACAACATTGTGAAGTTTCCTAATTTTACCATCACATCAGTAATTTACTCAATCTTAGCTCTTAACTGTTATCACTGGCATAGGCCCAGCACTATTCCTTATGAATTATTTGACTCTCGAGAGATTAAAATCTTATACATGTAGAATTTTGTTGGGCTGGGTTTTTAGTTGCCGTCAAGTGATAGAATAGTGTAATATATTTTTTATTTTACAGTTAATACTCCATACCCTGTATGAACTGTACTTTGAACCTAATTAATTAAGGCTTAGGTTTCTGATGTTCTTTCTAATGCCTGATGCTATGTAATCTTCACATTCCTTTCCTGGGTCATTTTGTATTCATTTCAGCTATTTAGCATAACTAATTTGGGCCATATACATATTCTGTCAAATTATAGCAATTCTGCTAGTAACTATAGCGACATGTGTTCTCTGTTCCCAATCAGAAAGGAGAAACGTTAATTCACATGAAAGAGCTTACTTTTTGTACTTCAGAAAAACAAATATTCATTTCTATGCTAGTGGACATTATGAAATTAAGAGTTTTATTTAGGAAAGGTCAAAATATAAAATATCTATGGTTTCATATTTTCAGGAAATTGCATGATATGTGACATGAATGTCTTCATAAACAGTTGATCATGAATTTAAAGGACACTACATCATAATTTTGCATATTTTGTTAGAATTAGATTAGAGTAATGGGTTTCAAGTATGCACTGAAAGTTTGTTGACAATACAGGTAAAGTTATTTATTTATTTATATATTTATATATTTTGTTTTGGTTCATTGTACACAAATGGAGTACAACTATTGTTTTTCTGGTTGTACAGAAAGTAGAATCATACAATTTGTGTATTCATACATATACAAAGGATAATGATGTTTGTCTCATTCTTTTATCTTTCCTTCCCCACCTCTCATTATCCTCTATACAATCCATCTTTTCTCCATTCGTTCCTTACCTCCCCCAACCCCCGTTATGTATCATCAACCAGTTATCAGAGAAATCATTCAGCCATTGCTTTTTGAGATTGGCTTATTTCACTTAACATGATATTCTCCAACTCCATCGATTTACCTGCAAATGTCATAATTTTACTTTTCTTCGTAGCTGAATAATATTCCATTGTGTATATATATACCACAGTTTATTTATCCATTCATCCAAAGAATGGTATCTAGGTTGGTACCACAATCTCGCTATAGTGAATTGGGCTGCTATAAACATTGATGTGGCTGCATCACTGTACTATGCATATTTTAAGTCCTTTGGGTATAGACCAAGGAGTGGGATAGCTGGGTCAAATGATGGTTCCATTCCAAGTTTTCTGAGTAATCTCCACACTGCTTTCCAGAGTGGCTGCACTAATTTGCAACAACCCCACCAGCAATGTATGAGTGTATGTTTTTCTCCACAACCTCGCCAACACCTAGTGTTGCTTGTATTCTTGATAATAGACATTCTAATTGGGATGAGATGAAATTTTAGGATAATTTTCATTTGCATTTCTCTTATTACTAATGATGTTGAACATTTTTTCATATATCTGATGATTGCTGGTAGATCCTCTTCTGTGAAGTGTTGGCTCATTTCCTTAAACCATTTATTGATTGGGTTATTTGTATTCTTGGTGTAAAGTTTTTTGAGTTCTTTATATATTCTGGAGATTAGTGCTCTATCTGACATGTGTGTGGCAAAGGTTTTCTCCCACTCTGTAGGCTCTTTCTTCACATTGTTGATTGTTTCATTTTTAGAGAAAAAGCTTTTTAGTTTGAATTTATCCCAATTATTGATTTTTACTTTTATTTTTTATGCTTTGGGAGTCATGTTAAGGAAGTCTGGCCCTAAGCTCATAGGATGCAGATTTGGACCTACTTTTTCTTCTATTCGGTGCAGGGTCTCTGGTTTAATTCCTATGTCCTTGATCCATTTTGAGTTGAGTTTTGTGCGGGATGAGAGATAGGGGTTTAGTTTCATTTTGCTGCATATGGATTTCCAGTTTTGTCAGCACCATTTGTTGAAGAGGCTATCTTGTCTCCATTGTATGTTTTTGGCTCCTTTGTCAAGTATGAGATACCTGTATTTATGTGGGGTTGTCTTTGTGTCCTCTATTCTGTACCATTGATCTACCTGCCTATTTTTGTACCAATACCATGCTGTTTTTGTTACTATTGCTCTGTAGTATAGTTGAAGGTCTGGTATTGTGATACCCCCTGCTTCGCTCTTCTTGCTAAGTATTACTTTAGCTATTCTGGGACTCTTATTCCTCCAAATGAATTTAATGATTGCTTGCTCTATTTCTATGAGATCCATCATTGGGATTTTAATTGGAATTGCATTGAATTTGTATAGTACTTTTGGTAGTATGGCTATGTTGACAATATTAATTCTTCCTATCCAAGAACATGGGAGATATTTCCATTTTCTAAGGTTTTCTTTAATTTTTTTCTTTAGTGTTCTATAGTTCTCATTGTAGAGGTCTTTCACCTCTTTTGTAAATTGACTCCCAGGTATTTTTTTTTTTGAGGCTATTGTGAGTGGGGTAAGTTTCCTAATTTCTCTTTCAGAGGATTCATCACCTATGAATAAGAATGCATTAGATTTATGAGTGTTGATTTTATATCCTATAACTTTACTGAATTCATTTGTGAGTTCTAGAAATTTTCTGGTGGAATTTTTTGGCTCCTCTAAATATAGAATCATATCATCTGCAAATAGTGATAGTTTAAGTTCTTCTTTTCCTATTCAAATCCTTTTATCTCTTTATTCTGTCTAATTGTTCTGGCTAGAATTTCAAGAGCAAAGTTGAATAGAATTGGTGAAAGAGGGCATCCCTGCCTTGTTCCAGTTTTCAGGGGGAATACTTTCAGTTTTTCTCCATTTAGAATAATGTAAGCTGTGGGCTTAGCATAGATAGCCTTTACAATGTTAAGGAACGTTCCTACTATGCCTATTTTTTCTAGTGCTTTGAGCATGAAAGGGTGTTTATTTTATCAAGTGCTTTTTCCACATCTATTGAAATAATCATGTGATTCTTAACTTTAAGCCTGTTGATGTGGTGAATTACATTTATAGATTTCTGGATGTTGAATCAATCTTGCATCCCTAGGATGAAACTCACTTGATCATGGTGCACTATTTTTTTAATATGCTTTTGTATGCGTTTTGCTAAAAATTTGTTAAGAATTTTTGCATCTAGGTTTATTGGGGATATTGATCTGAAATTTTCTTTCCTCAATGTGTCTTTGTCTGATTTTGGTATCAGGGTGATATTAGCTTCATAGAATGAGTTTTGAAGTGTTCCCTCCTCTTCTATTTCGTGGAATACTTTCAGGAACATTGGAATGAGTTCTTTGAAGGTCTTGGAGAACTTGGCTGAGAATCCATCTGACCCTGGACTTTTCTTGGTAGGTAGGCTCTTGATGTCCTTTTATTTTGTTGCTTGAAATTGGTCTATTTAAAATGGGTATGTCCTCCATATTTAGTTTGGGTGGGTCATATGTCTCTAGAAATCTGTCGATGTCTTTGAGATTTTCTATTTTGTTGGAGTATAGATTTTCAAAATATTTTCTAATTATGTTTTGATATATCATCTAGGTTTAATTGGGACACTTTCTTCCCGTGTTTTCTCATGGTGCTCGTGTATCTTCCCCTCTGTTGCTTGAGCGGTGTTTGATCAAGCGGTGACCCAAGAAAGGTGCTGTCCCACTGCCTCCAGGTTGGGAATGATCAATGCTTCTGGGCAGAGGCAGCCTAGTGTTGATAGACAATTAGATACAGCAAGGTGGTAGACTCCGGGCCTGGGTGTGGGCCTGGGCACTAGTTCAAGTTGGGGTGGTGTCACAGAACTGTGCTCAGTGATGGAGACACTGGGCTTGAGAGCCCAGACTGACCTGAACTCCTCGCTGGGGGTTCAGGCAGTGGCAGGTGGTTGCTCTCTCCTGGGGACACTGTAAGCTATTGCCAAAGGCCCAAAGCTCCCTGCCCGATCACTCCAGACACTGCTGACACTGCTGGCGGCCCCAGGAAGCTGGAAATGGACCCCCTCTGCAGGGAATCCGCCAAACTCATAGCAGTTCCACCTCCCTGCCGGAATCAGCGATCCCAGGGGCTTAGGGCCAACCTCTCCCGGTGCGGCTGCAGGGCCTGGGAAGCCCGAGATGGGCACTCTCTGCCAGGGAAGCTGCGGAAGTGGGGCAGAATAGTTCCCACTCCCAGCCAGAGACTGTGTTCCCAGAGTTTCCCGGCTGGAGCTCCCCTGACACAGCTGGAGGCCCCAGGAAGCTGGTATTGGGCCTTCTCCGCCAGTTAAGCCGCCAAAATGGCGTGGGGTAGTTCCATCTCCCTGCCAGAGTCCGCGTTCCCAGAGTTTCCCGGACGCCTCTGAATGCCCCAGGCAGCCTGAGATGCTCGGTCTCTGCCTGGGAGGCCGCCGGCTGGTGCTGGGGCCACAGCCAGTGATTGATTCCAAAGTGCTACTGGGGACCCGCACTCACTTGTTGGCTGGCGCAGACCCAGGTCGGTGGCTCCGAAGCAGCTGCAGGGTCTGGCGCTTCCGGATGGTAGCTGCCCGCGGCGGGCCGAGCCCAGCCCGGCTGAGTTGGTTCTGGAGCGGCACCTGGGGACCCCTTATATGTGCTTTGAATATAAAGTCTCGTTGAGAGTCATATTCCTGCTGTTTGAATCCCGAGCAAGTAGGAATCCACGGAGCAAGTAGGAATGCAGCCTTCCTCTAGTCCGCCATCTTGGATCCCTAATTATGTTTTGTATTTCAATAATGTCCATCACGATAATTCCCTTTTCATCTCAAATTGTTGTAATTTGAGTTTTTTCTCTTCTTCTCTTTGTTAGTGTGGATAAGGATTTATCAATTTTGTTTATTTTTTCAAAAAAATCAACTTTTTGTTTTGTCAATTTTTTGAATTGTTTCTTTTGTTTCAATTTCATTGATTTCAATTCTGATTTTAATGATTTCCTGTCTTCCACTACTTTTTGTTTTAATCTGTTCTTCTTTTCCTAGGGTTTTGAGCTGTAATGTGAAGTCATTTATTTGTTGACTTTTCATTCTTTTATTGAATGCATTCTATCCAATGAATTCTCCTCTTAGTACAGCTTTCATAGGGTCCCAGAGAATTTGATATGCTGTATCATTGTTCTCATTTACCTCTATGATTTTTTTTATTTTCCCCCGGATGTCTTCTGTTATTCATGCATCATTCAATAGTGTATTATTTAATATACAGGTGTTGGAAAATTTGTTTTTTATTTTATTATTGATTTCTAATTTCATTCCATTATGATCTGATAGAATGCAAGGTAGTATCTCTTTTTGTATTTGCTGAGAGTAGCTTTGTAGCATAGCATATGGTCTATTTTGGAGAGGGATCCATGTGCTGCTGAGAGAAAAGTGTATTCACTCATTGATGGGATGGAATATTCTATATATGTCTGTTAACTCTAAATTATTCATTGTATCATTGAGATCTATGGTTTCTTTGTTCAATTTTTTGTTTGGAAAATCTGTCCAATGGTAAGAGAGGTATATTAAAGTCACCTAGTATTATTGTGTTTTGGTCTATTTGGTTCCTGGAATTGAGAAGGATTTGTTTAACATACATGGATGTGCTATTGTTTGGGGGTATAAATATTTATAATAGTTATGTCTTGCTGATTTATGCTTCCCTTAAGCAGTATGAAAAGACCTTCTTTTATCTTTTGACTAACTTTTGGTTGAAGTCTGCTTTATCTGAAATGAGAATGGAAACCCCCGCTTTTTTGCTGAGTCCTTGTGCATGGTATGTTTTTTCCCATCCTTTCACCTTCAGTCTGTGGGTGCCCTTTTCCATGAGATGCATCTCTTGAAGGCAGCATATTGTTGGGTCTTTCCTTTTAATCCAATCTGCCAGTATATGTCTTTTGATTCATGAGTTCAGGCCATTATCATTCAGGGATATTATTGAGATGTGATTTGCATTCCCAATCATTATGACTTATTTTTGTTTTTTAACTTGACTTGGTTTCTCTTTTATTTGGCTATTCCTTTAGGGTAGTTCCTCCCTATGCTAACTTACATTGTTGTTTTTCATTTCTTCCTCTTGGAATATTTTTCTGAGAATGTTCTTTAGTGTAGGCTTTTTATTTGTGAATTCTTGTAGCTTTTGTTTATCATGGAAGGATTTTATTTCATCTTCAAATCTGAAGGTAAGTTTTGCTGTGTATAAGACTCTTGGTTGGCATCCATTTTCTTTCAAAGCTTGAAATATGTTGTTCCAGGCCCTTCTAGTTTTTAGGACTGGACTGAAAAATCTGCCGATATCCATATTTGTTTTCTGCCTGAATGTAATCTCATGTTTTTCTCTTGCGGCCTTTAAAATTCTATCTTTATTTTGTATGTTAGGTATTTTCATTATAGTGTGCTTCGGTGTGGATCTGTTGTAATTTTGTGCATTTGGTGTCCTGTAAGCCTCTTGTATTTGATTTTCCATCTCACTCATCAGATTTGGGAAATTTTCTGATATTAATTTATTGAACAGGTTATTTATTCCTTTGGTTTGTATTGCTCTGCCTCCCTAAATCTCAATAATTCTTAAATTTGGTCTTTTCATGATGTCCCATAATTCTTGGAGGTACCATTCATGATTCCTTCCCATCTTCTCTGTTTGGTCAACTTTGTTTCCAAGATTAAATATTTTGTCTTCATTGTCTGCGGTTCTGACTTCCAAGTGATCTAGCCTATTGGTTATACTTTCTATTGAGTTTTTAAATTTGGTTTCTTGTTTCCTTCATTTCAAGGATTTCTGTTTCTTTATTTTTTTCAGAATCTCTATGTTTTCTTTGAAATGATTTTTTGCTTTCTCCAATTGCTCTTTTAGCTGTTTATTGTTGCTATCATTCATTCCCTGCATTTGCTCTCTCATCTCATTGTTCACTTCTCAGATCATTTTAATTACGTCATTCTGAACTCCTTTTCTGACGTTCCTTCTACCATGTTGTCATTGGGTTCTGCTGATATATCATCTAGCTTTGTTTGGGACACTTTCTTCCCCTGTTTTCTCATGTTGCTTGTGTATCTTCCCCTCTAGCAGTGTGAATCAGAGGTATAGCAGTTTCCCTTTAAAGACTTACAGTGTCGCTGCAGATTTCCAATACCTCACCTGAAAAGATTAATATTAGCAGTACACCATATAAACAGTATGCCTCCTTAATCCATATTGACCCTATTTAGATATTAACTGTGTTGTCATAATATACAGAGATGAGTTCAATTATTATCTACAGCATAACCAATAGGTTTCAATAAGGACCACAATTTCCAATGGTGGAAAATGAGGATGAGGAGAGGTGTAGAATATTACGTTAATGAGATAGGAAGTGAGTCTACAGAGTTACTATGTCATAGGACTTGTGAAAGTGAAATTAAAAGAAATAGGTTGTTAGCATGAGAAAAGAGAGAAAGAGACTCTGAGGAAACAGATATATAAGAGGAGGATAAAGTGATAAGAATATTAGTAAAAGAAAAAAGTGGGAATGTAGTAGGTATAATAGGAAAAATGATAATAACACTACTATTTTAAGAAGTTCTGCAATAAAATTATACTGTACTGTTCAAACCTCCTATTTTTCAGTAGTCTGATGCCTGAGAGATGCTTGATAATGCAGTGTCCCACGAAGGGTGCTGTCCCACTGCCTCCAGGTCAGGAATAATCAATGCTTGTGGGCAAAGGCAAACTGGTGTTGATAGATGGTCAGTCACAACATGGGCACAGGCTTAGGCACTAGACCAAGGATGGGGCACAGGCCTGTGCTTGCTGCTGGATATGGTGGGCCTCATGGCTCTGTGACCCTGTGTTCACAGCTGGGGCTGTCCGCAGCAGGCTTGTGCTCAGACCTGGGGTATCTGAGCAGCTGGGTCCTGGGCTCCTGGCTCAAGTTAGTGATTTAGAATACACTGAGATTGTTTATTCTTCTAGTAAATGAGAAATACAGGTGACAGAGAAGTAACATCTAATGAAAGCCTACTTTTTATCATGTAGTATAGTACTTCTTTACCCTGAATTTAATTAAACTTAATAGCAATTCTGAAAGGTAGGTATTACTAAATCTTCCTTTTCCTAATAAGGAAAATTATATTCACAGCAATTAAATATAGTGCATAAGTCACAAAGCTAATGGACTCAGGACATACTCTAGTCCATCTGCCTTGAAACCATTATTCCTTTTTCCGGATCATACTATTTTCTGTAAACACTTGAATGTAACACGTTTGCTTTGAAATAAATATTATTTTAAAACTTTTTAAGGTGTAAATTTGCAGCACAATTTCTAGTCTTTGTAGTAAAAGCATGCAGTTTGGATATTGTTAAACCATGTGGTGCAGTCTATTTTCACAATTTACTGCTGATTAGTCTTGAAGCATAGAAGTTGTCACACACTATTAAGGAGTGACACATTTCAGAGTAAATATTAGATATAAGGTTTTGTGAAGTATATCAATTAGATTATAGATTAATTTTCAAAAAGAAGTGGTTGATGACTATGCAGCTTAATTACCTCAATCTAGTCCTGGCACTAGCTGTAGGAAATATGAAACATGATATGTACACCATTGAATTTTAGTTATTATGTCTATTATTCCAATTCATGTCTGAAGAGTGGCTTTAAAAATTCAAAAAAGTATATCGACTAATTTCACATTTCATTGATGCCATTGTTATTCAGGTATGTAATAATGCAAATTGCACTTAACCTGGTCTGCCTTAAAATTTGAGTTATAATTTCAAAATCAGACTAACCCAATATTTGTTTTATAGATTAAAACCTAAACTCTCTTATTCTTACAAAGTTCAAAAGAATAAGTTTAGAAAGAAGAATAGGTTTAGAAAACTGTGTGAACTCAGAACAATCAGAGATCAATTCCAAGGCCAGGAGATCCCTAAGGTCCCTCCCAACTTTCTTATTTTAGTCCTAGGATAAATGCCAACCTCTCCCTCTACTGAGCATACACAGTATGTAACCTTTACATGGTAAAGCTCTGATCACTTTAACTTTACATATCCTATAATATTGGAAGAATCAAAGACAATGAAAAATTCCCCTTTTCCACACTTGCAAGGCTGGAATAATAGCTTCATGACTTATTTGCCTTGGTTGAATTATACTACCAGCTAAACTGAGAGCTGGCTGCTGAATCACAGTTCTACTGTGGAGAAACTTCAACCTTGTTCACAGTGACTATTGGTTAGATTATGCAAGTGAATGACCTTAGGCATAAAAGTACCAAAACTCGTCCTAGTTTCTAGAGTTCAAAACAATGGTGATGCTCACTAAAGCAATTCAGTATAACTAGGCCATTAACAAATGTTAATGTATCTTCCAGTTCACAACAAAAAGAATGGTGGGAAATCTGGATGAAGGACTAACTTAGCAAATGTTAAAACATTATTTAACAAAAGTTTTCTTCTCACCTGTTCTATAAGAATAGGTTTAAAAGTTTTCTAAATCAATTTAATCATCTAGCTATAGCAAATGCCTAACTAAATTAACAAGATTCATAAAGGACAGAGCTTTTCTCTCAGCATAATAACATTCCACATAGGGATGGATGATATCTACCATGAAAAGTCTCCAAGGATGAATTCCAATAGGTGGAATGTATCACAGCATTGTTACATTAGAAACGGCAACATTAAGTGGCCTTGTATATGCAAGCAATTCCTTTTCCATTCTAGGGTTAAGATTCTCAAGATTCTTTCATATTAACTTCAAGAACTTTCCTCTATTTACTAAAGAGAAAAACCTAATGTGTGTGAAGTTAGAGCCTAAGATTACTTCATATGTGATATCATTTTCACCTCCCCTGTAGCCTTGTGTGTATATGTATGTGTGTTTGTGTGTGTGTGTGTGTGTGTGTATGTCTGGAATTGGGGATTGAACTCAGGGCCTCCAGCATGCTTGGCAAGTGCTCTACCACTGAGCTACAACTCAAAACCTTTTTTTAAAAAAATATTTTGAGACAGGGCCTAAGTTGCGTAGGCTGGCCTTGAATTTGTGATTGTCTTGCCTCATCCTCCTGAATACCAGTAGCTGGGATTACAGGTGTTCATCACTGTACCAGGCCCTTCCCAGCAATCTTAGCCCCTTAAAATAAGTCCTTCACTTCTCCCTGCAGTAAGTAGTGCAGAATCACATGCAGTGAAAACTTAAATTAACTACTTCCTTCTGTCTTCGCCTCATTAGTTAATCCATTAGTATCATATATTTCAATTGAAGTTAAGGAAATAGGCACAGAGCATTTATATAGTAGTTCACCTAAGTTATGGTGAAGCCAGGTTTTCCAGTAGCACCAATATATTTTAGTTCTGTAGATGACAGAGAATAGATGTATAGTGGGGCATGAGACAATGACATGTGATATTGCCACTTACAGAAAGCAGGTGGGGTGAGCCAAAATGAACAAGTGTACTTACTTTGAAACCTGTAATGAAAATTTTTATTCCCCTTCCTTGTGGGTGGCAAACTGGTCTGACAAGCTTTGCTATAACTTTCAGTGCAGTTTTTGACATTAAACCAGAAAGACATGATGACATTTCTAAGTTCACCAACATTCACATTTCACAGGTAAACTGTAAGAATTGGAAAGAAAGGAGTGATAGTGTAAAGAGCATAACTACACACATAGTTTCTGATAAATGTCAACCTACTGTCCCTTGTTAGGCTCTAACCAGAAGGCCTTTGAATGATATAAGAAAAGTAGGAGTAGGGGAGAGGTATTTCCAAAAAGTCTCATTGAGTTTTTTGGGGGGGTGTTGTCAATGGACTTTTATTTTATTTATTTATATGTTGTGCTGAGAATCAAACCCAGTGCTTCATACATGCTAGGCAAACACTCTACCCCTGAGCCACAACCACAGAACCTCATTGAGTTTTGAAGGCAATACTTCACAACAACAATAAAACTATGTGTTATAAGTTCATGAGAACAGAAAATTATTTAAAATTAACTACATTAAAAATGATCATAAAAAGAACTTAAGAAAAATCACAGATATCTCTTTCAGGATCACCTACTATAATATTAGCAGATCTCCATCAAGTTGTACTGTTTTACTATTCTCTCTCTCTTTTCATTTTAATTTAGCTCCTGTTTATCCTCAAAAGATGAGGTTATAAGGGTGATAATGGTCATATATAGAAGTGAACTCTCTTCCCACAATAATTACACTTTATTGATTGAAGTTAGACCTTCATGTTCTAAAAAATAATGTTGAATGGTATTAGCATTTCAATAGTCTCAAATCTCATTAAGATTAATTTCATGCCACTCTCAGCAATTACTGTATTTTGATAGACACCAAATACTTGAAGGAAAAGTTTTCCAAATGTCTTTATTTTGCTTGGGCAAATAAAGGTAGTAATTGTATATTGTCATACAGCCAACCATGTGTCTCACCTTTAGCTGTAAGATGTTGCTGCTATCCTATGTTAAACACTTGTTATTCTGGAAATTATTTTGATTTCCCCAAGTTTCATATCACTTTTACAAATTTGCTGAAGTAAAGGGGACCCTTCACATACAAATAAAGAACAAGAGAGGTGGCCTAAAGTTCATATTAAAAGTGGGATATTCAAAATGTAAAGATAATTATAGATACATGAATGCAGTGACTGTTGCTTTAAGTTTGTGTGAAGGTCCACAAAAACAGTCATCAGATTGACAAAGGAGCAAATACAATTTCATGGAGAAAGGATAGTCTTCAACAAATGATGCTGGACCAACTGGACATCCACATGCCAAAAAATGAATCCAGACACATGTATTAAACCTTTAACAAATATTAATTTGAAATGGATTATAGTTCCAAATTTTAAACAAGAAACTATAAAATTCCTAGAAGATGCTGTAGAAAAAAATCTAGGCGATCTTAAATTTGGTGACGACTTAAAATTCAACAAAAGCACAATGAAAGAAGCTATTGATAAATAGGACTGCTTTAAAATTAAAAACTTCTGATTTGGGAAAGATACTATGAAGAAAATGAAAATATAAGACACAGACTAGGAGGAAATCTTTGCAAAATACTTTTCCGATAAAGCTCTGGCATCCAAAATATACAAAGAACACTTTAAACTCAACAATAAATAAACCATCCATTTAGAATATGGGTCAAAAAACTGAATAGACACCTCACCAAAGAAGATAAACAGACAGGAAACAAGCATATGAAAATATATGCAATATCATCTGCCATAATGAAATAACAAATTAAATCAATGACATTATACCCCTATACACCTATTAAAGTATCTGAAATCCAAAACACTGACACCAAATGCTAGAGAGGTAATGGAATATGAGAATTCTCATTCACTGCTGGTAGGAATGAAAGTGGTACTATCACTTTGGAAAGTAGTTGGAAAATTCTTTACAAAATGAAACATATTTTTACCATACAAATTCCAATTCCACAATTGCAGTTTGTGTAATTTACCTAAATTAGTTGAAAACTTGTGTACATAAAAACCTGCTCATAATATTCCTACAGTTTTATTTACAATGGCCCAAACTCAAAGCAACCAAGAATGTCCCTCCATGGATACACAGCTATGGTATATCTAAATGATGGAATATTATTCAACCCTAAAATAAATGAACTACTAAACCATGAAAAGTCACAAAGGAATTTTAAACACATATTTCTAATTCAAAGACCCAATTTGAGAATTCTAGTTTCTGTGTGATTCCAACTATATGACTTTTTGGAAAGGGAAAAACTATGAAGATAACACAAAGATGACTGCCAGGAGTTCAGTCAGGAAGAAGGGATGAATATGAATAGGTGGAGCACAAGGGATGTACATGACAGTGAAACTATTCTGAATGATACGGCAATAGTAGATGCATGGCATTATACATTTGCCAAAACCTACAGACTACACAATGATGTGTTGTGTTCTATGAACCTCAGTTACTAATATAAATTCATCAGTATTAGATCATAAATTGTAACAAATGCACCTCATTAACTAAAGGCTTAATAATAAGGAAAACTGAGCATGGTGTTGTTGGTGGTGAGGGAATACAGATTAACTCTTTATACTTTCTATTTCATTTTTCTGCAAGTCTAAAATTTTACCAAAAAAGTAAAGTCTATTAATAAAAACTGTTGAAAAATATCATAGCTGAACTAAGAGTTTCTTGCTCAAACTCTACTTTTACAAAAGGACAGAATAGAAAGCAGACATATGCTGATCACATCAACATAGGAGCACATACATTAACTGAGAAAATAGTACTGTGAAAATTGATTAAAAACAAAAAATCTATTAAGTAGCCCATTTCCAGTGAAATCATCTCTATCATTTAGAGGCAAAACTGTATAATCCTGCTTGTCAGAAATTATCTTTTAAAGGTTTTAATTGTGATGATTCCATTCCTCATTTTATTAATCATCTTATGAATTTGTTGTGTGGTATATTATGGGGAAAATTATATTATCATAGAATAAATTTTTTATGCTTATTTTCTCTGAAGTGTTTACTCAGTTGTCTTGTCTGTCAAAGAGAAATCTGCTAAAACCTAATTGACTACAGGTTCTCAGTCTTCCCTCCTAAATGATGTCTACACAAAAGATTTATCTTATTTGACTCAGTCAAGGTATGGTCATGTGTATAACTTAAATAGATCTATTAATCTCCCATTGCCTTTAATTTTAGGGACCACTGGTCCCATGTACTACTTTCCCAGAAATTGTATCTCACAATCTGAGACATTTCTAATTTAAATTCCCATATCCTTCAACATTTCCCTGACCATTTTAATTAGTTAAAATATTTTGATTTATTCTAATCTGCCAGTTTCTACATAAATGAATAAATGATTGAAAGTGGGTGTTATAGGTAGCTGACAGTGAGCAGTAGGAACACGAAATTAAGGGGATAATTCTACAGACAGGTCCCATGTGCTGGCTCCCCACATGCTTTCTTTTAAAAGGCTATTTACCTATGGCCATTCTGGCCCTGCTCTGGCTTAAGTCAATAGGATATGTTACATTCCTCAGAAAACAACCTGTTTTCCTTAGGGATACTCTCAAGGCCTAGGAATGTGAGACTCCTCCCTGTCAATAAATACATACATGTAAAAAGTTCCAATTAGAACCTGTCAGTGAGGACCAATGTGACCCAAAATTGCCTTTCGATCTTTTTCATATCAGTTAAATCTTATTTTATCAGTTACATTTAACCCCCTGGATTTCACATGGGTACTTATGAACAAAACATTGCAAAGTAGGGACTTAAATATTGGATTCAGTCCTGCTTGTCAAAAGTTAACAAGTGTTATCTGTGTAGGGCTCTCTAGAAACTTCCCTAAGACCCTAATAAGACTGGGGAAAACTCTCTCTCCTCTTTGAGACAATCCACCTTCTCCCTTGAGAGAGTTTTCCTTTTTCTTCTCATAAATGTTGATGCACATTTACTATGTTTTCATGTCTTGCTTGAAATGGTCTCCCACAAGAACACAAGAATTGAGAGGCACAGTGGAACTCCTGAATTCCCAGGACTACTGCTGGTAACTGGTGGCCAGACATTTGTTGTTCTCTAAGAAACATCAGTATAGTAACTCAGTGAGACCCTGTCTCTAAATAAAATACAAAAAAGGCCTGGGAATGTGGCTCAGTGGTTAAGCACCTCTGAGTTCAATCCCTGGTACCAAAAACAAACAATGAAAAAGAAACACCAAAATCCATATACTTTCAAGATAAACCTGATAGAGTATGAATGAATGAGAATGTGTGGCTATTTGGAGACCAAAATCTTTGAAAGGCATTCTTTTAAAAAAGTCAGACCTCAAAAGTTTGTAGGGCCCAAGTTAAGCACATACCTAGAAGACACATAAATTTGTTTAAATAGCTTAGAGTTATTAATCAATGAACTATTAAACAAAATGTTTTGTCTTCCTGAATTGACAGATACACATTCATACAAGCAAAATTGAAAATATGCATGTACAAATTATGGTTTTTAAATAACTGAAAACTAACAAACCGTTAAATGCTATTATTGAACATATCTAGTTGTTTCGATTATAAACCAACAGTATTCAGATGATTAATAAAAAAAGTTATCTGTAGTTCAAAAATCACTAGACATTCCTTCCATAAATATTATTGTTATTGTTCTCATTTTAGAAAAATAAATATTTATTTTGTTTTAATCAAAATTTTCATACAATATGTGCTCAAGTGACAGTAATGATTTAAAGCAAGGCTCAGTAAACTCATGCAAAGAACTAGATAGAGAATATTCAGTTTTACAGGCCATTTGGTCTCTGTCACAACGACTCAACTCTGGCCTAATAATAATGTGAAAACACCCAGATAATACTTAAAAGAATGACCTTCCCCAAGTTCCAATAAAACTTTATTTCTGATCACTGAAATACAAATTTATACATTCACATACCACAAAATACTATTTTTCTTTTGATTCTTTTTAACTTGTAAAAATGTGAAAGCTATGGTTAGCTCCTAGGCCATACAAAATCAAGTGACAATCTCTATTTTGTCTGTGGATTGCATCAAAGTATTAAATAGTTCTTTAATTCAGTGTGAGTAAAGTTTACATATAATTCATTAAGGAATACTAATTAGAGTAAATGTAAAATTTTGAAATATGTAAATAAATTTCAAATGCATTTTTAGATAAATTTTATCTAAATAATTCAAACTAGCTAATCATGGTGGCAGAAGCCTGTAATCCCAGCAGCTTGGGAGGCTGAGGGATGAGGATCAGAATTTCAAAGTCAGCCTCAGCTACTTAGTGAGACCCTCAGAAACTTAACCAGAACTTGTCTCAAAATATAAAAACAACTGGGAATGTAGGTGAGTGAGTACCCCTGGATTCAATCCTATGTACCTAATAATAATAATAATAATAATAATAATAGTGTTATTATTATTCAATTTTATAAGTTAAAAGAAAAAGATGATACAGATTATAACTTTTAAATACTAAAGATTTAAATGAAGTTTAAATTTAGGCTAAATTTTTACATAATTTTTTAAAATTTGATTAAATTTCTTAAAAATTTTGTAAAACTAAAATGGTTTACAATTGTGATCAATGCTCATATAGTCATCAATATATCACATTGTATGTACTGACCTGATTGTATACAAATTTAAGAATAATACAAGTTAAGTAATATTAGAAAATATTCTTCAGCTGCTGTTTGCATACTAATTTGTGAGTAGAATTAATATACTGAAAATAGTAAGAAAATGAACACTAAGCACTCCTGGGAAGGACTGGTAAATAATACATCGTTATGAAATATCTATTGTATTCATACTATCTATGAATAAGAATTGAGCCATTTAATTATTTTGTCTTTTCTCTTACTTTTTTACCTTGAAGTACTACCCATTTCTGATGTTGGCACAATTTGACAAACCTTAATGGTGTATGGATGCAATTTGTTGGAGCGCATAAAGAAAAAAATGTGAAATGATTCTCTAGCATCTGAAAAGTTGGTCCATATGGGCAGAGGGCAAGTTTGAAGGTTTTGTTATATTAGAAGAGTGCACCAGATCCTCAGTAACAGAGGTATATATGTGATCTTTAGTATGGTTATTTTGAGTATGTATTTTTATATTTATTGCTGCAAATACCATTACCTTAACATATAATACATTTGGAAGCTTTAAACAACACACATTTATTATCTCCTTATTTCTGTTGGTTAGAACCCAGGTAAAGTTTAGCAGTGTTCTCTATTTCTGAGCCTTTCCAAAGGCTGCATTCAAGGGGTCAAATGGAACTGCAGATGTATATGAGAATCAACTAGGGAAGGATTCACTTCCAAGTTCATTCAGTTTGTTGACCAAGTCCAGTTTTTCTGTGATTGTTAGACTGAGGACCTCATTTACTTGCTGGTTGTTGGCTGCAAGCCCATGTCAGCTGTCAGCTGGAGGACGCCCCTCAGTGCTTGGAAGTCACCCAAAGTTACTTGCCATTCATGTTTCACCACATGCCTTGCTTCTTCAAAGCCAGCAAAGAAGGGAGATACTCTGGGAAATTGGTTGCTGCAACCACAATCTTGTAATCATGTGCATGTCATTGCATACATTCCAGTATCTTTTGTGTATTCTGTTCAATAGAAGCAATTTACAGGTTCTGCCCACACTTGGAGAGAGGGATTACATATGCTTGTGATACCAAGAGTTAGAGGTCACTGAGGCCACTCTAAGATTCTGTTAACTATAAGGCCTCTCTTGTTTGGATCTAAGATGGTACTCAAAAAGAAGATGGACACTTTCTCACTGTACTGAATTTATGTAAGTAATTCACTTATAGATTCATTAATCAAATTGAATCTTTTTCTAATTTTCCCCCATTTGCCAAGGCATTTGTTTTACTTTTCCAGAAGAGATGAGATCCCACTTACTCAATCATAAGGGACTCTGGTCATTTGGAAGAAGAAAAAGGAAGAGGAAGAAAAAGGACAGAGGAAGAAGCAGGCAGAGAAGTAGAGAAGATGGAGGAGGAGGAAATAAAGGACATAGAGGGGTAAGAGGAGGAGAATCAAGAAAAATAGGGTAAGAAGGAGAAAAAAAGGAGGAAGGTAGGAGGAAGGAAAGAAGGAAGGCTTTCCCATTCAAAAAGTAGACAGGAGCCCTTAGAAATAGAATGTCATTCCAAACATACAAATGCTGTCTACTACAATAGGTCAATACAATTTTTACTTTGGAATGGTGGTAATTTGGGGTCTCTGGATGTATGATTCATAACAAAAGTTTCTCGAGGTTGGTACTTAAATTCTCTTTTTACTTCATGGAAAATGCCAACAAGGTCATATTACCCTGATGTCTGCTCATCCACGTGAGCTGCCTGACACTGTCCTACTTCCTAGAAACCTTGCTCAGTTATGACAAGATAGGATGATGTTTGCTCACTCAGCTGTCAAGGTCTTACCTTAGGATTCTGCCCACAAAAACACAGATTTGCATAGAGATATAAGAAATAACTGTAGACAATCTGTCACATAAATCTTAATGGTCATTCTTCATTAATTGTCATCTTTAAAACTTACTGCTTGTTTATAATACCAACTTTGAAATCTCAAATTCTGATATTGCCATAAAACACAGCATCAACATATGAAATGCACTTAAGCTTTGTATTTGTATATCCATCCACTTCAGAAATGGTGACATAGCAAATCTTTGTGCATTTAACAGCCGCAATGATATATCACATATGTACAAATAATTTCAAGTACTCAATATAAATGTTGAACAAAAGCACTCATAAATATAAATGCAATTGCAAATGACCAGTTTGATTTTAAGAACTGACAAAACCTTTCCTGTAGTCCCTCTCCAAATATGAAAAAAGATGCTTCTGCCGTGTACAGATTTGAATTGTCCCCATTTATAACCTTATGGTGTCTAAATCCCATAGCTTTAAACAGCAAATCAATCATAAGGGCAATGAGAGGTCATGGGGAAGGTTAGAGGAGTTTAATTTTGTGATTGTATAAAAAACAAACTATAGTGCTTCTCTCAAGAGCAACCCATGATAAATAGTCAAATACAAGTGTCCCACGAACTTTAGCATTAGAGTCTGGTCAAGTTATTATGTCCTGGGAAAGGGAGTATAAGAAAACTGACTAGTTATACAATTTACAAAAGTGGAAAATGCTGATAAAATATAAAGATATAACTGAAAGTATAAAGCTTCCATTATAGAATACTTTGCAAAGATGGCCCATAAAAGAGTAATAACACTTATGTAAAAAGCTTGATATTTTGGACTATTATTACTAGATCTTGCAGTATTTGCAGAAAGGTTTCCAAGTGTGAATCAAACTGAAATTAGTGAAGATAGACTGGGGATAAATTTATTTCATTTTCTGAAATAATGAATACAATAGTAGGGAATAAGTCCTCGTGAATTCTTGACACCAGAAATTTGCATCAAGCCCTCTTACATTTGGCTGTTATTTTGCATATATTTCAGTGCCTCTATTTTTCCCCAGATTATTAGAATATTATTCACTGATTGAAAAAATGCTAAAAACAACATTCCTTTAGCAAGCAGAAAGAATGCCCATTGTTTTATCATTATTTATATAACTTTTACCATGTTTCTTAAATTAAGCAGAGTAACCAAATATATTTTTCAGTATATGTTAACCAGTCAAAAAAGGTTGATTCTAGATTGTGGAAAGTTTAAAGGTGGAGTTATGAGAGATCAAGAAGTATTTGAGAAAGAATCTATCCCCAATGGACCTTAACAAATCCATACTGCTGTTGAGTATGACATACATTTATTTTTAATTAATTATTTAATTGGTTTAGAGATGTAGATAATTCATCTTATAAAAAGTATTTCACAGTGTCTGGAATAAGGGTATCATCTGCCACATTTATTTAGAACAATGACCCAGCAGGAAAAATGAAGGTTAAGATGCATTTGGAAGAGTTTGGCCCCAAAAGTCCCAGCTCTATTTCTCCATAGCAGTTCATTCCATTATAAACTTAATTAGGAACCTTTTCTTTTTAATGGTGAGAAAAAGCATTTTGAAATGACTAACTCTGTATGTAGGATTTTCAAAACTTATTAGATGGCTGATTTATAGTTACACTAAATTGACTTTTTATTTTTTAATATACCTAGTAGGATGATGCTATAAAAGCTTTTAAGGAAGCAAATGAATCTTTTGGAATGGACTATATGCTGTTTCAATCAAGCTGCATGAAGCCATGATTGTTATGAGTATCAAGTGCATTAATACAGTAAAGTATCGGGTGCTAGATTAGGTGAAAGAATAGTTGGCAGATACCTACTTATGATTAACCTACATGAAGAAAAATATTTTCATTTTTCACTGAAAATGATAGGATTTGTATTGTGCAAACTATGATTCTATTGCATTTGCACAATGATTTGTAGTTGCTGAAAGTTGTTAGGTGTTCTAAAAGCCAAAGTATGAATGGGATTACAATCTACCTAAAATTTACTGCATTCAGTAAAGGGCTAAAGCACTCAAGCTTTGAAATCATCTACCGCAAAGACTGTTTATTCCCCATATAAAATCTTACTGTATATTGTGTCCTCAAAGATATAAGGGCTGCAATTGAGCAGACTGCTAAACATCTCAAATATTAATTTATTGGCTTCCAAAGATGTGCTTGCAGAGAATACTGAGTAGCAGATTAGGGGCTGGTAAGAAAGAGTAAGTGAGATTTGACAATTCTATTTGAGTCTTCTGTGGTTTGGAATTGGAATATTTTAGGGCTACATAAGTTGAAAAAGATATTTTGAACAAATAGCTTCATAAACTAGGTTTGGTTTTAAAAACTGGAGGGATTTCAAAAATTCATTTTATTCTTCAGAAATAATTAGAAGTGGGAAGCAGTTTATTGAAAATATCAGAAAACACAAATAGTGCAAACTCCCCACAGGCGAGTACCCTGCTATTGTCTCATCCTGGTGTGAGTCACAGCCTAGCTGGCACAGGTGTTTCTGCCTCCAAAAGGCATGTTTATTCCCTGGCCTGGGCATTTCATTATTTGTTTATAAACATCTGGGTGGCAACAAAATCAGGTTTTGTACATTTTACAGTAGGTTTTCAGAAAGAGAAATGAATCACGTCTTGGAACAACTTATATTTGGGTAAGAGATGATTTTCTTAGAGTGTCTAGTACAGGGGGTTAGATGAGGCAAATGATAGAAAGAAGAGAGGGAGAAGCAGGAATTAGCTCCCTGCACAGCCTTGGCAACAGAAGGCTCATATCAGAAAAACATACAGCAGTCTATTTCAAAATAGTACAAAAATTTGAAAAGAAAGGAAAGAAAAGGCTCTACTACTTTAACGGCTCATCCCAAACCCTGAGGGGAAAAAGAGATCAGACAATACAAGATATCCCCAAACTCTGAGATTTATTAGTTCACATTCACAAATGTCTGCTTTGATCTCACTTTTGCATTTTTAGGTTAGTCCTCTGCCTTTCTTTAAGTTCCCTTTACAATTTCTCTGCCATTACTTAGACATATTGGTAGGAAATTTAATTTTTTTGTACTGTGGATTTCTTAGAATTTGAAAGAGTACCTTTCTCAACAGAGACCTCCCATACCCAGCAGATAAGCACTTAAAAATAAGTTGACCTAGAATCCAAGAAAGAAAAGTAACATCCTCTGGACATGGGCACATATTACCAGCTCTAAAAAGAGCACACTGAGAGTATAAAAAAAAGGCATTATACATCTCTGTCAACACACTATTTGTATATAGAAACTGAGTTCATTCATCTCCCAAAAATGAGGACTATTTTCTTATATTTACAGGTTTGTTTTCACCACTGGTATTTTTTTCAGATTTCTACATAGCTCTCCTTTTTTTCTATGACCTTAGTATTGGTGCAACTTGGATTTGATTTTGCAACTAGCTCAGTTACCTCATGACCAGTCCCTGGAGCCACACAGTCCCTGCACTTTTCTGCTTTGTAGTGCCAAAACCTTCATGCCTCAATGAAAACTGCATAACATTAAACACATGCTGCAGATATATGTTCAAATTAGAGATGTAACAAACTATCCATTGAAAATCCACTAAATCACTGAAGCAACAAACCTGCAGATCCAGAGTTAGCACCAGTAAATTACAATCTATAATATACTTCTCCCTCTGATGATAAAAGTAAAGCATATTTTATTTTAAAATGATGACAATAACTCCTAAGCAATCAATACTTTTCTTAGAGAAGGAAAATTGCACAGCCCCAACTGCTACTGTACATACATTGTAAAGGACAGATGAACTATAGATGTGAACCCTTCAGCAAAGCTCGTGTATGAAAAGTCTTTGGAATCTGGCACTTAGATTGGATTCAGCAGTCAGCCCTTGAACTCTTTGTGTTACATGCACTGAGCTGCTTACTTTTGACAGCATGCTGTCTTGAAAACTTGAGGGATGTCTAAAAATCAAATGACAAGACTCTACTGACAAATGTGTGGCTTTTCCCCACCTCCCCTTCAGGGCATGTGAGCTAGGTATATATGATAAAAACAGAGCAGAAACATGATACTATGTGGAATATTATAAGGAATATATGCATTCCTAAAGTGTCAAATCCTTGCTGATAAGGAGATACTACTTCTGCAATAAAAATATGTTTTAAAAAGAACAGAAAAAGAAAAACACTCTTAAATCGAATCTAACGCTATAAAAACACACTTTGGTGTATTATGCCTCTATTATGCACAAGGTGAGGGTGAGGATGCTGAGAGGTCATGTCTTAGAAAATAACATACATGTAGAAAGTAAAGCTTTATTGGTGGTGTAGAGGGATCACACAAAATAGAACTGGGAAATAAGCATGTCAGAGTGTCCTTGATTATAGAGTACATGTGAATTTGTGATCACTGCCTAGTTATAGTTTGATAAGGAAGAATCCTTAGCAATTTGGATGAAACTTAAGCATCTTTATGTACCAAAAGGTTTATTTTCAAAACAGTCTATTTTCGTAATTTTATCATCACTGCATTTGTGAATGTCTGTAAATACTTTTAGGTTTGGGAAATTTACTTTTCCAACCTAAAGTGCCCTCCATTGTTCTGAACTAGAAACTTCCATTTATAACATTTGATGGATCACTTTCTGTATGTACAACCTTCAAGGAAGTTTGGCATCTTTCAATTTTATGGCTGATGGCAATCTGTGTTAGGGGTCTAGAAAATGACAAGAAATTATGTGGTAGTTCAAATTAGGGAAACGACCCAAACAAGGATCAAAATGCTTTAGTAATTTCACTGTGCAAAAAGATATGTTATGAACCTGAAAACTTCAAAAGGAAAAGTTGTACCTTTAAATTATTGCATTGAACCAGCCCAGAATGATACAATTCTTGCACTGCTTCCATACATAGTAAAGGTATACTTTGTGCCAGTCATTGGACTGGCAATACATCTTATTTTTGTTTAATGAGTAAGATGTTTTCTTTGATCTTTGTTTGCTTCTGTCATCTGTGAATTTATCAAAAAAGTTGTAAAAGCAATTCATATTTTTGTACTACATGACCTCTGTTCATTTAGTTGTTCATTCATTCATTCAATCAATGTTTATTGAGTTATTCTTTTATCCCTTTATAATTCTATCACAACAGATACTTTCTCTGCTCTCAAGGTACTCATGAGCTTGTGAGGAGGCAAACCATTAGAAAAGTAACTACAATGAGAAGGGTTAGTTAGAATGCTATAACAGAAGTTGAAGCATGCGAGTTTCTGGAGTTATGCTGGGAATTTCAAGTCGTGTGCTGTACCTAGAACTTTGGGAGCCTGGAGTGGAAAGCTATGAGTAAACAAGAC
The DNA here is from genome assembly GCA_020662805.1 of Glaucomys volans. NCBI lineage: Eukaryota > Metazoa > Chordata > Mammalia > Rodentia > Sciuridae > Glaucomys > Glaucomys volans. The sequence goes on along the minus strand of JAJEJO010053422.1, from coordinate 179,190 downwards.
TGAAATACTTAGGATCCGTTTATATTGAGGTGTGAATGGCAGAGTAAGGAGTTTGGAAGTCATCCTAAGTGCAGTGGGAGGCTGTTGAATATTATTATGTAAGGGAATCACAAGATAACCCAATGATTTTTAGAGGTCAGTCTTCAAACAATGTATAGGATGGTCTGAAAAGGGGAGAGAAGAAAGATCAGAAAGAGACTAGAAGAATATAGGAAATTTTTAATATGATTCATGGCAAAACCAAGACATTGACAGTAAGAATTGAGAAATAGGTCTAGATTTGGGTTGTATTTCAAATAACAGACTGTCAGGATTGGAAAACATGTTGTTATTGTTTGGACCTGAGGTGTCCCCTGAAAGCTCAAGTGTGATTAGATATAAAGCCTACAATGTAATCAGTGAATTAATCAAATGGATGGATTAATAATTTGAAAGGACTACTGGGTGGTAACTGTATGCAGGTAGGGTGTGGTTGGAGGAAGCAAGTCACTGGGAGCATGCCTTTGGAGATTGTATAGTGTCCGTAGAGCCTCACTTCCTCTGCTTCCAGCTGCCACCAGATGAGCAGCTTTCCACTGTCATGCCCTTCCACCAGGATGTTCTGCTTCACCTTAGGCCCAGAGCAATGAAGTCAGCTATCCATGAACTGAATTTCTGAAACCATGAACCAAAATAAACTTTTCCTCCTCAAGGTTGTTTTTCTTAGATACTTTTTGGCACATTGATACACACACGTGAGTGATACACACATGTGACTGTGCCATTTTCTGGTGATGCAGAGTGTTTTTTGGGAGAAAAAGGGACTGAAAAGGACCATGGGATGCTATTCAATGAGAACGGCACACAAGAGAGAGAAACATGTATATGTGGCAAAAGATAAAGTACTTGTTTTTAAGTATTTTTTACTTTAATGTGCCTGTATGAAAATCAAGTAGAGATGTCAAACAAGCAGTTAGAAAGAAAAGTCTTTATTTTGAGTAAAAGTTGAAGTAAAAATCCTCTGGCAATAAAAGTTACCATAAATCTATTCCTCACTGTAGAATGTGTAGAATACCGGTCTTCCGTGTTGTTGTTTTTTATTGTGGGGGGAACTTTTCTCAAGATTCATCAGTTTAATTTCAATATGCATGGATTCATTAAATTAAAATGGGAAAACTAAACCACTTCTTCACCTTAGTCAATAACTCCTATCAGTTCTCATTTTTTGAAATAATCTGCTCAACCCCTTGGTATGTTCCTTTTATTTCTCTGCTTTTTTTTTTTTTCTTTACTTCACTGGTCAGAACTCTCTGATGTTGGAAAAATAATTTCTAATGTAAGGGAGAATTTTTCTTCCATCTCATTCTTTCCTAATGAAGTATATTGCTTTCTTCTTTTTCTTTTCTTTTCCTCTCTTTTCTCTTGTCCTTTTTTCCCCCCTTTTGCCTCAATGACCCATTGGGCAGAGGACAGTTTCTGTTAACTCCAAGATACTTTCTTCCATTTCTTTAGGTACTGTTTTAATATTTTCCTGAGAACATTCCTTTACACAAAATCATATTCTCATTTTACACAATCATATGACTTCGTTAGACCTTTTTACATCTCTTAATGTATTAACTGCCCCCAACATGCTTGAAACCATTTGCCAGATTGAATATTTTATTATGCTCTACTTTAGGAACATGTAAAATGTGGACTACTCAGGTCCCTAGGGAATCCCACTGCTTTTAATTCTCTATTTATTTGTTTCCTGAGTTGAAGTGAATTCTCTATTTTTGTAGGGAAGTTGTTTGTTTTGTTTGTTTCACTTTATTTTGGTTTAACAAAGCCAATGAAGTTGTTGAAGATGTGGAAACTTGACAAGGCGTTTTTGAGGCTGTAAATAGATATCTACTGGACTCCCTTTGTTGTGTGTATATTTTCTTCCTGTTAGAACCACAATAGATCATTCAGGCTTGATTTTTCCTTGTGTAAAGCTTGCTGCCATTTCTTCAATATATCCTTTGCTAAAGAGTTTGAGGATGAAAATAAAGCACATTATGTGTCAATGATTCAGCATAACTAAGGCAATGAGGGAATGCCCAAATTTTTAAATAGTGATCTATTTACCTGAATAAAATTAAATATACTCATTATGATACAGAACATTCATTCTTATGATATGACTGCATACAATAATGCTACAATACAGAAATATCTGTTGTAGTTTCTGATGAGTAATGTGGATGAATATGGTGTTTTCTCAGATGTGGGGAATGAAGTAAAGGAATAAAACTGGAGCCCTAGAGCCTATAAAAAAAAAAAAAAACAAGCAAAAAGCAATTGGCTGAAAAATAAAAAAATGAATTGATAAAAAGTTGGTGCTTTCAGATTTGACATTTTTGGAGGAATGACTTTTGATAAGATGAAGTGAAACACCAGCTTTTAAAAATGCCAGGCTGTTCCTTTCTAAATAGGTTTTTAAGTAAGATCTTTTTTTTTTTCTTTCTCACTCACTTAAGAGGGAAAAAAAAAATCAACCTTTTTGAACATAGTACATATGGTTTCCTGGGCAACAAGCACAATAATAACATCTACAGCATCCATGTGAGCCTTAATTATAGCATTATATTAAACTAGCATATGTTAATTCTTTAGAAAAACACATATATTTCTTACTATGGAGAATATTAGCTATTGATACATGGCTTTTCAAATTAAAGAACCTGCTTCTTTACAAAAACAGTTTCATGACAAATAGCTAATAATCCAAGAAGCTTCTGTGATGGTATTTCAGGAATGAAAGCCAAGGCCAATGAGTTGGACATTTTGTTTACATTATGTTCACTTTTTTCAATTATTTATTATCAGCAATGTTTTTAGCTCAGTGGGAATGGTTTTAATTTTTTTCAGTGCAAAATTGGTCTGCTATAAAAGATTTTAAAAGTATATTAAGGAGATAAGAGTATCATGTAAAATTATTCAAGAATATCAATATTTACATATTTCATATATATTGTCTAAATAAAGTAATATGCTCAAATGTTGATTTGAATCAAGCACTAACCTATGGTGTTGCATGAGAAAATACCACACATTTCATCACTTAAAACAAATTTATGACCTTCCCTTGGTCCCGAATGATTGCTAGCTTTCTTTCTTACATGGTTCCCTGCAGCTTCAAGCCAGCAATGGTATATTAAATACCTTTTATGTTTGAATCTCTGACTTCTCCTTCTGTGACCAGCTGGAGAAAATTCTCTGCTGTTAAAAGGCTCACCTCGTTGTGTCAGGCTCGCCATGTTAATCTCCATGTTTTATGATCTATTGACTTGGGATTTTAATTACATTCATAAAATCCCTTCAGAAATTTAGCTAAATTAATGCTTAATTAAATAACCAAGAAACAGGAATCTTCAATGTCCATATTTAGAATGCTGTCTACCACACAATGTGACATCAGGAAAGGATAGGACTAATTGGAAAATGTCTTTGGTTGAAATGGGACTTGGACATGTCTTTTAAAAATAGGTACAATTTGGACATTTGGAGAAGAACAGGGATACCATTCTAAACAGGAGAAACAGCAAAAAGCACAGAGAGATTCAGGCCACTAGCAGGTTACAGACAGAAGAACATTGGAGAGACTTGCAGACTACTCCAGAGGGCACAGTTTAATTGAATAACAGGAGATAGCAGCAAATAGCCTTTATGCAGCATTTCCTGTATGCCTTTAGAAAAGTAAGCGAATCCCTTTGTTTAAATATAAAAGTCAATCTTCTGGCCTATATACATAGATCCAAACTCTCTTCCTAGAAATTAAAGAATGGATATTTAGATGTCAGTAATTATGATTGACCACAGCCACTTTTTCTATGCAGATAAAGATAAATATCCATAAAAATGTTCCAAGAGGATAAATTATCTTCCCTTGTGAAAAAAGTGTCTAAAATGTGTTTTTATATTTTGATATGGGCAATATATATTCAATCATTAATAGAAAGAAAAACATGCATTAATGTACCAAAATACAGCAGCAATTAACTCAAGGGAGTGAAATTTGAGAGGTAGACCTGGTAGAGACAGGAACAGAGTTTAGGATAAGGTTTGGGAATTATTTTCTTTGTATACATTGTTTTCTGAACATTTTGGATGATTATGTATGTCTTTTGTTAGAAGTATATGTGTTTGTGTGCATGTGTGTGTATCTGTGTATCTAATTATGAATTCAGAGCACTAGTGATCTAGTAGAAAATGAAATTTATAGATGTATGAATTAAGCAAGGTACTTCAGTTGGTATGTCTTAGTTTTGTCACCAACAAAATGAGGTAATAATAGAATATAGCTCACAAGATGATTGGAAGCATTTGGAAATTTAGGTGGATAGGTAGGTACATAGATGGACAGACAGAAAGAACAGTTTTAGTTTATTTTATTGCATAACCTATTGCCCTATCTTTTATCACATGACGTTGCATTATTAATTCACATTCTCTTTGTAATCACCTTTAGGATTAGTGCATAATTGCTGGTGTTTTTTTTACTCCTATAGTTATGTACTTCAATTTATATTTAGAATTTTAAAATACTGCCAATCCCACATGTCTTTATTATTTATAAATGATTAGTGAGAATATTAACTTCAATAAAATGTAAGATTTCAGGTAGTAAAAAACCACCCTGCCCTAACTCCCTATTCTTGCTGACACACCACCGTTTATTACTATCACTTGGGTAAAATTCTAATAGTTCTTAACAGTAACATCATATTTTCCATGAAAAGAGAAAAAAATCATTAAGAACAGAACAAGAAATGCTCATGAAGTAAAGATAGATTGATTATTGTACAGTTTAGTTTTTACTTATCCATATGACCTATCAATCATTTAATCAGAAAAGTGAATTGAGCACCTACTATGTGCAAGTCACTGAGTTTGAGCATTAATAAAGATTAATAAAACTTGTTTCTTTTTATTAAATAAATTTTTCTTTAATAGGGCAGATGTGCACATATGTAAATGTATACACGATTATTTGTTAACAGTCTCATTACTTAATATACAGTGTTAATATTTGTTAGATATTTTTAGGATCTTCATTCTAAACTCTGTTGTGTGGGAAGATGTTGAGTGCCTGTCCGGTACATAGACAAATCTCTGCTTATTGATGCATTCATTTCATCAGCATTTATTGAGTCTTTCTTGTTTGTCAGGCTGTGCTGCACACTACTAATACAAAGATGAATAAGTTGTAGTCTGTACTATAAGGCCCTCACAGTCCAGGGAATGTAAGAGACATTCTAAAGAATGTCATGTAATAGGGATAGGCCTAAATTAGTAATCTGTAAACCTCATGCAAGTGTGAAACTCACAGTGTGTGGCTTTGAGAAAGTAAAATTAAAATTCCTATACTTCAAAATTACAAAGCCAAAAGTTACAATAAACCTGTAATTGACAGGAATATATATTAAACTTGAGCATATTCTCCAGGTCTCCTTTCGATTAAATGTGACCCTTTCTATGGTGGCCTTTTAAAATGCAAATGTCCCTGGAGAGTTAAATCAATTATATCAATGTAACATTAGTGGCTCTTTTCTCTGATAGAAAGGGCCAAAACAGCATGGAGGGGAAAAAGGGTGCATTGATGGATTTTAGAAAGTCCATCTATTTTGCTTTTACTGAGGTCCTAATGCTACATTTCTACCTTAACTACAGTACTTATTTTAAAGTGCATAATTTTAACTAACCAGCCCTCTATTTCCTTAGAATATCTTTACTATATTTTCAATACAGTTTTAATAAAGGCATTTAATTTTGCCTTTTAGTAGCAAAGTGATCTGTATGAATTTCTATAGTACTTTAGCTACAATGCTTTCTTACAGTTTGGAGAGGAATCATAAATAACATATATAACAGATACTTTGAAAAACATTTTGAACAAAAACATTTACTTTAATTTTAGTTAGGTATCTATATGTCCATAGCATTCAAGATCATTATGAGCAAATCTTCATAATGATTTTCAATAAAAGATTATAAAAACAAATCTTCTCATTGGTTTTAAAAATATCTTATGATTTTCTGCTCTTATTCTGTTTGGAAACTTAGCTAATCTTTCATTAACTTTACAAAAGTGATCTTTCACCTAATTTTCCTAAACTACTTCTCATAGAGTCCAAAGAAAATATCCAATAGAGAGGATGAATTTTACTAAAGATGTTTTAATAACTGCACAGTGAAACATTATTTTTCTTCCTCTATAATTGGTTTCTATCAACATTGTTTACAACTCCCACAATGTTTTCTCCTTTTCTTTCCAAACAATTAATAGTATATTGCTAAAAATAGCATTCTCATCTTATATATCTATAGAGTAAATAAAAACAATCCTGTCCTTTGGAAATCAAAACAGAAAGTCACCAAACATATTTCCTTTAACTGCAATGACAAGAGAGATACTACAATGATTTAACTACCTAATTTGAGTTTGAAAACTTTTAATACCAAATATCTTTCTGTTTCTATTTCCATGTCCTTGGACAAATTATTTAATATAGTTGCCTTTATTTTCTTGTTTTAAAATGTAGAATAGTTTTACATCAAAGGATGGCACTGAGAATCAGTCAACTTTTAAAGAAAAAATTCGACCTAATAGCACGACAATAGAATATGTAAATACCATGTATATCCTTGAGTATTTGCATACATAACATTTATTTAGCTCTATTGTATTATATAATAATAAATATTATATGAAAATTTATATTTCTGCAATAAAATCACCTTAATATTTTATCTAGGGCATACAAACATGTAATTTTGTTACATTTTACATTTAGTTACCATGGTCTCACATAATTATGTTTTGGCAAATATAATTTTAAAGTAGTTGAATTCATTTTTTATTTTTTGAAATATTTGTGTTCCCAGGGCAGAGAGGAGTGAAGTAAATGGTGGTGTGGGTGAACTGAGAGGACTATTGACAGATTTAAGTGTTGGAGAATCTACTTTTCATGTGATTGACATTTTCTAAAGTTTGAATATTTTATTCAAAAACATCTCAGTTTTGTAAACGCTTAAAGTTCAAATATACTCATGAACTTAACTGTATTCACATCTAATGATTTTTTTAAATACAATATTTTAAATCCCATGGGGGAGAATATGATGGTTTAATATGCACTAGTGAAAGAATCTGACTTAAAGAGTAAATAAAATGTTCACATTCAGTATAATTGCTTAGTATGTTATATGAAGAGGCTTCTGGAAATGAGCACATTTTAATTTCAATATTATAGGAGGAAAAAAGGTCACTTTCAGTGTTCCTCAGTTTCACTCCTTAAGACTCAAATTAGTATTTTATTTGAACTAAGGACATAGTAAACCAATATCTTTCAGCTTTCTAATTTTGCCAATTTCTGTTATCATTTCATGGCATTCACTACTTATTTCAAAGTTTATTTTTTGTATCTCATATTCTTTATATACAAATAGCCTATCAGTTCCAAAGTAAAAATTGTGAAGTAAATTCACAAATGTAAATAACCTCACCAAGTGATCTAGAAATTAAGACAAGGAAGTAGATAAATAGAGGTTAGCCACATAGATTTTAGGGAGTTTGTTGCACATGAGGAAATACAATGAGATGCAACCATTGTCACTTCTAAGGAAGAACTTCTTAGAGCCTAATCTGGCAGACTAAAACAGCAGATCTTTCTTTATATTTTCGAATGTTGATTCTACTTCTGAATATGTAATGGAATGTCTATTCAGGCCTGGTGTTATATTGTTGTAGCAGATATTAAATTATTATTAAGGGAAAAGACTGGAATTGAAAAGTCACTGCAGGGAAAATCCATTTGATAAATAGTACCCACCGTGAGTCTGTAAATATTTGAATGCATTTTGTAGAATTTTTTTGAAAGACACATTTTAATTCTTCACTGAAGCATAATATACATTCATAAAAGTGCAGACATCATAATATTTTAATATGGTTTTGTCTATGTTTCAATCAGAAAGAGCAGAAATTTAAGCAGATACACTGCATGAATGCAGTTAAAATAACAATATTAGACTGATGAATTCATTTCTTCTGTGAGGCTATCCCTTCCTCCTTTCTTCCCTCCTCCTTCCAATCCTTCCTTTCACCTTTCTTCCATTATTCCCTTCCTTCTGTCCATCAACAAATAAGTTTGAAATCTTACCATATGCTGAGCACTATAACAAGGCATTAAGGAGAAAGCAGAAAACAATGTGGACATATTTCATCCCTTTACAGTTTTCTGAGTCTATTGGGAATGGTAGATAAACAGAATAAAGTATGAAGAGGTAATAGGGAAATATATATTGTGTTATATTATGAGAACTCATTAAGAGGTAAACTTCCCCTTTTCTCTGCCATTTTTCTGGTGAGTGAGCTGAAAGTGAATCATTTGGTTTTCTTAAATCATACAATTTATACCATATTTACAAATGTCTTTGTTCCTAAGGATCCGACATTCTTCCTAAAAATGAAAGCTCAAAGTATGTTTCCACTTCCCCAGGAAAACCATGCACCTATTATAGTTCAATTCCCTGGTACCCAGCACAGAAATGTTTCATTTTCACTGAATCCCCTAACAAACCAAGAGTAGCACCTATTCTTTTTAATCAGCTGGGCCACTAACATAGAGGCAGCAGAATCTCTATCTAGAGATTAGACAGCTGTTGTTGAATCTCAAGCGGGCATCCCAAAGGGACGGATGAAGAGCTGTGAGCTTGTGTACTTTTGATTTCAAATTGCTATTTTCTACTTGGCATTCTTGGTAGCAGTGTTAAATCATCCCTGACAATTTCTACTGTTATATGTCATTAAATCTTAAGTCTCTCTCCATTTCTCTCTCTCTCTTTCTCTTTCCTTCCCTCTCTTCATTTCTAACACCAACTTCTCTATTGTGATCCAAATCCCTGTGTTAGTTAGATCTCAGTTGGGAAAAAATAAAATAATTTTTTTAAATTCTGTTCTTTTATAGCAAAATACCTTAGATGGGGTAATTTACAAATAATAGAAATGTATTGGTAAGTTTTGGAGGTGAAGAAGTCTCAGTTCAAGAGACCAGAAGATTCAATGATAGTGAAGGCTTGTTCTTTGCTTCAAAAATGGCACCTTCTTGTTGCATCCTCACAGGGTAGAAGAGGTAAACAGGCTCCCTCAAACCATTTTGTAGGAGTCCAATCCCATTCATAGGAGCTCCATTCTTACGAATTAATCATCTCCCAAAGGTCCCTCTCTTAATACCATCAACTTGGAAATTGGGTTTCTGCATATGACTTTGTGGGACACCAACTTTCAAATCATAGGAACAATTTTAATTTTGAATTCTGAGGCCCATAAAAAAGATATAACATATACTAGCCCTCCAATGAAAAGTTATAGATTCTGCTCAATAGGAAACCTACATAAAACTATTTTCAGTACTGGAGCTCAAACTCAGGGCCTTATACATGCTATACAAGCTCTCTACCACTAAGCTACATTCCCATCCCCTTTTACTTTTATTTTACTTCAAGACAGAGTCTCAATACATTGCCCAGGCTGGACTCAAATTTAGAATCCTTTTGCCTCAGCCTACCAAGTAGGTGAGATTAACAGGCCTGCACTAACACACTCTGCTAAAACATTTTAAATGACATAATTTTGCCTATGCCATCCCTATTACTGTGTTATCTATAGCAATTTGTGCAGCTGGAACATGAAAACTTTGGTAATGGGGATTATTCATTTAATTAAAAACTCTAATAACCTTAGAAAGTATACTGATTCACAGGTCAGAGGACTCAGACTCTAGTCTTACTGTAGTCACTTACTGTGAAATGGCTTTAATGTCTCTGGGCCTTAGCTACTCTATCCGTACAGTAAAGATATATTATGTACAAGGAAATTACCTGTACTACCTGTCTCACATGGTTACCATGAGGCTCCAATAATATGATGAACAATTTTAGAATTGCTTTTAAAAACCATAAAGCACAATATAAATATGTCATTTTTGTTCTTCTTTTAAACTTAAGCACTTGATTTTCTCCTTTAATACTGCTTTTGTAACACATTCTTGCTTTAAAATCTCACAATCAAACGTTCACAAGATAGAGATCATATTCAATTCTAGGTTACAAGCAAAAACAAAGATCTTATTTTAATTAGAGTGCTGTTTTCATTCAAGTTAAAATAGCCAATATTAATCTTTATGTGAACGAAGAAAGGCCATTGCATACCCTTTTAGGGTGTCAGCCCACCTTGCATTCCAGCACATTTCCTTTTGAATTTAACACTAGAATTTTTAAGGGAACAAGCTTGAAATAGTATTTTTGATGCCAGAGATTCCAAAGAGAATGGAAAGATGATTCATTGAATATTTTGCTTTGGTATTTGTACTATCTGAGAAAATAATTTTGTGAATTTAGCTAGTCAGTGCCTCTAGTTCCTATTCCAACTAAAGGATGGAAGGAAATCATTCCCTGGGAAAACAAACAGATGTGATATCAGGGAATGGAAGCACCAGCATGCAGGGGAATTGGTAGGTCTTGATGATAGTACTTGTTCTGCTCCTCTTCAAGCTATGCATCTTCTCAGGTTCCCAATTCATAATATAGAAACTTAGGGACATGAATGAAATGGTCACACAATTGTGCAATTCTAAAACATATTAGTCTGGAAAGAAGTTTGCTAAAAGTCAGTGAGCCCAGGCAAGTGTTCTTCTTAGAAAATTCAACTTCAGTAACAAAGAAATCATAATTTTCTACCTACATGGATCCTTTATCTGGTCATTCACCTGAAAGTATTTGTATATGTGTTTGTGAATATGTGTGCTATCATGTAATACAAATATTACATATAACAGAATGGACAATCTGAAAATTCATTATCATAAATTCATTTCTACAAAATGGCTTCATCTAATATTAGAGAAATATTATGAAATAGCTTTATCATAGATACCAGCTGAAGCCCCCATTATAATAATAAAACTTGGGCTTTGAGAATAGCTATCACTTGGTTTGGCTCAACAAAAAAACTGTCTTGAATTGTCTAAATTCCAACTGAAGTCACTCTTTACTGAAAGGGAAAGGTAATGGGGAAGGGAAAGGAAATGATGAGAGTGAGATAAAGAGAAAGAGGGGATGAGAGAATTCTGAAAAGTAGAAGAAAGCAAGGAAACCTTGGGCATGTGATGATCCTGATATAAGTGGGTGGTTTTATTTTATTTGAAATGGTAACCAGTTCAGCGTTAATTAGCACTATGGTGATAAGTAGGGTGGTAGACACACAGTAAGTGGCCTGACATCCAGAGTTTAGATTCTAGTTCACTTATTTCTGCCAAATAATGACTTTGTATAAGCCATCTCCTTTCCTTGGGCCTCAATTTTCTGTCCTATAAGATGAATAAGGTAGACTAAATAATCCCTAAAATCCCTTCCATTTTGAACATTCTACAACTGATTTAATAAAGAGAATACTGTATATAAGCATGTGTGGATGTGCATGGATGAGCTGTGGTTCAGCATGGATGACTCAGGCCTCTGAGTTAATACTGAATACTGAACTTCCAATCAGTATATCATTAATACTGGCTTTTTTGGTTATATAATTACATGTGTTACACAGTAATGTGATGAGGAAATAAAACAACTTGAACCCAAATTTGCTCTTTCTACTTCTGAGAAGAGGCTTTCTCCAAACTAGCATGAACAGATGATTTGCTTTACCTCAACACTTAAGTGCTTCAGGGGTGTACTGTCTAAAGAATCCTGAATATTTCAACCTGGTTTCTCACAGTATTGCTAAATCAATAAAGTGTTTCCCCTGAATTCTCCCCTGCCTCTTTCTAGACCATTTCTCATCCTATGCAGGAATTTAATCTCATATATCCCTTATAGTGTTTTGACTGACACACCTTGAATTATTCCTCATCTGGGAGGTGTATACTGGGGGAACTTCACACATTATGCAACTGAGTAGGGTAAGAGGAGGCATGTCCCCTTTCAATTACACCACTATTGCCTATGTTATTGATTTCTTCTATATCCTAGGCATCTCTGAGAGAAATGGTGATTGTGGTAGGGTCACTATTCACAGTGCAACTTCAGGTAAGTCACTTCAGATCTTTGATTCTGTTGCCCTCCATGATAGTTGAATTAGGTGATTCTTTCCAACTTAAAATTGTAGATTTCACACTTCATTTAAATATAGTTTGGCATTTTAAAACCACATGACAGCATGAGCTGTATTATAAGTACATAGGGAATATTTGTGCATAGAATCTATGAATGAATATGCTTATGTAAATCCTACAGGTGCAAATTCTGACATGTTGTAAGCTAGTTAGAATTCATAAGCCCATGGATAAAGCTTATATCCCATTACTGCATAGGGAGAGAAAGCAATCCACTAATCCTTCTCATTGCTTCTCAGTTCAGTTGCACCCTCAAAAGTGCAAGTTATAGGGGCAGATTTATAATCTGAAAGTGAGACACTTGATATTGAAATCTAGCTGGAGAAGCCCCCAAAGGCCTGCAATTATTCTTCTGCACACACCTTCATAAAGTTATTAGATATCCTTTTTGGAAAAGAATGTCTGACAAGGGACATAGCATGTGGTTCAGCTCTAGCCATGAATTTGATATAAGGTTTTCAGGAAACCACAGCAAAGGGCAATAGGGGTCAGGTTATCAGCTCTCTAAATCTCTTATTTCCACTCTATGCATCTTGCTGATACCTTGCTTTTTATGGAACTGCTTGAAAGAATTAAAGATGCTTTCTAACAAAAAAGCAGGCTGCCACAGATGGATTTTAGATATGTCATTTGTTTGGATGCAAAATTTTGGCAATTTTGCATGGCCTTTTAAGAGAATGTCTTAAAATAATACCACTACAAAGCATATATATAAGAATTTATAGATAAGAATCAAATATGTAGGGTAAAATAACAGCTCCTCTCTACTTATCTATGAATAACCATTGAGAAACAATTAGCATGTAACCAAAGAAACCCTAAGATATGAATGAACAACAATTAAGTGCAACAGTATTCACAAAATTTAAAAGCAAATGACTTAAAAGAAGGACATGTAGAATATATCCGAGATTAGAGTTGCAATCTTCAATATAAAGAGTTCTTAGGCACCAATAAAGTACAGATGAGCCGTCCACAAAATTGGCAAATAACTGGAAAGCACAATCCAATAAAGAAGAAAATTAATGGCCAATTAAGAAAAATGTTAGCAGAGACTGTCACAAAAACATTACACTAAAAAACAATATTTTGTACCTCAAATTAGCAAAATATTTTAAGAAACAGTAGTATTCTTTATTTTTCAAAGTGCAAGAAAATATACTGCCATACATCATTTGTGAAACATAAGTTAGTACTGGTTTTCTAGAAGAAAATGATTCAATATTGATAAAAAAAAAACTATGGAATTTTGCATGCCCTTTTAAAATATATGGATTTATACCAAGGAAGTAATGTATATTACCAAGATGTTATTACAAGAATACTTTGCAGTGTTACTCATAGAATTTAAAAATAGCAACCGATTAAATATCAAATAACAGTGTCCTTAAAAATACTTTACAACAATAATAAAGAAACACAAACCAGCTTTAAGTAGGTCACTCACAAAGAGCATTCAATGATATAGGAAATATTTGTAACAAAAATTAAAAGATCATATTGTATATCATTTTTAAATAAAATATGCTCATTATATACATGTACACCACACACCAAAATATGCAGAATTGACTTACAAAAAAAAGGTTATAATTAACTTGGGATAGTGAAATTAAGACTTTTTTCTCTAAATTTGTGCATTTTAATGTTTTATTAGATATATATTCTTATTTTACTAAAAATATTTAAAAATCTGAAGTGTATTTTAAAATTGCAACATTAAACATGTATTATGTGTATTTTATAGTATCATATCATAAAAATTACTATATAAGAGAATAAATGAATTTTTTTAAATCTCTAATGGTTCTAGTAAATTGATTATTGTATGGAACAGACTTGTAGACACTAATTACAGAAAAATATAAATAAGAAATTAAAATGATCAATCCCAGTACCCAAACATAAAATAACTTGATCTTGAATAATATTTTACCAGTACTTTAATAATACTGTTTAATATTGTTTATGTTTTGATATGGACATTTTTCTAGATAGATAAACACAGGTCACATTTTTATAAATTACATTACTTGGGGTACATGTATATCTCTTACCTGCATTTGCATTTAGCAACATATCACAAATATTTTCCTTATATGAAATTAAAAAAATAATTTTATTGGCCTCACATCATTAACTATAACTTAAATATACTATATTTAATAAATGTCATTTTTCAAAATTCTTAAGATGAGCACTGTGATAACCACTCGCATAAATTAATTTTGGGTTCCTTTTCTGAATTTCTCTTAAGATAAACATCTAGGTTTAGAGTTATCCCTTTGATGTATCTAGTAAACTTTGCCAAATTTTCTGCAAGAAAATTTGCATTAATTAACACTCCACTTTAATTATGTTGGTCTTGCTGTTTTTCTACATGCTAAAAACATTGAGGATTACCATACCTTATTTCCTTTGCCAGGTTGAATAGTGAGGTTGAATAATTTCTTCCATGTTTTTCATTTGAAATTTGCCTATTTTCTCCTTTGAATTTATTAGTACTAATGTTGTTTTTAGTGATTTTTAAATCTTACTTTATATTGAGCATATCTATTGGGCAGGATTAATATCAAGGATATTCAGAAGAAAATTAGCTGAGATATGCTGGGCACCAAACTAAATAATAAATCAATGGAGTAGATATCTTCATGTAAATATTAACTATGATATTTGAATTTATGTATTTCTATCTTATAGTACATCGACTTCATTAAGGCCAAAAGCATTGCATGTCTTCATTCTTCATTCCCTTTATTTTACAATGTTCTATAATCTACTTTCTAATTGGGACATTTGTACTTTACTTACATTGGCTTTTACAGATAGGTTTGTAGTCTACCTTCTTATCTAATCGAATAATGCTATGCATAAACAAGGACATATAGAGTTCTGCTAAATATTCTTAGCATCAAAAGCCAAGGGGGGAAGTTAATATAGATGGAAACACTAAAATGTTCAGTGGATAACATGTTTAGCAAAGTATATGAATGATCCAAAAAAGGAAGAAATGTTTATAAGGAAGTAATCGTGAGAATCAACTGCTCAAAGTTATGGGTTAAGGTTATTTATGTAAAGCTATTTCTCCTATGTTACCTGATATTGACCATGTTCACTTATATTAACATAACAAATGCTATATATGACACACCTAGTCACCATCATATTGATTTGGGGAAGAACTGAAAGCATTTCCTTTAAGATCAGGGACAAGACACAGATGTTTATTCTCACTGCTCTTATTCAATATAGTACTAGAAATTTTAGCCAGAGCAATTAAGCAAAGGAAAGAAATAAAAGGCATACAAAATTACACAAGTGGAAATCAAATTATCCCAGCTTGCTGATGATATAGTTCTATAATTAGAAAAATTTTAAGTCTCCACCCAAAAAATATTAGAAATCATAAACTAATTCAACAAAGTAGTGGGATACAAAATAAAAAAGTCAGGAGCATTTATATGACCCATAACAATGAACTCACTGAGAAAGAAAAGAGAAAAGCAATCAGATTCACGAGAGCCTCAAAAACATATCTAGGAATAAACCTAACCAAGGAGGTGAAAAAATTTTACAAGGAAAATCACAAAACTTTGAAGAAGACATTAGGAAAAGTATCCCATTCACAATAGCCTCACAAAAAATAAAACACCTGGGAATCAATCTAAAAAAAGAGGTGAAAGACATCTACAATGCAAACTACAGAACACTAAATAAATTGAAGAAGACCTTAGAAGATGGAAAGATCTCCCATGTTCTACGATAGGCAGAATTAATTTTGTCAAAATGGCCATACTACCAAAATGTTATGCAGATTTAAGGCAATTCCTATTAAACTACCAAAGATCTTTTTCACAGAAGTAGAAAAAGTTGTCATGAAATTCATGTGGAAAAAATAAGAGGCCCAGAATAGCCAAAGCAATCCTTAGTGAAAGAAACGAAGCAGGAGGCATCACAATACCAGACCTTAAATTAAACCACAGAGACATAGTAACAAAAATGGCAAGATATTGGCACCAAAACAGATATGTAGAACAATTCTACAGAATGGAAGACACAGAGACAAACCCAAATAAATACAGTTATCTCATACTAGACAAAGGCACCAAAAGCATACACTGGAGAAAAGATAACCCTTCAACAAATGATGCTGGAGAAACTAAAAATTCATATGTAGTAGAATGAAATTGAACCCCTATCTCTACCCTGTACAAAACTCAGCTCAAAGTGTATCTAAGACCTAGATATTAGACCAGAAATCCTCACCTACTAGAAGAAAATGTAGACCCATCACTTCAACATGTTGGCTTAGGAATTGACTTTTCAAAAAAAAAATTCAAGAGCATAAAAAGTAAAATGAAAAATCAATAAATGGGATGGTATCAAAGTAAAAAACTTCCTTACAGCAAAAAAAACAAGAGCATGAGGAGAGCCTACAAAATGGGAGAAAATCTTTGCCACCCATACCTGAGTAAAGGCATTAATTTTTAGAATATACAAAGAATTCAGTCAGGTACTGTGGCACATGCCTGGAACCCCAGCAGCTCTGGAAGCTGAGGTAAGAGGATCAAGAGTTCAAAGTCAGTCTCAGCAACTTAGCAAGGTCCTAATGAACTTAGTGAGACCCTGTCTCTTAATAAAATACAAAAAAGGGCTGGGGATGTGGCTCAGTGGTTAAGCACCCCTGGGTTCAAATTCCCAAAACAAACAAAGCAAAACAAATAAACAAACAAAAACCCTAAGAATATACAAAACACTCAAAAAGCTTAACACCAAAAAACAAATCACCCAATCAATGATTGAGCAAGGGAACTAAAAGCACAATTTTCAAAAGAATAAATATGAATATATGAAAAAATGTTCAACATCTCTAGCAATTACAGAAATGCAAATTAAAACTGCACTGAGATTTCACCTCACTCCAGACAGAATGGCAATTATCAAGAATACAAGGAACAATAAATGTTGGCTAGGATGTCAGAGAAGGGTATACTGATGTATAGACATGCATTTGATTTATAGGTATTGATTTTATATCCTGCTACTTTGCTGAATTCATGCATTAGTTCTAGATGTTTTCTGGTGGAATTTTTTGGATCTTCTAAATAAAGAATCATGACATCAGCAAATAGTGATAGTAGGAGTTCTTCTTTCCCTAACCCATTCAGTTTGGGTTATTTTCTTTCATCTATCTGATTGCTTTGGCTACAGTTTCAAGAACAATATTTAATAGAAGTGGTGAAAGAAGTTATCCCAAACTTGTACCAGTTTTTAGAGAGAATGTTTTCAAATTTTCTCTGTTTAGAATGATGTTGTCCTTGGGCTTAGCAGAGATAGATTTTACAATGTTGAGGTATGTTCCTACTATCCCTAGTTTTTTAGTGTTTTGAACATGAAAAGAGGTGGTGTATTTTGTCAAATGCTTTTCATGCATCCATTGAGATGATCATATGATTCTTGTCTTTAAGTCTATTGAGCTGATGAATTATGTTTATTGATTTCTGGAGGTTGAATCAGCCTTGCATCCCTGGGATGAACCCCACTTGATAGTAATGCAATATTTTTTTTGTGTATGTGATGCTGGGGATTGAATCCAGGACCTTGTGCTTGTGAGGCAAACACTCTACCAACTGAGCTATATCTCCAGCCCAGTGCACTATCTTTGTAATATATTTTTGTATTCAATTTGCCAGAATTTTATTGAGAATTTTTGCATCTATGTTCATTAGCAATATTGGTCTGAAGATTTATTTTCCTGATGTGTCTTTATCTGGTTGTGGTATCAGGGTGATACTAGCCTCAAAAAAATGAGTTTGGAAGGGATCCCTCCTTTTCTATTTCATGGAAGACTTTGAGGGGTATTGAGGTTAATTCTTCTTAGAAGGTCTTGTGGAAATCAATTGAGAATATGTCTGGTCCTGGGCTTTTCTTGGTTGGTATGCTTTTGATGACATCTTCTATTTCATTGCTTGAAATCTATCAGTTTATATTATGTGTGTCCTCCTGATTCAGTTTGGGTTGATCATATGTCTCTAGAAATTTGTTGATGTCTTCAAGAATTTCTATTTTATTGGAGTATAGATTTTCAAAATAGTTTCTAATTATCTTCTGTATTTCAGTAGTGTCTGTCATGATATTTCATTTTTCATCAAGAATTTTAGTAATTTGGGTTTTCTCTCTCTCTTTGTGGAGCTATTTTATCAATTTTTTGAAATGTTTATTTTGTTTCAATTTCATTGCTTTCAGCTCTGATTTTAATTATTTCCTGTCTTCTAGTGTTTTTGGTGTTGATTTATTCTTCTTTATCTAGCCTTTGAGGTGTAATGTTATGTCATTTATTTGTTGACTTTTTATTCTATTAATGAATGAGCTCAATGCAATGAACTTTCCTCTTAACACTGCCTTCATAGTATAACAGAGATTTTGATATGTTGTATTGGTGTTCTCATTTACTTCTAAGCATTTTTTAAATTTCCTCCCTCATTTCTTCTGCTATCCATTCATCATTCAATAGCAAAGAAAATAATCAAGAACGTGAAGAGAGAGCTTACAGAATGGGAGAAAATCTTTACCACACATACCTCAGATAGAGCAATAATTTCAAGGATTTACAAAAAACTCAAAAACTCAACAACAACAACAAAAAACAAATAATCAATAGATGAGCTAAGGAACTGAACTGCTACTTCACAGAAGAAGAACTATAAAAAAAAAAAAGCAACAAATATATGAAAAAATTTTCAACATCTCTAGCAATTAGAGAAATGTAAATCAAAACTACTCTAAGATCTACCACACCAAGGAGGCCTGAACCAGCCACCAGGCTGCCCATGCACATCTCCAAAACTGAGGCTACCCCTAGCCACCAGGCCTAGCGCTGCCAGCCATTTCCAGTGCTGAAGCCCAACCCCAGGCCTCCATCTCCAGTGCCAATGCCTCTGCCAGAGGTCTAGCACCCTCATTAGGTCAGCTAACCATCAATCGACACTTGGGGTCACCTCTGCTCACTACCATGGATTATTCCTTACCTGGAGGCTACCCTCCCTAGTAGGGCAGCACCCTTCCTGGGACACTGTATTATCAAGTTCCTCTCAGGCATTAAACTACTAAAGACTAGGAAGTTGAACAGTACAGTATAGTTTTATTATAGAATTTTTATTAGTAGTGTTACTATGATTATTCCTATTATACTTACTATTATTCCTATCTTTGTTCTTTTATTATTATGTTTCTCACCCTATTTTCCTCATTCTGGTTCATTGGAGACACTTTCTCTCTCATCTCATGCCAACAGCCAATTTCTTTTAATTCTCCTTTCACCATTCTTATGACATCATACTTCTATAGACTCACTGCTTATCTCATTAACGTTATATCCTACAACCCTCCCCATCCTCTTTGTCCACCATTAGAAATTGAGGTCCTGAATGCAAACCTATTGGTTGAGCTGTAGATCATAATCAAACTCATCATCTTTGTTTATTAAGACAATACAGTTAATATATTAATAGGAACTATTTCAGTTAAGGAAGCATATTGTTTGTATGGTGTACTGCTAATTTTGATCTCTCGCTTCAAGGTGAGGAATTGGAAAACTGCCGCAACACTATAAGTCTATAAGGGGGAAATTGCAATACCTCAGATTTGCACTTCTAGAGGGGAAGATACATGAGCAACATGAGAAAACAAGGAAAGAAAGTGTCCCAAACAAACCTAGATGCCACATCAATAGAATCCAATGACAGAATGGCAGAATAAGTGTCAGAAAGGAAATTCAGAAAGTACATAATTAAAATGATCTGAGAAGTAAATAATGAGGTAAGAGAGCAAATGCAGGCAATGAATGATCATACCAATCAACAGTTACAAGAACAAAAGCAGGAAGCGAAACATTATATCAATAAAGAGATAGAGATTCTGAAAAAACAAACAGAAATCCTTGAAGTGAAGGAAAAAATAAACCAAATTAAAACCTCAATAGAAAGCATAACCAACAGGCCAGATCACCTGGAAGACAGAACCTTAGATAACGAAGACAAAATATTTAATCTTGAACACAAAGTTGATCAAACAGAAAAGATAGTAAGAAATAATGAATGGAAACTACAAGAATTATGGGATATCAGGAAAAAAACAAATTTAAGAATTATTGGGATATAGGAAGGCATAGAGATACAAACCAAAGGAATGAATAATCTATTCAATGGAATAATATCAGAAAATTTCCCAAATTGAAGAATGAAATGCAAAATCAAATATAAGGGGCTTACAGGACACCAAATGTACAAAATTACAATAGATGCACACCAACGCACATTATAATGAAAATACCTAATATACAAAATAAAGATAGAATTGTAAAGGCTGTGAGAGAAAAATATCAGGTTACATTCAGGGGGTAACCAATATGGTTATCACCAGGTTTCTCAACCCAGACCCTAAGGCCTGGAAAAACATATTTAAAGTTCTGAAAGAAAATGGATGCCAACCAATAATCTTATACCCAGCAAAACGTACCTTCAGATTTAATGATGAAATAAAATCCTTCAATGATAAACAAAAGCTAAAAAATTTACAAATAGAAAGATTGCACTAGAGAACATTCTCAGCAAAATATTCCATGAGGAAGAAATGAAAAACAACAATGTAAGTCACCAAAGGGAGGAACAACACTACAGGAATAGCCAATAAAAGGAGAAACCAAGTCAAGGTAAAAACCAAAAATAAGGCAAAATGACTGGGAATACAAATCATATCTCAAAAATAACCCTAAATGTTAATGGCCTAAACTCAACAATAAACAGTCATAGACTGGCAGATTGGATTAAAAAGAAAGACCCAACAATATGCTACCTTCAAGAGACACATCTCATAGAAAAAAATACCCACTGACTAAAGGTGAAAGGATAGAAAAAAACTTACCATGCACATGGACTCAGTAAAAAAGTGGGAGTTTCCATCCTTATATCAGATAAAGCAGACTTCAAACCAAAGTTAGTCAGAAGGGATAAAGGAGGACATTTCATACTGCTTAAAGGAAGCATAAATCAGCAAGACATAACAATCATAAATATTTATGCACCAAACAATGGCGCATCCATGTATGTCAATCAAATATTTCTCAATTCCAGGAACCAAATAGACCACAATACAATAATACTAGGTGACTTTAAAACACATCTCAGCATTAGACAGATCTTCCAAACAAATATTGAACAAAGAAACCATAGAATTTAATAACACAATCAATAATTTAGTCTTAACAGACATATATAGAATATTCCATCCATCAATAAGTGAATACACTTTCTTCTCAGCAGCACATAGACCCTTCTGTAAAATAGACCATATATTATGTCACAAAGCTACTATTAGAAAATGCAAAAAGTTAGAGATACTAGATCTGATCATAATTGAATGAAATTAGAAATCAATGATAAAATTAAAAAAAAAAAAACTACTCCAAAACCTGGTGATTAAATAATATGCTATTGAATGATGCATGAATAAGAGAAGACGTAGGGGGGAGATAAAAAAAAATTCTTCCAGGTAAACAAGAACAAAGATACAACATATCAAAATGTCTGGGACACTATGAAAGCAATAGTAAGAGGAAAATTCATTGCATGGAGTGCATTCACTAAAAGAAGAAAAAGTCAACAAATAACTGACCTAACATTACAGCACAAATCCCTAGAAAAAGATCAACAGATCAATACCAAAAGTAGTAGAAGACAGGAAATAATTAAAATCAGAGCTGAAATCAATGATATTGAAACGAAACAATTCAAAAAATTGACAAAACAAAAAGTTGGCTCTTTGACAAAATGAACAAAATTGATAAAACATTAGCCACACTAATGAAGAGGAGAAAGAAAACTCAAATTACTAAAATTGGTGATGAAAAAAGGAAATAGACACAATAGACACTATTGAAATACAAAACATAATTAGAAGCTATTTTGAAAATCTATACTCCAACAAAATAAAAAATCTCAAAGGCATGGAAAGGATTCTAGAGACATATGATGCACTCAAACTGGATCTGGAGGACACACACAATTTAAACAGATAAATTTTAAACAATGAAATATAAGAAGTCATCAAATGCATACCAAACAAGAAAATTCCGGAACCAGATGAATTCTCAGTCGAGTTCTACAAGACCTTCAAAGAACTCATTCCAATACTCCTCAAAGTAGTCCATAAAATAGAAGAGGAGGGAACCCTCCCAAACTCATTCTATGAAGCTAATATCACCCTGATACCAAAACCAGTCAAAGACACATTAAGGAACGAAAATTTCAGACCAATATCCCTAATGAACATAGATGCAAAAATTCATAACAACAATTTATAAAATTGCATACAAAAATATATTAAGAAGATAGTACACCATGATCAAGTGGGTTTATCCCAGGGATGCAAGGTTGGTTCACCATCAGGAAAATAATAAAGGTTATTCACCACATCAACAGACTTAAAGTCAAGAACCACATGATTATTTCAATAGATGCAGAAAAAGCATTGATAAAATACAGCACTCATTCATGCTCAAAACACTAGAAAAACTAGGGATAGCAGGAACATTCCTCAACAATGTAAAGGCTATCTATACTAAGCCTAGAGCCAACATCATTCTAAATGGAGGAAAACTGAAAGCATTCTCCATAAAAACTGGAACATGACAGGGATGCCCTCTTTCACCATTTCTATTCAACATCATCCTTAAAATTCTAGCCAGAGCAATTAGGACAGACTAAAGAAATAATAGGAATACGAATAGGAAAAGAAGAACTCAAATAATTCTACTTGCCAATGACATGATTCTATATTTAGAGGAGTCCTAAAATTTCACCAGAAAACTTCTACAACTCATAAACGAATTCAGTAAAGGAGCAGGATATAAAATCAACACTCATTATCTCATGCGTTTTTATTCATAAGTGATGAATCCTCTGAAAGCAAAATTAGGAAAACTGCTCCATTCACAATAGCTTCAAATAAAAAATAAAATACTTTGAAATCAATCTAACAAAAGAGGAGAAATACCTCTATAATGACAACTACAGAACACTAAAGAAAGAAATTAAAGAAAACTTTAGAAGATGGAAATATTTCCCATATCCTTCGATAGGCAGAATTAATAGTGTCAAAATGGCCATTCTACCAAAAGTTCTATACAAATTCAATGCAATTCCAATTAAAATCCCATGACATTCTTCATAGAAACAGAGAAAGCAATCATGAAATTCATTTGGAAGAGTAAGACACCCAGAATAGCTAAATCAATCCTTAGCAAGAAGACCAGAGCAGGGGGCATCACAATACCAGACTTTCAACTATACTACAGAGCAATAGTAACAAAAACAGGATAGTATTGGCACACAATAGACAGGGAGATCAATGGTACAGAATACAGGACACAGAAACGAATCCATATAAATACAGTTTTCTCACACTAGACAAAGGTGCCAAAACCATACAATGGAGAAATGATAGCCTCTTCAACAAATGGTGCTGGGAAAATGGAAAATTCACATGCAGTAAAATGAAACTAAACATATATCTCTCACCTGGCACAACACTCAACCCAAAATGTCACAAGGACTTTGGAATTGGACCAGAGACCTAAGAGAAGAAAAATTAGGTCCGAATCTTCATTATGTAGGTTTAGGACCAGACTTCTTTTACATGACTCCCAAAGCATAAGAAATAAAAGCAAGAATCAATAATTGGGATAGATTCAAACTAAAAAGCTGCTTCTCAGAAAAGGAAACAGTCAACAATGTGAACAGAGAGACTACACAATGGGAGAAAATGTTTTCCTCACACAATTCAGATAGAATACCAGTTTCCAGAATCTATAAAGAACACAAAAAACTTTACCCCAAGAACACAAATAATCCAATCAATACATGGGCTAAGGAAATGAGCAGACACTTCACAGAAGAAGATCTACAAGCAATCAACAGATATATGAAAAAATGTTCAAAATCTCTTGTAATAAGAGAAATGCAAATGAAAACTACCCTAAGATACCATCTCACCCCAATTAGAATGTCTATTATCAAGAATACAAGCAACAATAGGTGTTGGCAAGGATGTGGGGTAAAAGGTACACTCATACATTGCTGATGGGGTTGCAAATTGGTGCAGCCACTCTGGAAACCACTCTAAGATTCCTTAGAAAACTTGAAATGAAACCACCATTTGACCCAGCTATCCCACTCCTTGGCCTATACCCAAAGGACTTAAAATCAGCATACTACAGTGACTCAGCTACATCAATGTTTATAGCAACTCAATTCACAATAGCTAGATTGTGGAGCCAGCCTAGATACCCTTCAATAGATGAATGGATAAAGAAACTGTGGTATATATATATACACAATGGAATATTATTCAGCCATAAAGCAGAATAAAATTATGACATTTGCAGGTAAATGGATTTAGTTGGAGAATATCATGTTAAGTGAGATAAGCCAATCTGAAAAAAACGCATGCCAAATGATTTCTCTGATAAATGGATTATGATACATAATGGGCAGTTGGAAAGAGACAAGAAAGGAAGAAGAATGGATTGTATAGAGGAAAATGAGAGGTGGGAGGAGAGTCAAATAATGAGAGAAACATCATTACCCTATGTATGTGTATGATTACACAAATGGTGTGACTGTATTTCATGTACAACCAAATGATAGCTATACTCCATTTATGTACAATGAATCAAAATAAAATAATTATAATAATAATAAACTAAGATTTCATCTCACTTGTCAGAATGGCAATTATCAAGAATACAAGCATCAGTAAATGTTGGACTGGATGTGGGGTAAAAAGTATACTCATACATTGCTGGTGGGACTACAAATTGGTGCAGCCACTTTGGAAAGCAGTATGGAGATTCCTCAGAAAACTTGAAATGGAACCACCATTTGACCCAGTTATCCCACTTCTTGGTTTATACCCAGAGAACTTAAAATCAGCTAAGTGAAATAATCCAAACCCAAAAAACGAAATGTCAAAATTTTCTCCCATAAGTGGATGCTAATCCATAATGTGGAGTAGGTGGGAGAGAATGAAGGCACTTTGGATTGTGCAGAGGGTAGTGAGGGGATAGAAGGGATGTGGGAATGGGAAGGATGGTGGAATGAGACAGGCATTATTACCCTACATACATGAATGATTTCACTACTCTTGTGACTCTACACCTTGTTCAACCAGAGGAAAGAGAACTTGTTCTCCATTTGTGTACAATGTGTCAAAATGCATTCTACTGTAACGTATAACTAATTTGAACAAATTATAAAATTAAAAAATGAAAAAAAAAAGAATTCTGAAGTCTCTGCAGCTGGCAGATACATTATATAATCCCTTAATAAACAGTGAAATCTCACTACCAAAAAACTAGATTAACAATATCTATCTTTGGGTTTTCAGATTGTGAGTTCTTTTATTGTTTATAGTTTTGTCATGTTCCAAAGTTCTTTAATATAGCACTTTTATAATCAGAAAATAAGTTACATGATAAAGCAAATGTTCTCATGAAAAAAAGAAAAGAGAAGTGTACATTCATACTTTGATGATGGTATGGCAAATTGGTAAAACCACTCTGGAAAGCAGTGTGGAGAATCCTCAAAAACATAGAAATGGAACCACCATTTGAACCAGTTATACCACTCTTCAGTATAAATCCAAAGGAGGCAAAATCATCATACTACAGTGACACAGTCACGTCAATGTCTATAGCAGTTTTAGTCACAATAGCTAAACTATGGAACCAACCTAGGTGCCCTTCAGCAGAAGAATGAATAAAGAAAATGTGGTACATATACACAATGCAATATTACTCAGCCATAAAGAAGAACAACTTTATGACATTTGCTGGTAAATAGATGGAATTAGAGATTATCATGCTTAGTGAAATAAGCCAATCTCCCAAAACAAAGACTGAATGTACTCTTTGATATGTGGATGCTAATACAGGACAAGGGATGGGAGTGGGGAAGAATAGAAATTCAGTGAATATTGGAGAAAAGACAGCCTCTTCAACAAATGATGGGAAACCTAAATATACACATGTAGAAGATTGAAAATAGTTCCTTATCTCTCACCCTATACAAAAAAACAACTAAAAATAGATCAAAGACATTAATGTGAGACCTAAAACATTGAAAGTACTATAAGAAAGCAGGAGAAGCACTCCAAGATATTGGTTCAGGTGATAATTTCCTAAATAGGATTCTAATAGCTCAGAAAACAATCGTAAGAATTGACAAATGGGTTTAAAAGAAATTTAAAGCTTCTTCACAGCAAAGGAAACAATCAGTGTAGTGAAGAGGCAACCTACAGAATGGGAGAAAATTCTTGACTACTATTTATTCAATACATAATTAACCAGCAAATGACACAATTTCATTCCTCTTTATGAGTGAGTAAACTATGCTAAGTGAAATAAACCAATCTTAAAAGGTGAAGGATCGAATGTTTTCTCTCACATGTGTAAGCTAGGGAGAAAAAAGGGATCTCATGAAAATAGAAGGAAATCCTGTAGAGGAAATGGATTGAGAAGGAGGGAGGAGGAGAGGGCATGGGGAAGTATTGCTGAACAAAATCTACCAAATTGTGTTATGTCTATGTACAGATATTCCAAAATGAACCCTGCTTTTATATATATATATATATATATATATATATATATATATGATGTGTTTATATTTGTAATATACTAATTAAAATAATAATAATAACAGCAACAGAAAGCAGATCAGTAGAGTAATGGAGTAATGTAAGTGAATCAGAGGTAAGGAAGAAAAGCAAAGGCACTAGGGAAAGAGATTGATCTAATTATCTTATGTTTATGGATAAATACGGTATAAAGAATCCCACTATTATGCATAATTAAAATAACCCAATAAAATAATAATAATTACAAAGGGATTAATATCCATAATTCAAAAACCTTAACAACAAAAAGCAATCAATCAAAAATTGAGCAAATGATGTGAACAGATACCTCTCACAAAAAGTACAAATGACCAATAAATATATGAAAAAAATGCCCAATATCTTTAGTCACCAAGGAAGTACAAATCAAAATTACATTGAGATTATATCTCACCTCACCAGCATGGTTTTTATCAAGAAAACAAAAAATAACAAATACTGACAAGGATGTAGAGACAAGTAACCCTTAAATATTGCTCTTAAGAATGAAAATTAGTATATCTACTATGGAAAACAATATGGTGGTTCATTATGAAGTTGAAAACAGAGCTACCATATGATACAACCATCTCATTTCTGAGTGCAAATCCAACATAAATTAAGTCAGCATTCAAAAGAGACACCTACATGCCCATGTCTATTGTGGCACTATTCACAATAGCTAAGATACAAAATCAGTTCACGTGTCCATGGCCAGATGAATGAATAAAGAAAATATTATGGCATGTCTGTATTCAGTCAATAATTATCCATAAAGAAGACGGAAATCATGTCATTTGCAGGAAAATGAATAGAACTGAAGGGTATCATGTTAATAATACAAATACTATGTTAAGTGAAATAAGACAAACACGGAAACAAAAACAAATATAATCTTTTCTTTCATATGTGGGAAGTAAAAAAATTAAAATGACATGAAAGTAGGAGATGGACTTTAAGGGACAAAGAAGGAGATTTGGTGGGGTGAGAGAAATGTGTAAGAGAAGGCAGAAAGAAATGTGAATATGGTCAAGGCATGATATATGCATACATGTAAATGTCACAATCAAACCCATTTATTTGTACAATGTATGTATATATTAATAATTACAACAATAAAAATTTAGGAATAAAAATGTACAGTAGTATGTGAGCACTGAACTGAGAAAGAACCATGAGAATTATTAGTAATGAAATGTTCATGTAAAATTAGTGAAATCTCAAACCTTGAGTTGAAATCTTGCATCTGCTACTTCCCTGCTGTTGTTCATAACCTAATGATAGCTCCTTAGATTATATAATCTAGAATCACCTGAGTCTTCATAGAGTTATACCAAAGTTCTCAAGAAGGTTATGACTATTAAGAGAGGTTTGAATATTGTATTTGTTTTTACATGGTTCCGAACAATAACTGACTGCCACCATAGGCCCTGAATAAGTCTGATTATTTCTCTAGGTAAAGATCAGGAAGGATTACTTTTACTAGAAGGAATCACTTGAGAATGCATTTATAGGTAAAGTTCAGATAGGGTAAGTAATCTGATCTCTAATCTAAATAAGAGTGCTACTTATCCTTTTATAAATAACAAGGCAACTCTGTTTACCTGATCTTAATGACTGAATGACTGATAACAAAAAGGTACTAAGAAAACCTCTTACCTGATAAGAACCTTTATTTACTGAGAAGGAACCAATAGAAGACTTCTGTAGACTACATTTAGCAGCAACTGGAAGAAGTATAACAGCTATGCAAAGCAAATTACTTCAAAACTTTATCAGAGGCAGCAGTGAAAATCTTTGCTAAATGAGTAGGCTTTCAAAAAGGCTAATCTATAGTTGGAACAATTACACTATTTTGAAAGAACTCAGTCTGAAAAGCAGCTACACTCTATATTGAGTTTTAAAAAATCATTGTGACAAGAAAATGATACAAGTTGAAACACTAAACAAAATAATTCAGATCCTTTAGTTCCCAATTTGACCTTTATTAGAAACTCACCAATTATATGAGTCTTCAATTTGCTGACCAGTCATAAATGTGCAAGTTGCTCACAATCCAGCACAGAATCAACTTCCCACAGGCACAATGGACTGATCAGAATAAGATAACAGAGAGGGTGAAAAACTGTGGAGGAAGGAAAGGAAATACATGCTAAAGAGCCATTTCAATCCCAAACATTTTTTTATTTAAAAACATTTCTAGCCAACCAATAAAATGCCAAGTTTTTTTAAGAATATTGATCTTTCATTTCAAACTTCTATAAAAGTAAATATATATTTTCCTCTGAGACACAGCCTTATAGGTAAGGAGATTCAGCATCAACCTAGGGAGTCTTATATAAATAAGGGTGAAAAGAAATTTGTCCCAAGGGGTCTCCCATCCTTTTTTTCTGCATGCTCTGAAATGTACACTTTTAGGGTGTCTGCGCATTGGAAATAATAAGAAAAATATCTTTTGAATCAACTTCTTAAAGAAAAGATTTGGAAGTCACAAAAATGTTGAGCTAATAGTAAATCAAATTCCTTATTTTATAGATGGAAAACCTAAAGTACAGAGAAGAAAAGTGAATTGTCGAAGTCCCTCCAAATTTGCATGTTATCTGTGAGGTAGGATAACATGAGCTAACAGAAAGTTTTAGCCACTCTCAAGAACACAAGCAAAAATCCATAATATCTTTAGCTCTCATAATTTTATCCAATTAGTTAGTTGTTACATTAAAGGAGAAAAACATTCTTAAAGGAGAAAACACAAAACAAACCAGAAAATGAAAGCAGGTGTGTTTTGAGGAGTTGGTTGGAAAGCAAACCTGGAAACATATAATGCAGTCTCAGGAGAAGCTGTGGTGGCAAGAGAATAATAGAGGGAGCAGAAGGTAATGGAAAACAATCATTGTCAGCTTTACAATTTTGTCTAGGCTCTTGATTTGCAAATCAAGGAGCAGGAACTAAATATATAATTATTTTTTCACCTTAAGAAAACAAACCCTTGGAATTTTGTTTCCCAAGAAATTTTGTTTCTTGGGAAAGAAAATTCCCTAATTTGAAGATGCAAAGAAAAATCTTAGAGTAATATGTAGAGATGATGCAATAATCACCCTGACAGGTAGCATAAAAACTCAAGCAGTAGGAACATGAAATTAAGGGAATAATTCTACAGGCTGAGCCTACTGTGGTACTCCCCCCACATGCCTTCTATTTTTAATGTTTTTATTAGTACATTATAGTTATACATCATATTTGGGTTCATTTGGACATAATCATAAATTCATAGAATATAATTTTGGTCCTTAGTACTTCCTCTTTCCCTCTCTGTCTCCTCTTGTCTTTAGTGGTCTTCCTTCTATTTATTTAGATGTTTTGTTTTATAATTAGTGCTTTATTGATAAAGGTGAAATCTATTGTTTTTAATTTATATATGTACACCACATAATTTGTTCAATT
Source organism: Glaucomys volans (assembly GCA_020662805.1). Classification (NCBI taxonomy): domain Eukaryota; kingdom Metazoa; phylum Chordata; class Mammalia; order Rodentia; family Sciuridae; genus Glaucomys; species Glaucomys volans. The sequence continues at coordinate 148,864 of JAJEJO010053422.1, read as the reverse complement.
TCGTTCCAACATTCTGCCCTTGTTCTCTACCTCTTCCCTTCTCAACCCCTTCCTTTAATCCACACTGATGTCCCTTCTACTTTCATGGAATTTTCCCCTCCATTTTTTTTCTAGTTGGGTCTAGTTTCCCCATATTAAAAAAAAACAAATAAACAAACAAACAAAAAATATCAAATCCTTGACTCAGTGTCTTCTGAATCTGACTTATTTCACTTAGCATGATATTCTCCAGTTCCATCCATTTAAGTACAAATGCTATAATTTCATTCTTAGTGGCTGAGTAAAAGTCCATGCCGTGTATATGTTACCTTTACTTTGTCCATTCTTCTGTTGATGAGTACCTGGGCTAGTTACACAACTCAGCTATTGTGCATTGTGCTGCTATAACCAGGGATGTGGCTGTATCAAGACACTATGTGGATTTTTTTGGGGGGAGGATTTAATCTTTATTTTTTTTTGTACACAAATAGGGTACAACTTCTCATTTCTATGGTTGTAGACAATATAGATTCACATGATTCATGCAATCTTACATATACATAGGGTAATACTGTCTGTCTCGGTCTACTATCTTTCCTTCCCCCACCTCCTCCCATCCCATTTTCCTCTACAACATCCAAAGTTCCTTCTTTCTTCTCTTATTTCCCCCACCGCTGCCACCCCTCCCCATGCCTGTTATGTATCATCATCCACTTATCAAAGAAAACATTCGACATTTGGTTTTTTGTTCTTGGCTTATTTCACTTAGCATGACATTCTCCAACTCCACCCATTTACCAGCAAATGCCATAATTTTATTCTTCTTTATGGCTGAGCAATATTTCATTTTGTATATAAAGCATGGTTTCTATTTTATCCATTCATCAATTGAAGGGCATCTAGGTTGGTTCCACAATCTAGCTATTGTGAATTGAGCTGCTATAAACATTGATGTGACTGCATCACTGTAGTATGCTGATTTTAAGTCCTTTGCGTATAAACTGAGGAGTGGGATAGCTGGGTCAAATGGTGGGTCCATTCCAAGTTTTTTGAGGAGTCTCCATACTGCTTTCCAGAGTGGCTGCATGAATTTGCAACCCCACCAGCAATGTATGAGTGTGTCTTTTTCCCCACATCCACACCAACACTTATTATTGCTTGTGTTCTTGATAATAGCCATTCTAATTGGATTTAGATGAAATCTTAGGGTGGTTTTAATTTGCATTTCTCTAATTACTAGAGATGTTGAACACTTTTTCATACATTTGTTGATCACCTGTATATCTTCTTCTGTGAAGTGTCTGTCCAGTTCCTTAGCCCATTTATTGATTGGGTTCTTTGTATTTTTGGTGTAAAGTTTTTTAAGTTTTTTTTAAATTTTGGAGATCAGTGCTCTGTCTGAAATATGTGTGGAAAAGCACTATGTTGATTTTAGGGTTTTTTCTTTTTGGATAAATATGGAGGAGAGGAATAGCATATGATGGCCCCATTCCCAGTTTCCAAGAATTCCCCATAATGATTTCCAAAGTGATTGTACTAATTTTCACTCCCACCAACAATGTGAGTGTACTTTATTCCCCACATCCTCACCAGTATTTTTTATTTTTTAAAAATATTTTTTAGTTATAGATGGACACAATTCCTTTATTGCATTTACTTATTTTTATGTGCTGCTGAGGGTCGAACCCAGTGCCACATGTGCTAGGTGGGCACATTACCACTGAGCCACAACCTCAGTTCCTCACCAGCATTTATTATTATTTATATTATTTATGATTGCCATTCTAACCAGAGATTAAATGCAATATAGTTTTGATTTGCATTTCTGTTGGACATTTATATTTCTTCTTTTGAGGAGGGACTTTTTAGTTCTTTTTCTCACTTATAAATTAGATTGTTTTGGGGGGGTTGTTTAGTTTTTTAATTCATAATATATTCCACATATTAATCCCTACTTGGAGGAGCAGCTTGCAAAAATCTTCTTCCATTCTGTAGATTCTCTTTTCATGCTTATAATTGTTTCCTTTGCTATGCAGAAGCTTTTTCATTTGATTCTGTTCCACTCATTGATTCTTGGCTTTATTTTCTGCACTTTATGGGTCTTGTTTAGGAAGTTGGTACCTCAACAAATATGTTGAAGTGTTGAGCCAATGTTGCAAAGCTGCTAAGTGCAATTCTTAGGGCTTTGATTCAGTCTGAGTTGACTTTTGGGTAGGATAAAAGATAATGATCTAGTTTCATTCTTCCACATATGAATATCCAGTTTTCCCAGTATCATTTGTTTAAAAGGCAATCTTTTCTCCAAGGTGTGTATTTGATTCCTTTGTCAAGTATTAGATTTCTTTATCTATGTAGATTTATCTCTGTACATTCTATTCTATTCCATTTGTGTTTATGTCTATTTTGATGTCAATACCATGCTGTTTTTGTTACTATTGCTTTGTAGTATAATTTGAGATCTGGCATTACTCTTCTTGCTTAAGATTGCTTTGGCTATTCTGGTCTTTTATTGTTCCAAATAAATTTTAGTGCTGTTTTTTTCAAGTTCTGTGAAGAAAGTCATTGATATTTTGATAAGAATTATGTCAAATCTATAGATGACCTTTGGTAATATGGCAATTTGTACAATTTTAATTCTGCTATTCAAGAACATGGGAAGTCTTTTCATCTTCAAAGGTCTTCTTAAATTTCTTGATGCAGTGTTATAAAGTTTTCGTTGTAGAGGTCTTTCACCTCTTTGGTTAGATTAATTCCCAAGTATTTTATTTTGAGCTTATTAAGAATGGAATAGCTTTGCTAATTTCTTACTCAGCAGATTTATTATTGGAGTATAGTAAAGTGATTGATTTATGTTTGGTTGATCTTGTATTCTGCTACTTTGATAAATTCGTTTTTCAGCTCTAGAAGTCTTCTGATGAAGTTTTTTTGGGTGTCTCCTATATATAGGATCATGTCATCAGCAGAGATAATTTGATTTCTTCTTTTCTTATGTGTACACATTTAATTTCCTTCTCTTGCCTGATTGCTCTGGCTAGAGTTTCAAGAATTATGTTAATTAGGAGTGGTGAGAGTGCACATCTCTGTCTTGTTTCTGATTTCAGAAAAAATGCTTTCAGCGTTTCTCTATTCAATATAATGCTGGTCTTGCATTTGTCATTTATGACCTTTGCAATGTTGAGGAAAGTTCCTTCTATCCTTATTTTTCCACATTTATTAGCATGAATGTGTGCTGGATTTCGTGAAGATCTTTCTGCATCCATTGAAATGATCATGTGATGCTTTTCCTTAACCATATTTATGTGGCACATTACACTCAGTCACATTCCCAGTCTTTTCATTTTTTATTTTGAGACAGGGTCTCACTAAGTTGCTTACGAACTCTCTAAGTTGCTGAGGCTGGCTTTGAACCTGTGATCCTCCTCACTCAGCCTCCTGAGCCACTGGGATTATAGGCATGTGCCACCTCACCCAGCTGATTTTTATGGTTTTCATTTCTTCTGCAGGAAATAATTCATTGAGTATGTTTTCTATTGCTGGCCTACTGTTTATTAGTTCTTTTAGTTTCTATTTACTATGGAAGGTATTTATTTCATCTTTAATTCTGAAGAATAACTTTGCTGTATATTGTTACTTTAGTTGGTACCTATTTTCTTTCAGTACTTTCTTTATATGATTCCAAGCCCACCTGGCTTTTAGAGTCTGGACTGAGAAATCATGTAAAATACTAATTGGCTTACATATAAATGGATCTGCTGTTTTCCTCTTGCAGCTTTTAAAATTATATCCTTATTCTGTGCATTTGGTATTTTCATTGTAATGTGTCATGGAGAGGGACTTTTGATCTTGCCTGTTTGGGATTCCAAATCTCTTGTAGTTAGATTTCCATCTCATTCCTAAGGTTTGGAAATTTTTCTGTTAGTACTTCATTGAAAAAATTGTTCATTCCTTTAGTTTTTTGTTTTGTTTTGTTTTGTTTTTTCTGTGTCTTTGTCTATGCCAAAGATTCTTAAATTTGGTCTCTTAATGTTATCCCAGATTTCTTGAATATTCTTGGTCATGGTCTCTTAACATCTTTTTCTTTATTGTTGGCTTTATTTTCAATGTTATATACTTTGTCTTAAAGGCCTGAGAATTTATCTTCAAGTGGTCTGATCGATTGGTGATGCTTTTCATTGAATTTTTATTTGTTTTGATTCTTTCATTTCCACAATTTCTATTTGATTCTTTTTCAGAATATCCCCTTATTGAAATGATCTTTCACTTTCTGTATTTTCCAACTTAATTCCTTAGATCTTATTATAACTCACTGAACATTTTAACTACAAATTTTCTAAATTCTTCCTCCAACATTTCTTTCACTGTGATGTCAATGGGATCAGTTGTTGAAGTGCTGTGGGCTGTTTGGGGTGGTTTGTTCCCTTGATTTTTTTGTATTGTTTGTGATTTTACCCATCATGATATTGGGGGTAAGGTGTCAGTTGCCTGAGCTCCTGCAGAGGCTACAGGAAGTGCTGGGTTAGCACTCCTCAGGAGTGTTTAGCACTTCAGTCAGTTCCACCCCATTCCCCTGGTCCATGGTGACAGGGAGGGGGTTTCAATAACTTTCAACTACCAGCAATCTCTGTACCCATTTCAGAGGTATTCCCTCTGGGTTTGTTACTCTCTGAAGGTGGGGAGAAACTGTGTTGATTTAATATCTTCTAGGGAGACTGATGGACTGTGAACTCTAAAAACAGGCTGCCCTGCCTGGCACACACAAGATGGATTAAACTGAGTGATGTGCTCAATATCTGTCTTAGACAGCTTTTTTACTGCTGTGACTAAATGATCTGACCAGAACAATTTCAAAGGAAGAAAAGTTTGAGTGCTCACGGTTTCAGAGATCTTAGTCCATAGAAGACTGGCTCCATTCCTCGGGGCGTGAGGCAGAACATCATTGTGGAAGAGCATGGCAATGGGAAGCAGCTCACATTATCAGGAAGCACAAAGAGACTCCACTCTCCAGATACAAAATATGTACCCAGAGCCACACTCCAATTCTCTCCTCCCCCAGCTACACACTACCACTTCAGTTAATCCCATCAGGGATTAATTCATTGATTAAGTTAAGACTCTTACAACCCAATCGTTTCTCCTCTGATCTTTCTTGCATTGTCTCACACATGAGCTTTTGGGGGACACTGCACATCCAAACCATAGCAATATCTTTGCTATCCCTAACCCATTTTAACTGGGTCTGAATTTCTTTCCAGCTGTTGTCAAGGAAGTAAGTTTATGGGGTTTTCTTCTTCTTTCTTTCTTTCTTTTTCACCCCTCACCCTTAACCACTCCCTGGTCAGGGTTCAGCGTTAAGAATTTCTGTCCTTATTTTGTGCTCCAGTGACTGAACTTCAAGTCCTTCTAAGTCTTAAACTTTCAATATTGAGTTTTAGAATAATTACTCTTTTATCCACCTCTCTGGTCAGTTGTTCTTTCAGTGGTTCCTTTCTGGGCTGTGGAGGGGTCACCAAATGCTGCCTAGGTTTGTTCTACCATCTTCCTCATTCCCCACATGCTTTCTTTTAAAAGCAATTTAACTGAGTTCACCCAGGCCCTGCCCTGGATTAAGTGAATAGAACATGTTACATTCCTCCATTAACGGCCTGTTTTCTGTAGACCCATTCGCAGGTCTGAGAAATTTAAGACTCTTTCCTGCCAATAAGAACACAAATTAGCCTAAGGGGGGACTTTTGTGACCTTTATACAGACTGAAGTTTCGAAGACTGAGAAAGATAGGATAATTAAAAGCAAATCCCACTGACTATAAAATCTGAGTGGTTTTTGTTTGTTTGTTTGTTTGTTAAAGCAAATTCCCATTAGAATCTTAGAACCAGTAAGGGAAGTCCAAGGTTACCCTGAGTTGCCTTTTTATCTTCATCATGTGATTTTAATCTCATTATAATAGTACAATTCCCCCCATGGTTTTGACTTGAGTATCTCAGGGTAAGACCATGCATAATAGTGATTTAAAATCTGATGCAATTCTACTGCTGTCACTCAAAAGTTGAAAGGCATTACCAAAGTAGGACTCTCTAGAATCTTCTCTAAGAAACTCAATAAAACTGTGGAACACAGGAGTCCTGTGTTTCTTCTCACCTCTTAAAGATGACCCATTCCTCTCTCCCTATTGAGAGTGTTTTCATTCCTAATGAACTTTGGTATACTTTCACTACACTTTATATCTTGCCTAAAAACTCCTGAAAGAATACAAGAGATGTGAAACACAATGCAAACTCAGACCACTGTTATTAACACCCCTATTTTCAGTTTGTAATTCATTCATTCTCTTCCATTTGCCTTTCTTTTTGACTATCTTTATTAGGTAGCCAAATTCACATTTTTGATTTTTTACATTCACATTTTATCTAAAAATATGAAAGCAGACACAAAAAGAAAAAAATATTTTTCAACAGTTTTGATGGGGTATGTTAAGGTCAATGTTTTCAGCATTAACTCTGAATGTCCTTGTTTTTATGAAGTTAAGTCAGACCCTTAATATACAATTTAAATGCAGCTTTGACTGACTAGGAAATGTTATTTTAAATCCCCAGAAGACACAGATCAAAGGACAGTAAAAATGCATCCCATATTTGATTTAATGATGCTGTGAATTAAAATAAGAGGAACATATGTCAAAACTTTGATCCATTGATTATTCAAGTTCAGTTTAAGGCTAACCTGCTATAGCTTCATAAGAATCTGTAGCCTGATACATAATACATAACAGAAACTACCTATTTGTAATAAAAATATCTATATGACTTCAAAGGTATTCTAAGTTGCTGAGATTAATTATGTGTGTTGTGTTTATGCCTTTAAGAGTGCTTATTCTTCTGTTGTAGAGACTTGTATCTTCTGTCCAGTCCTGGGGGAATTTAACAGGGGGTCTGTACCCTTACTTGTCTCTAGTAGCAACTGGAATATCTCTTTAGTCTCTAGTTGTTTCTTTGTTTCTTTGTTGTTTGTTTCTTTTTTCCAAACAGTACTCTTCATTTACCTGCCTCAGCCCATCTTTCCTACTCCAACCTCCATTCACACATCTGATAAATTACTACCTTCCCTTCTCACTGTATATAAGACTTTACCATTTATTTCACACATGTCAGGGACTTGGGCTATCACTTTCTTGCAATTATTCTTACTGACATGATCCTCAGCTATAGTCTCAACTACAAATCCATGCTTCCCAAGGCAGGATTCATATCTCCAACTGGATATCCCATGTGTCCTTTCAATATACATCCTTCTTTCCTTTTTCTGTTAATAGTCAAAACCTCTCTCCTATTCACTCAGGCTTGAGTATTTCAGTCACTCTAGACTTCTTTCATTGCCTGGCCCTTCACATGCAATCAATTTCTAAGTGCTCTTGATCCTACTTCCTCAATATCTCTTGCATCTGTCCCCTCCTTTCTGTTTCCACTGCCAACACCCTGGTTAATGCACTCATTACCTTTCATCCTGGGCTCCTCTAATAGCTTTCTAATTGGTCTCTCACCACTTATCCCTCTTCACTCCACTGCATGGTACACATGCTGTCAGAGGAGGCTCTCTTAAGGTAATTTTAATCAAGTTACCATCATGCTCATAGACTTTCAACATCTCCCCATTGCCAGTCAACCAATTACCAACTATTGACTGGCATTTAAGTTAATATGTAACACAATACCAAGGTTTATTTGCTGATTCATCTATTTTAAAACTATGATCCAATCAAACTTTTGGATGATGATCTATACTACCCCATCATAGGTTTTTGACCTTGGTGTACTTTTTCTCCAGCCTGCACCTCCCCCGTTCCCTTCTTGCAGAAATACTGGTCATTCTTCAAAGTCCATCTCAAATTGACTTTATTCTGAAGTCTTTCATACCTGCCTATTTAAGTCATTTCGATGCACTAAAATTATAATTCTAAAAGTATACTTTCGGAAGCATAATGGAGAAAGGATAAATCAAAACTACAAAATTTATGTAGACAGGATTAAGCTCAGGAGAAGTATTCTTTGAGTGCCACATAGAAAAATACTCTATGTGAATAAGCATTCAGAACCAAAGAATAAGATCAGATTGAGCAGCCCAGTACAGTCAGTATCTGGCAGGCTTTCTACTTATCCCTTTTATATGCTCATGGTAGATACAAGATAAACTTGTGTTCATGTGACTCTTGATTGAAGCATAATTAATCCCAGGACATTAACTTGAGAAATGTTAAACCAAGTAGCCATCTCTGAACTATTTTATAATTTCTGATTATTCACTTATCTTTGAACCCAATTGTATTGGGGCCATAGATATGGAATATTTTTCTCTACTTTGCACTATACATCATTCATACATTTCTCTTTTTTCCCCCTACAGTTCTTTATAATTTTTGAGAGAGAAGACTGTTTTAGTAGTTACAGCCCTGTAATTCCTATATAAGAGGAAAGTAGCCATAGTAATGTAGTAAGAAGTGTCAGACATAGGGAGGGACTCTAGACTAGAAAATTTTATCTGCATATCACATATACTGCATATTTATGCATATTTATGATGGCTTGGCAGGTACTTCTGAAGTCATGCAAGGGCACTAAAGCTCCCTCAAGCCTCCTTGTGTATTACTCCTCATTTAAATTCTCATACTTTGCAGCAGATATATTAATTACTATAACTGCATACCTTCTCAAATACAGTTATCTCTAAATACCAAGTAAGAACCACTAGGCTTTCCTCTCCCCTTATTCCTTCCAATTTCCTTCTCCTCCTCCCTCTTCTTCCTTCATTTCTTCCTTCCCTTTTTACCTGTCAAACATAAAAATGGAAGGCCGATGAGGTGGCCTAAACCCACAATCCCAGCTACTCAGGAGGCTGAGGCAAAAGGATCACAAGTTTGAGGCTGGCCTCAGGAACTTAGTAAGGCCTTACACAAATTAGTGAGGTCCTGTCTCAAAATTTAAAAAAAAAAAAAAGGGCTAGGTTTGTGGCTCAGTGGTTAAGTGTCCCTGGGTTCAACCCTGGTACCAAAAGATAAAATAAATAAAATGAATTCTCTTGGGTTCTGAGAACAGCCGTTGGACAGTGCTTTGGGGATTGGACAGACCTGAGTTGGTATCCAGCTGTCAGTGTGACTTTAAACAAATGACTGGACCTGTCTGCTCTCCACTGCTCTCTCCTCTCTTAAGCTGAAGTTTTGTTAATATTATTTTTGTTTTAAATGGAGAGTAAAGAAGAAACAATGGCATACCAAGAAAAATAAGGCAAGTATGAAAAATTTGCTTGTGTTTACATATTGTGTAGTGTGCATCCCTTCAACAGTAGAATTTGTACATGTGGATGAGATTGATTAAACCAGAAACATTGTCAGAAAAGGCATAGTCACTGTGTCTTTGGTATAGTGTATGTACTTTTGTAATTTCAACAATATAATTAGAAATAATTATGTTCTTGTGCAAATTAAGAACCCTTGTGCAATGAAATGGTACAAATGCTCATTTCGCTTATGTTAATATTTCCAGAAAACCTCAACACTATCTATTTATGATTCTGGTAATGTAGATGGATATTGTTTTGCTATCATTGCATCAGCTGTGAAACTACAGAATTTTACCATCCTAATGGGGCTTATCTCAATAAAGATTTCAGGAAATAATTTTGCTGTCATTTGGACATCCTATTATCTTCTGCTCAAAATTTGGCACTAGAATAATGTTTTATTTTTACTCAGTTGCTTTTGGAAGAAAAATGAATTTCAGAATAGCTTTTCTACTAAAATGGTGCTTGTCTTGAATTTTTTTTAGCAGATTTTCTACATTTTACCTGCTGCTCAGGATAAATTTAAGTAGCTAGTGACTATAACATGCTATATGATGAATATGTTTTCTTCAATAAGTATAGTTTTTCTTTTGTTGTGAGTGCTGTTTCTCTTAAAGAATAAAGGAAATAAATGTGTTCAAATAACTAGAAGTCCAGAGACAGAGCAATCTTCAGGGCTGACATAATTTATTTAATGTCAGAAGCTCTGGCTCCACTATTCTGATTCTCTTATCTCAGCTCTCCCCTGGGGGGTGTTTGCTGCATTCTCAGGTTGATAGTGAAGTGGTTACAGCTGTCTCGGCCTCGTATCTAGTCAAGATAATGTTCAGAAGGAACAAGGTATGTTTAGTTTGTTGTTTTGATTCAGTTTATTTTTTTAATTTGTTTGTTTTTAAAATGATACAAGATAACATAGACTTCTCATGATCTGGGTAGAAGGTTTTAAGTAGGTGTTGCTTAAACAAGTCTACAAAGTCTTAAATAAATAGAAGACTATCACCCAATGTTACCTGCACAGAGGTTGATGACTCACTCTTATATCTGACAATATATTTAGAGGTAAATAATTTCCCCATCTAAACAGTTTGGTGCCTTTTAAGCACATCTTTTCCTCTTCAGCCTTTTGGACAAAGTGTCAGTATACTGTAGCAAATCATAGTATTTTCAAAGGAAATATGATTTTGTGTATGAGCAATTGATTAAAAAAGGAATAAAATGATAGGAGTTATATGGTTGATGCTATGTAAAAAGATTATTTTCAACATGCATATATATTTATTTTCTTGGTAAAAGACTACAATTCTCTTTTCAGTTCTTCATAACTTCCATTTATCCAGGCAGCATGCTCTTTTGCAGACCAAAGAGCCAGAGTCTTTATTTTGCCACTTACTACCAAAGTGCCATTGAATAAATTACTTAAGTTTTCTGAGCCTCAGTTTTCTCACCTACTAATGTACATAATCATTATTATATCATAGCTTTGACATCATTCATAAGTTTCCTTCCCTTTATTATTCATATTTTTCTTTCATTTATTAATATTACTGTTGTTGTTGCTTATGTTAATATTTGTTACTCAGGACTGAACCTTGTACCCAGGGCCACTTTACAATTGAGCTATATCCCCAACCATTTTTATTTTTTTTATTTTGAGACAGAGTCTTGCTAAATCACTGAGGGTGGCCTCAAACTTGTGACTTTCCTGCTTCAGCCTCCTTAGTTGCCAGGATTACAGGCTTGCACTATTGTGCCTGGCAGTCATACCTGTTTTTCTTTGACCTTTAAACTTTCTTTCTTTTCTTTTGCAACAAAACCTTAACAGTAACACTGGTATTTGGGTATTTGAAATAATGTGTACCAGTGATGCAAATACCCAAGAATGTGTGTCGCCAGCTTTTCAAAGGCATCCTAATTCATTCTGTTTTCTATTTTGATTTGACTTCTCAGTCTCCCATTAGAAGCCAATCTACTAACCAGGTCCTTTAGGAAGTTATCAGTTTTCTCATTTCCTTTTCATTTGCTTTATAAATCTGAAAACTATACTATTCTTACTGTTTGCTATTTGACTGATACAAAATACATCTCCTTATCAATTTAGATTTCCGGGCTTCTCTCAAAACAATTTTCTTAGTCTACCCCTTAATAGCTGAGCTAATTTTTACTTTGCCACTCTCTTTTAACCTTCCATGTCTTTGAGAAAACAAGATGTCAGCATAACATTTTGCTTTTCTTAAAGCAGAAATAAAAATGCTTGCTGATAAAATACTAATTGCTTTCATCCAAGTTTCATGCTAAGGTAAGTCAGACATACAACCTACAGTTTTATTGCTATGACCATATCTCTTCATTTAGAACTGATTCAACAGAAAGTATTTTAAATTAATTTTTAGCAGATAAAGCTGAGTGGTGACTAGAGTCACAGATGTCAAGGTAACATCAGTGTTAAGGAATGCATTTTTTTAAGACTCTAAGTGGTGGATTACAGATCACTTCAGGAATGCTATAATGAAGCTTCACTGTATTTACTTAGAAGAATATTATTAGCATAGTAATTTTGTAAGATTAATATTCTGCTAAATTGTCTCAAAGGTTTTAGATAACTCTTCTAATTTTATGGGAAATTGTTACCAAAATTACATCTCTTATGAAAAACACATATTAATGTACCAGACAAGATAAATACATTTTAATAAATAAGCATTATGTTACAAAGGAGTTATATCTTATTTGAACCTGATATAATGAGTAATGGAGCATTTCAACTTGATACAATGAGTAATGAAACCTTTCACCAACACTGATTCACTATGTCATTAAAGTATACTGAAATTTTAAAAGAGAGGTATTAAAATCAGTAAAGACACCCATTCAGTGTCTACAAGAATAAAGCCTGAATTATTTTCCATGCTCTTGCAGACCAAGAGACAGAAGCTGCTTGCACAGTTGCTAATAGAATCCTAAAAGGAGCAGAAAATCTGAATAATTTATTTCCCCTGTAGTTGCCCAATACTGTACTACAAAATGGTATACCTGATGAAACTAACCCTTTGTAAGTTGACATCTTAATGGTCTAGTGTGTTAATTTTGACTCGACTTTATAACATCATTTATTTTTCATTATCTCTGTAGATTTGCACTGGCTTTGTAAGATTGTTAACAACTGAATGTAAAATTGGAGTTATAAATCAAGAATGAAAATAGGAGAAGTAACTTTACTACTAAATAATCATGTATTGTTTCCATTTCAATAATAGGGCCAACTAAGTACAACTTTCTATGCTACAGTCAAAACTTATTTTTTTAAACAAGAACAACATTTTTTCCTCTTTCAGGAATTATTTCTAGTCTTCCCCTGCTCTTTCTATATGGATTTTTAAGTGTTTTTCTCTTAATATATATGTAATATCTAATTCAAGGTTGCTGATGGCTATTTTTTTAGTAAATAATGTTAGATTGCAAAATTAGAGTGCTGCTAATATCACCCAATTTCCTTTTGAATCACATTCTTGAATGAGTTGAGGAAAATATATGGTCCTCTGTAGGTGAGTAGGTTCAGGGAAAGTAAAAAGATATTTCTAAAAATGGCAAATGTTAATAGCCCATTTTTTATTCCCTTCCTCAAGATTCAGGGAAAGGATACGTGAGCTTTCAGGTTTGCTAGGATTTCATCTAGAAAAGGTCTTCTCAAGAAAAAAAATTCCAAATATAAGTTACTTATCAAGAACAAGCAGCTTTGGCATTGCAAAGAACTTCAGCCACAACTTGCAAATTTTTATCTTTGGAATTCCACAACCAGTCCAATTTTGTGCATTTTGCAGTTGACAATTCAGCTCAATGATTTCATCTAGCATGGGGAATCTGACAGACTGACATAGATATACATTCAACATCCAACCTGGAGGTCACTAAGTTGTTTGAATGGAAACCAGAAAATGTAATGCAGCAGTTGTCAAAGAAGAAAAATAAATAAATAACAGAACTGGGAGTTGATCTCAGTGCTAGAGCCCTTGCCTAGCATGTGTGAGACCCTGGATTTGATCCCCAGCACCACAATAAGATAAAACAAAAAAACAAAAAACACATTTCTGAGTTTCTCAAGGAATTAAAAAAATATGAATGCAAGTTTTAGAAAACAGTCATCAATCAAGATTCTGAAAGATAGATGTTTGGGGGCACGTTGAGGGGATATTTGTTATTAGGTTTTTCTTTTTAAACTGTGATTTTTTTGCTTTTTCTCATTTTATCAGTATCCTAACTTTATGCCTCCATAATTAATGATTCTGTAGCAATTGACTCTAATATTTTTAAAAATATTTTACTATTCTTTTCAGACATCAAAGTGGTGTAAACATATTGCTCAGTGTGTGATCTGTCAGTAATTTCGAGTTTTTAAAATGATTAATTATAATATGGTCAATAATTTTTCCAAAAACCAATCTCCCTCACTAGTTTGAATCAGTTATTTGTGTCAATGCTATTCTTTCATAAAGAATACATAAGTCACAGCCTTACTGATAAGCATTAAAATTTCTTATTTTTATAGTTCATCTATTTACATGAAAATGACCTCTTATAAGAGTCACTCAATTTCAACTAGAATTGCTTAGAATGTTTAAGTAAATCTGATTTACAGACTCCTTTCCAACAAGTATCAGAAATTCAAAAACTCTGTCTTGAAAATAATGCTTTCTTTTGTGCATTTCAGTATCAAATCAAGCTCAATTAGGACAACTTTGGTGAATGACAGAGGGGAATTTATTTTTCACTTTAACAAGTTTGGTGACAATACTCTCAATTATTTTTACCATCTTGCCAAATTGCCAAGTCCAGAAGCATTTGCTCTTCAATGCCAAATTATTTGTTGGCTCATCTTCCCTCAAGCTTGTTAAGACAACAGACAGGAAAAACGTCTGTGTAATGAAAGTGTATTCATTTTATTTTTGCAGTGTGAGTTTTATTCTTCTTCTTCCTTTGCCTGACTAAGGTTTATCAGCATCTTGATTCTACTGATATCAGCACCATTGTGAATAATGAGTAAGTACAACTCCACACCCACAGGGAGGCCAGTAGTCACTCAACTTTAGGAAAGATGAAGATTGAATAATCTTCTAATGCCCCCTCAAACAATTTGTTAATTATTGATTTATTTCATGCCAGAATATGGGCTAATATGAGGTCAAAACTGAAGTTCTACCAAAGGAAATATTGGTAGCAATGTTTCACTTTAAGTCAGCAATTGGTTTTTAAAAAAAGGTGAAAATATACCTTGGAATAGATTGTACTATTGGATGTCATCTATCCATTATCCAAATGGAATTATCTTGAATAAATTGATGATCAAATGAGATAGAAAATGAGAAGCATTTCATGTATTCATTTTACAAAATGACCTCATTTAAATGACTAACTTGTGATAAGAAAGATTCTGCTGAGTGAAGTTCAACTCTAAATTTCAATTCAAAACAGAGAGAAAACATTAATTTCACTTGTATTCCAAGCATTTTCTTCTGCAATAAATTGAGGTTGTTAGAGTCTTTAGGGAAATGTGAAGACTAATACCTTCTGCTGTTATACTGTAATATGAATATAAAAAATGTTATACAGTGATGAAAAATATTCTTGTGAGTAGAACATTCAATGTCACTTTAAGATTTGCAGTTCTCTGCATATTTCATGCAAGTAAATTTTAATTTTTCAATGAGGAATCAACTATTTAAACGGATGCTAAAGCACATTGATCTACCTAATTAAATATAAAACCTGGTGACTAAATTCACCAAGAGTATATGATCTCATGCCCTAGGTAACACATTCAGTGTTTTTATTATTATTGTACAATAATTCCCCCAGCTTATTCTGTAAGGAATTCTCTCTGGGCTAAGTAATTGGTAGTTTCTCATGCATGTTTTAATAGTCTTCAGAAAAAAAGGTTTCTGAACAAATGCCATCTACTATGAAATACTATTTGAACTGCATTTATTTCTACAGCCGATTTCCCTAGTTGGCCAATTAATTACAATGCATAAAGGTCTTTTTAAAGTCACTTGGAAAAAAAGGACAACAGTTATGGTTCATTGTTCTCATCTTGAACTGATAATGTAAGTAGTGCACATCATTAATACCTTTTCAATATCATTAGGACAATATATATATTGGATATATATATCCTGTTCAAGTCTATTCACAATTGTCATGAAATTCATGGTGTGGGCTTTGACTTTTATTTTATTAGTTTTGTGTTTAAAGAATTTTAAAAATTCTGTAAGCATTTTTATCCATTTCTTGAGAGGATTTTTAAATCTGTAGATACAATACCTATGGAATCCTTTATCAATTACCACTGAAATGTTTAGATGTGATTAATTAAAGAAACAGGATTCCAATGCTGTACAAATTGAATTAATTTCCCCTTTATGTGTATCTGCACTTCAAACCAGATATTCATTTTTTTTTAATTCTTGGAGCTTGTTTGCAGGTTCTATCAGGTTAGTACAGTTACTTGTATACTGTTATGATAAAGATATGAGATGTCCCCCAAAGTTCATATGAGACAAAGCAAGAACATTCAGAGGTGAAGTGATTATATTGTAAGAGTTATAACCTAATCAGTGGTTCAATCCTCTGATATGGATTAATGGGGTGGTAACTATAAGCAAGTATGGTATGACTGGAGGTCACTGAAAGTGTACCTTTGGGGTTTATATTTTGTCCCTGATGAGCAGAGCTTTGGCTCTGCTTTCTGATTGTCATGTACTCAACTGCTTTTCTCTGCCATGCCCTTCAGCCATGATGTTGTATCTCACCTCAGACCCAGAGCTATGGGGTCCACCAACCATGGACTGAAATTCTGAAACCAGTAAGCCAAAATAAACTTTTTCCCCTCTACATTGTTTGCACTTTCTTCCTTCCTTCTTTCTTTCTCTTTCTTTCTTTCTTTCTTTCTTTCTTTCTTTCTTTCTTTCTTTCTTTCTTTCTTCTTTCTTTCTTTCTTTCTTTCTTTCTTTCTTTCTTT
>JAJEJO010053422.1:0-132446 GCA_020662805.1 Glaucomys volans | reverse complement strand
TCTTTCTTTCTTTCTTTTTGTACCAGAAATTGAACCCAGGGGTACTTAACCACCGAGCCACATCCCAAGCCCATTTTTACTTTTTATTTTGAGACAGGGTCTCGCTAAGTTGCTTAGAGCCTCCCTTACAGAATTGCTGTGGCTGTCTTTGAATTTTCAATCCTCCTGCCCCAGCCTCCTGGGCAGCTGTGATTACAGGCATTCGCCACCTTGCCCAGCCTCTAAATTGTTCTTCTTGGGTCTTTTGTTCACAGTGAACTCAAGATAACTAAAACATACCCTTGACTGAATAATGTCCCTCAAATTTTTATAATAATTTTCGGAAGCTAGATTTTTCCAGACTACATATAGTTTTAGGGTAAACTTTCAAAATGACTAACATATCTTTATTAATCAGCCTCTCTTTCATTGGTCACAAGCATGATAATGATTTTTCTCTCAAACAAAATAATTTCAAATATTGTACTACCATAGAAACATCTAAGATATTCTGGCATATGGATATTATGGAATTCTGTTGATTTGGGTTCAGAGCAAGTTAGAATGTATCTATATGAAGTGAAGAAATCCCAGAATCATAGCAGAGAAAAAAATTGTGGGAATTATGAATTGGGGCATTTTCTGAGCTTAATATTATTATTCATTTCAAATATCAAAGAACCTACATAATGCATATAGCTTGTAGTTCATGAATGAATGAATGGGCAAACTATAAATGAAATTTAATCACAATCACATATTTGGCACATATCTACATAATAAATGATTCTATAAGCTTAGCCTTTTAAAAAAAACAGGTATTGTATGTAACCATCTTGGCGGGTTTCATGTAAATCACAGTGGTTATGAGAAATATTAATATATTTTAAGTCGATATTTGCTTTCCAGCTAGTTTTTTTCACTTTTAAGAGATATTGTCTGCAAGTCTACTTATCAGAAAGGTATTTTTGCATTTTAGAAATGATTCTAACCCCCTAAGTAGTGTTTGAAATTTGTAAAAAGCCTCCCCAGAGCTCTAGCTGATATTTGCCCTGGCCAAGAGAGCTGGGCCTTTTCCCATTGAACTCACTGCTGATAACACCGATATGGACCTCTCACTTCATTAGCTTCAATAAGAGCATTATTTCTGCACTGGTTTATGAGAAACAAGACAGAGACTCTCAAGAGCAGTAGGAACCTGCCTTTATCTCTCTCTCTCTCTCTCTCTCTCTCTCTCTCTATCTATCTCTCTCTCTCTCTACCTTGGTCTCTCTCTCTCACACACACACACAAACACACAGTGAATGCCTGTTCTTAAACACCATTAAGAAAGTATATTAATTTAAAATGCACATTATGAAGAACCTTAGTTCTACATCTTTAAAAATACTATTGATTGGCTTGGTGTACTTCTGAAAAAAATTTTTTAAATAACTGCTAGAAGTAGTGGAAAGGAAGAAAATAGGACTATGCAAAAATGATGAGGCTAGAAACCAGTACCCTTGATGTGATAAATAATGCATGCCCAGGAGCTGTTTACCATAATAATAGTATCACTGCTACTGCTAATGACTAGCTTTGATATAACACTTATATAACCCGACTTGATTCTAAGTGCTTTATATCTCTTAACTAATTCAATCTTTATAATAATCTATTAAATTGTTATTCTCATTAGCCCCATATTATAGATGAGAAAACTGAGACAGAAAGATTGAAACATTCACCCATGTTCAAACTGCTAGGAAGTAATACAACTAGAACTTGAATTCAGACAGGGAAGTTCAAGACTGTACTCAGTTTAAGTCCCAGATTTGCCTCTAAGTATTTTCCTGCTCCAAAGCATACCACTTAAACACTCTGGCCCCGTTTCTTCAATAACTCAATAGGTTAATAACTTCTTGCATATAGAGTATTTATGTGTAAATAATTGTAAATAATAGTAGTGATTGATATTTACTGAGCATGTAGTTCATGACCTTTACTCTTGGAACAGTGTTTACAATAGCTTTGTAGTCAGGTTTTATCACTTACTTGTAATGTGATGTTAGGAATGTACATGTCTCTTCCTCAGTTTCTTCTCTGTAAAATGGGAAACATATTTCCATACCTTCAAAATAAATAGGTATTTATTTTGGTGGTTTTGAAGATCAATGAAGATGATGCATAAGTATTTAGCATGATGTCTGGCATATAACAAGCACTCAATAATAATAATAATAATAATAATAATAATAATTGGAAAAGTTACTCAGCAAGAAACTTCTCAGATGATAGATTGCAGCTAAAACAGACATGAACACACATAATCAATTTTATTGCATCATACCAAGTTCTTACTAATTGGGAAGACAAAGAACCTGAATAGTAATTACGTGTTGTTTGAGCTAACTTGAGAGAGAGGTTCAAAGAAAAGCATATACAAAAGCATATATCCAATCTTGCTGTGGTTTGAATAGCTCTTCTTAGCTATTTAGGAGTCAAGCATAATGACTATTAGTGACTCTCTTGCTCATGTTGCTCAGGTTCAGCTTTATTGGCCCCTTCAGCAACAAAGCCAGCAAAACAAAACAACAAAAACAGCCTTGGAATTGTTAAAATCTTGGCACTGTAAACCTCAAAAATAGTTTTGAAAGACATGACAAGTTTACACTAAAAAATCAGTTCTCATTCTAAGCAATGCCCAATGAAAAAAGGTGTGTTAAGAATTATAGCACATATTAATATTAGGGTTCTTACTGGAGAAGATGAAAATGTTCTAAAACTCAGTTTTGGTGATGATTATACCATTCAGTAAAGTTACAAAAAAAAAGTGAACTGTATAACTGAAATCGACGAATTTATTCATATGTAAAATATACTTCAATAAAGTTATTAAAAACATAAAGTAAGTTGTTAGAATTAAAGCCAACTCCTATGTCATAGTTAAAGGAAGGCACATTGAAAACTGAATTCTATTAAGCACTTAATATATGTTAATCACTACGCTACATATTTTACCTTAAATTGTCCCATTTTATACTCACAACATCCTATATGGCAAGCTTTGTTGCATCCTTTTTACAAATGAGGAAACAAACAGGGACAGGTTGAAATACTTACCTAAGGTCATTTAAGTAATAAATGGTGGCAAATTCATGTCTTTCAGAGTTAGAGGAATCTTAAATCTGGAGTAGAGTTGTCTTTTAAAATACTACTGATGATTTGATAATAAGGAACATTTTGATGGAA
This sequence comes from Glaucomys volans, assembly GCA_020662805.1. NCBI lineage: Eukaryota > Metazoa > Chordata > Mammalia > Rodentia > Sciuridae > Glaucomys > Glaucomys volans. Next base: position 129,236 of record JAJEJO010053422.1, on the reverse strand, counting down.
GGTTCCTACAATGATAAAGCATCAATTACTACTATCTGGCAAACACAAATGGAGCAATAAAATGAGTGTCATGGTCTATCACTACTGAAAAATCCCTTTAGCTTAGAGTATCAGGCAATGTTTTGTGGAGAAGAGTAGAGACACACAAAAAAACATTCCACCTGAGAGACAATGTAAGGACTATGGTATTGAAGTGAAAGTTGATATGATAGTTTAAATATGGGATCATTACTGTGAGTATATACCATCTGAAACTACTACAAAATCACTTTAGAAAATGAAACAGTTGATTTTCACTTCTCTTCTTTGCTGCCACTGGTAAGTCTATATTCAGTTAACATTCACTCTTTTTCTCTTGGCGTTTTTTATTTTTAATAACCTGGTTTAAAGTTTTTATTATGAAAATATTCAAATATATAAAAAGAGAAAGCAGTATACAGTGAACATTCATATACTCAACTCCCAGAATCAATCAACAATGTTCAAGATTTTGCCATATCTGCTTTATTTCCTTTTATTACTTTTAAATAATATTTTAGATCTATTGATGATAGACTAGGCCTAGAATATAATAAGTATACTTAATTATAGTTTACATATTATATGAGAATTTTACTTAATCCATATTTATAATATATTATATCGTAATATAAAATTTGTCATAAATAAATGACCTTTTACCATTAAAGAGGTGATTTAGTCAAAATATGTCTCAATGCTCAAATGCCTCTCATTTTTGTCACTATTAGAACACAGTGTATTCCTCTCATGACATCTTCATTCAATGTTCTCTCTATTCTTACCATGATTTCTTAACTCTCTCATGGGATTCTGGTACCACATACTGCATAAACCTGGTGCTTCTTTAGAATCTTTAACAGTGGACGGTCTGCTTTCCCTTCAAATTCATTTTCCCTTTCTTTGACAGGCACCTAGACATCAAACTTGAAGCTACATTTCCCAGATTCTTTTACCTCTCAGTAGATTATGTTTAGGCCAATGGGATGTGCAACTCATGGGTCATCACCACTTGTAAGTCATGTTACTTTCTCTGGATTTTGTTTTCTTTCCTTTCTTCTGCTTGAATATGACATGACAGCAACTCAACTTTGGTAATACAAATGAAGAAAATACCCTAAAGAGGATTGAGCATAGAGGTAGAAGGAATTTGGAACCATGATTGCCTCTGTGGAAGATTTGAAAATTCCACAGAGGACTAGACCATTAGATGAGAGAGAAGTAAACTTATTTCATTAATAAATATCTCATTTAAGTCACTACATTTTGTGTCCCATTGTTTCAGTAGTTTAACCATTACCCTAATTATTAAATTAGCATAATATTCTCTAGTGTAGATATAATGGCTTGACAGGTCAGCCAGACCTAGGAACTTTAGTTCTTTCTCCTATTGTATTAGGTGACAATTGGTAAGTTGTTTAAACTCTATGAACTCATTTCCTCATCAGCCAAATAATAGTACTACTATCTACACACAGTATTGTTGGAGGATTTAAGGAGACAATGGGTATATGTCAACTTGCATGGTACCTGAAATACAGCGTGATGCTTAATTAGTGTGTTGCCATAGTCCTTTTATCATTTCCATAAGAGAAATGTTCCATACTTTATTGTTGAACTGATATTTTTCATTTAATATTTCCCTAACAACATCAATTCTTATTTATTAGAATTTAATTAATCTAGTCATGTCCAGTGTTGTACACCATTGTATTTTTCACTTTTAAAATAGATTTTGACATTTCTGAGTCATTTTGAGAATATAGGAAGTTGGCAAGAGAAAATCATTTGAACAGACTTTTTGACTTTTTGTAGATCTACATGTCATGGCTATGATAGCTCAGTGAACAAACAAATATGTTTCATGTCTTCTGGGATGAAATGACTGGTCCGAGAGGCTTTTGTATTAATACATGCCTTGAATCACAAGTCCTCATAACATTCTGTGTTAAAACAGGAAATGTGGTTAAATCCTGAAGTCTTTGCAAGATTTTATCATTGTGATGCAGTGTCTAGACTCAAATGATGGAACTTACACAGGAACAAAATCACATAGCTTATTAGACTGGTCTGGAAAGAGGAATTGGAACTGCAGTTATTGAACACTATGAACAATGCTTTATTCAGTAAATTATCCAGTTGATATATAAGAAAAGCAATCTGAAAGTCATTATTAATGCATTATTTTCAAAGGATAAATAGTTGTGAAATGATACATGGAGCAATTGGTTAAAATTGTAACTGTAAAATTGGTAGCCAGAAACATACTTCAAAAGTACATCATATTGCATTTGGGATTTCTTATGTGAGCCTTAAATCAATAATTTGGGGTCCCTCAACCTCAGGTGAGTCACACAGTGATATGCTGGTGACAAAATACACCCTTGGACAATTTTCTCTCAGTGTACAGATATCTATTTTGGAGAGGGCACTTGGGTTAATGATACACCAATATTCTTTGCTACTAATAAAAATGTGAAAGATTAATATTTCTGGTGCCTGAAACTCCTTTCTGATCAACTGACCAAGCAGAGTAATGAGATGGAGGATGACTATTTCCTAGATCTTGCAATCAACAATGCTCACTATCTGTAAGGGATTTTCCTCCCCAGATACTTAAAGGAATTGCACTATGAGTTATTTTCCATCAAATAGGATTAACTTTGTTCTAGATGGAACACTCTTGATTTTCTCTGCCAAGGAGTGCAGCAGTTTGGAGTGTCATGCATTACTGCTCACTACAGACCGTCAAACTCATTTCATTTGTGACAAGAGCTGGAATTAAACCCTGTTCTCCAGAGATGTGATGCCCATGCATTAATCTGATCTGTGCCTCCATCCAAGCCACCTTGTATATTGCTACAGCAGCTTCTCTTTTTGCTGCTTAAATCCACCTTATTTATTTGTTTATTTCATTCAGAAATAAAAGGAAAAAATTTTGCATTTGCTCTGTCTATGGAAAGAAGTTTCGTTGCCTCTGTTTGGCACGAGGTCAGCCTTCTACTAAGTTCTAGCAGGCCTAGATAGACCACCTCATTGTATGACCCTTATTTACTTCCTGTTTTTCTGGCATTGGTTTCTTCACTTCTGATTCAGCAGCCATCTCTAATGCTGAAAAATATCATGAAGCTCCAATTTTCAAGAAGCTTCAAACTGTCATACCCACATAAAAGGAATATCATTTTTATATCTCATCTGAAATTGCAGATCATTACCTTTATATTTTGTTTCAAGATGACCAGGAGCCACTAAATCAAATAATTCTGGTCTTGATTTTTGTCAAAAAGGGTGATGAGTAAATGACTGAATTTCTTTTTTAAAATTATGCACATTTGCACCAGCATTAAAGTATGTGTTCAGTCTTTTTCTCTAGGAAATCATTTTTAAAATATTAGAACACTAAAATATAATTTTAAATTTTGCTCAGATAGCATTCATCAACTGAAAAGACTAAGGTCATTTATAATAGTCTTAATTGATTTTGAAGTTGAGTAAACTCAGAGATTAAAATAGGATATAAATATGTCATTTGCTATCATAATTTAATAAAAAGTAATGCATAGCCTCTGGGAATGTGTATTAACTTAAATTTTGGTCAATCAAATTAAAAGCAATGCCATCTTATTTGAATTGCAGAATTTTGAGGAAGATTCTGAATACTATTATTTTAGAAAATGACTTTTCAAGCTAAGAAATATAATTGGACTTAATGCAGTATTAATGGTCACATTGTGGTCTCCCTGACATTCTAAAACACTCTTATGCTAATAGGAGTGTCAATTCACATTGCCTCTTAAATACTAAATGACTCTTGATTGGTTGTTGGGAGGGCAAATTTTTCCCTTGGCATAATTTCTTAGCACAAAAATGTGTTGGAGAGTACACTTGTTGAAAGGAATTTCAGATATCTCCTGAGGTATCCATCAGCCTTCCTGTTAAGTTTGGTTTAATGTGAAAACCCCATGTCAGGACATGTGTGCACTTAGACTGTCTACCTTATAGAACCTGGGAACCAGGACACTTAGAGGGATAGTGTGCTCAATTCTTTTTAATAAAGCTTTGTCTCATGTTTCCCTTTGTATGAGAACAATTCTGTGTTCACTAAGTGTAATTATTTTATTGGGCTGCTAGACTAAAATGTGAATTAATACAACTGAAATCTTCTCTCAGTAGAAGTAGTATTTGAATAATGTTTTTTTCCCTAGAATCTCTGAATATACATTGAATTTACATTCTAATAGTCTACCTGAGATGCGTGCAGTGGCACACACCTGTAATTCCAGTGACATAGGAGGCTGAAGCAGGAGATTTGCAAGTTCAGGGCCAGCCTCAGCAATTGAGCAAGGCCCTAAACAATTTAGCAAGACCCTGTCTCAAAATAAAAAAAGAAATGGGCTGGGGATGTGGCTCAGTGGTTAAGAACCCCTGGGTTAAATCCCCAGTACCAATGAAATAAAATAAAATAAAGATATACCTGATTTATATAACATCCTTCTAGATATCTTTGAGAACAGTTACAGATTTAGAGTGCACATCAGAATGTATTTTCCCTCCAAACATGTAAACTAAGGCATAAGAGATACAATTTCCTCAAGGTCACAGTGCCAAAAGGAGACTAACTGTATTTGGGGTATAGGCAGGGTATTTACTTTATCATTTAGTTGTTTGTGCAGAACAAATGTTACCTGTCAATTCTCCTTCCATCTCAAAATGATAAAGAAGTTTCAAGGGACTTCATTTATCCACAATAAAGCATGAGTTGACCTAGGAAGCTGGTCACTTCACCATGGAGAATTACTGAATCCTGTTTAGTAATGAAGACTGAAAATATTTGTGCATCCTACTTTTATATTTCCTAATCTTTCTATTCTCTTTAATAACAAGCCTCAGAAATCAGGTAGTGTTACTACATTGTTGTCATAGTCAGACTCAATGGAAGAAAACAAACTCTAAAAAAGAGTGTCCCTGTCATTTTTTAAGGACAGTGTGATAGGTGGGCTTTGTTCTTGTATTTATTTTGGATATTATAGCATATGCGGAAAATATAAGTCTGAAGTGCCATCAAGATTAGTGGGCAAACACTGAACTATTTCATAAGTTGTGCTGACACAATTGACTATATATAAAAAGAAAGATGGTATCCTGATCTCCCCAACCCCAAACTCAATTTCTGATTGATTAAGGACTTAAATATAAAAGGCAAAACCTGGAAACTTATAGAAGAATAGCTTTTTGACCTCAAAATGGAAAAGGAATTTTAAAGAAAGCTCTAACCATAAAATATAAGAACAATAAATTTAGTTACATTAAAATAAGAATGTCCGTTCATGAAAAGACATAATAAAGAATGTGGAAAGACAAAAACTGGGAGGAAACATTTGAAAAACATAAAAATGACAAAATTTTACTGTGTAAAATATACAAAGAATTCTCACCAATCAATAAGAAAAAGACAACTCACTCAATAAACTACTAAGAAGTGTCATGGATAGCTATTTCATGGAGTAGGAAAATCAAAAGGTACATGAATATATTAAAAAGTGTTTAACTTTACAAAACAGGAGGGAAATTGACATTATAAACAAAATGAGATACACCCCCAAATTTAGAAAATCTGATGAAATTAAGAAGTGCAATGATGTCAAGATGTGGACTAAGCATAATATTTATATTTTAATACTATACTTATGAAGACTTGAATTTCTACAATTATTCTGTAAACAAAATGTTCACTGTCTTGGGAATTTGAACATATATGTATTACATGATATAACAATGCATGGGAACAGATTAATAAATTCTAGGACAGTTATGAATTGGCATGTTTTATCAGATTTAAAATGAATGAACCACAACTACACACAACAATGTGCATAAACTCCTAATATAATATTGATGGGAAAAGCTAGTTGCATAGTACACAGAATAAATAAAATGCTTATAAATGTCAAAAACATGCAAATTAAATACATTGTTCAGGCATTCAGGAATGAGTGAATACCTTTTAAACAGCAAAATATAGATATTTGACTCAATGTGGATTTCAGGCAATGGAGGCAGGAGAATGGGATAGGGATGGAGTCCATGTGAAAATACAGAGGAATAATAATGCACTACTTCTTAAGTAGAATGATGATGTTATGCTTATTAATTTTATTATTGTGCTTTCTTTTTGCATTTATGTTAGTTATTTTGATTATATCTAATAATAACTGATGAATGTAATGATTAATACAAATCATCTATTATACAAAAGTTGTTGCACAATTTTGCAAGGACTCATGTCATGTAACGTTCATTGCAGCATCATTTTTCATAGCATCAGATTTGAAACAACCCAAATGTTCACATCAGGAGAGTAAATCAATACACTATGGTACATATAAAATAAAGTGTTCAGCATCCATTACAAAGATGGTGGTACACTTATAAGTTCTAAAATTCAAGTCTATCTTTGATATGTTGATTACAAAAAGGCAGATTGCATAGGTTCATGCTGTATTAAAGAAGCTCCCTGCTGTAATTTGACTGGCAGTGGACTCTTGGATTATGATTTGGTGAGTAGGGAGTGTATCTGAGAGCCTTTTGCCTATCAAGGCCACTGTCACATAATGTGCTTTATTTCTGAATATCCAAGAATAAACAAACACACATTCTTATCATGAGCAAAATTTTCCTCAGAAAATTGAAAGGTTTTGTTTTTCTCACTAATTGGCAGAATTCCTTTTGTGTTCTCCTAAACTTATTCCAACAACACAAGACCTACTGAAGCCCTTGCAATTGTGGTGTTGTTAATGTTTCGAAATGAGTTAGATGTTTTTAACTTCTGTTTAGGCTCTATTTCCCAGAGAAGCTATAGCCTTCCCTTACTCACACCTTCTCTACTAGACTTTCTATCAATAACCTCATAAAATATAAGCATCTGGACTCAGCAATAATATTAAGAATAGATTATGTATATATTGGTGTTTCCCCTCATATTATTCAATCAAATGGTATTTTCTCTATAAAGGCCCTTATCAAAAAAACTGCCATTTTCCCCCTGATGGTGCTATTGGCCATTTTATACAAGAAAGGAAGATAGAAGCAAGGTGGTGCCATGCTGATTTTCCTGACTGCTATACTTCTTGTCCATTATGAACCAAAAGCTTTCTTTCTCAGACTTTTCTTCTTTCTACCCCCCATCGACCTTTCAAAAGGGCCTTTGCCTTGTAAAGTATAAAAGATTAAGAAAAACACCCCTGCTGTGAATCAAAGCCCCAATGTCTACTTTCATTTTTTAAACAGTGTATTATGAAGTTGGAAGAATTACCACAATAGCAGTATACAGTGACGAGTATAAAACATTCCGAGCTGAATGCATAGCAAAAGACCCAAGTCTGCTATTAGAAAACTGAGCCAGAAAAAAAGTACACACACACACACACAAAGCATACATAAATCTAAATATATATATATGTATGTATGTATGTATATTTGCAAAGTTGTGAAATTTAAAATAGAAAAGTGAAAAAGGAGTTAATGTTTGTAAATCATTTGTGAGTTAAAGAGACAAAAACATCAAAAGCAATATGGAGTTTAAATTAAAAACTACGACTTAACTAAAGCATAAAATTACTAATTGGTCAAATAAACTTCACCAAAAAACTTAAGTATGAATTGATCAGACATTCCATACTAGGAAGAAACAGGTCTATAGCTGAGGCTTCCTCTGGCACATATGCTGGCCAGTTTTAATCCTCATTGGGTCTTTTCCTGCCATCTCTTCCTTCCCTTCCTTTTCTTTTCCCCATCACTACCTCTTCTGTTCATTACACACTCAAAATTCACTTTATTACCATTTGCCAAAGTAATTCCACCATTGTACAAGCTTACGTGATAGGTATTTAGTCCTGAGTTGCTATATTTGGTTTCTCTTTGGCTCTCATCACCTTTCTTAGGCTGGATGCTGTGTTTTTCTGTTCTCCTTTCGACTGATGATAGCTTTGGGCTACAAGGTAGTATGAAAAGTAAATCAATTTTATTTAAAAATTATATCTTTGACTTAGAATAATGGGACTGTCGTTGGAGGAAAAAAAAGTAGCTACATGTTTCGTCGCTAAGCTTTGCCAAAATAGGGTCAAAGGGCAGGCTGTCTGCCTATGAAAACTATTGCCAGTAGGAGTTTGGACAAAATGTTTTGGCTGCCATCCTACAGTAGCACCAGGCTGTGTTATCTCCTGTGCCAGGCTCCTGTGATTAGGACCACAGGAGATTGTCACTTTGAGGCACATGCAGAATAAAGCATAATAATGTTTTTAAAATTGAAATGTGAGAGGTATATCTTTTTTAGTATTAGTTTCTACTGTGAGAAAACACATTTCTATTAGAGACTTCCTGTTGTCAAGACAAAAGCAAAAAGAAAATCTAAGAAAATAGTTTAAAATTTAAGTGGTTATTGGCCAAAATATTTTCATTCTCTGAGAAATCTATTTCTTACAGGTTAAAGTGTCTGATTTATCTATGGCTGTTAGAGAAAAGGCAATTGGAAGGCATCAAACCTCCTCCAGTGTTTGCTCCTCTACTAATGGCACTCAATAACAGTTTAATGATGAACTGTTTGTCGATGTGATAGTTGATTTTTTCCCATTTTGTCACTTAGCCATTTGCAAAGTAAAAATTCCATCAGTTCTTAAACATTCGAATCATTGTTAGAAATAGAGTGCTATTATAATCCCCAAGGGTAGATCCATGCCACCTGATAGAGAGCTGCAATTGTTTCTTGGAGAAATAAGGCTTAGTTTCTTAAGTCAATTTGCTTCTATTAGTATATTAGAAAATAATAATATTGTAAACATGCAAATCAATAAGGTACTTGAACTATGAGAGAATTCTGATCTCAGTACCACAGTGCAAAACTACACTCTGTGGAGTCTTCCAGTCTGGGAAACCAGTTGGGCAAGATTAAAACTTTTAATCTTGGCTTCCATGAACTTGGTACATTATAACTGAATAAGGAAAACCAAGCACTTTCTTATGATGAATTTAACTAAGGCATATCGACATGTTTCCAAAATCACAGGTTAGCTTAGTCAGATCAATCAAACATCTAGTAAACTCAGTGCTTAAAAAAATAAAAAAAAAAAATTAAAAATCCCAAGAAATAAGATAGTTTTTTTTGTAGCCCAAAAAGCATTTGAAAGATTTTTTTTTTTTTTGACAATTGAATTGCCATTGTGTAAAGGAAGCCTAAGGCCATGATTCCTTATCCTAGTTGTATAACAACTCAAGTTGTCTACAAGAATGTCAGGGGCTGTCAAAAAATTCTCAAAATAGAATTACTTTAAATTCATTTCAAATCACAAAAATATGCTACAGAACAGTTATCAGAAGTCATGAACTTAAATACTTAAAGTGTCACAATTTCAAAGAAGACTAGGAATAAATGATCCAGCAATAGTATTATAAAGATATTTTTCTCATTAAATTATCAGAAGTGAGGTCTTCTTAAATAGGGTTTTCAGGAATTATTTACCAACATTGCTTGGCTCAGCTTTGCCTATACTTGGTTTATATACTTTTCTCTGTAGAGGCTTTTCTCTATGAAGGCAAATTGTCCCCACATCACGGCAAGAGCCCCAGGATTATATCTACAAGTTAGCATACCTAACATAAAAAGTGCCTCAGTGAAAATCCTAGATCTCAGTCCTATTTGCTTTGGACCACGTCCATGTGGCTGAATAAATATCTTTGACAATGGTCACACCTGCATCATGTTCCTACCTTATGTTCCTGGACCAATCACTCCACTTAAGACCCATGGATTCAGAAAATGGAAGGCAGGTGATCTCTCATAGAAAAATGACAGTAATGCTTAAAGAAAGATATATGAATAAAGGTACTAGTTCAGTAAAAAGTGAATAATGTTTAACTTCAGCATCATCATGAATATTCTGTGTACACGATGATAGTTTTTTACATACATGTAAAAGTGCACACAATGCAAATGTAATAATGCTAAATATTTCTCAACCAAGCTAGGTAATGTGATTGTCCAACTTCTCTTCAAAAAACTGAATGATAGGAGAGGAATCTGGAGTTCCATTGAGACTGGAGCTCTGTTATAACTGGGAATTCTAGACAGACAAGAATTGGAGAAAGACCTGAAAAGATCTTTTTTTCTGCTTTTCTTTAAATTTCTTCTAATTAGTTGTACATGACAGGAGAATGCACTTTGACACATCATACATAAAAGGAGTATAAATTCTCATTCTTCTTATTGTACATGATGTAAAATCACAACTATTGTGTAGTCATGTATGCACATAGGGTAATAATGTTCCATTCATTCTACTATCCTTCCTACCCGCAGATCCTATCCCATCCCTTAATTCTCCTTTGCCTAATCCAAAGTAACTCTATTTTTCCCTACCTGCCCCCTTATTGTGAATTAACATCCACGTATCAGAGAAAACATTCAGTCTGGTTTTTTTGGATTGGCTTATTTTGCCTACCGATATCCTCTAGCTCCACCCATTTACTTGCAAATGCCATAATTTCATTCTTCTTCATGGCTGGGTAATATTCCATTGTGTATATATATACCACAATTTCTTTATCTATTCATCTGTTGAAAGACACCTAGGTTGGTTCCATAGTTTAGCTATTGTGAATTGAGCTGCTATAAACATTGATGTGACTGCCTCACTGTAGCATACTGATTTTAAGTCCTTTGGGTATAAACCCAGGAGTGGGATAATGGGTCAAATGGTGGTTCCATTCCAAGTTTTCTGAATAATCTCCATACTGCTTTCCAGAGAGGTTGCACCAATTTGCAATTCCACTGACAATGTCTGAATATACCTTTTTCCCCACATCCTCAGAAAACTTATTGTTGCTTGTATTCTTGATAATTGCCATTCTAATTTGAGTGAGATGAAATCTTAGAGTAGTTTTGATTTGTATTTCTGTAATTGCTAGAGATGTTGAACATTTTTTCATATATTTGTTGATTATATTTCTTCTTCTGTGAAGTGTCTGTTCAGTTCCTTAGCACATATATTGATTGGATTATTATTTTATTTTTGGTGTTAAGTTTTTTGAGTTCTTTATATACCCTAGAGATTGATGCTCCATCTGATGTGCATGTGGTAAAAATTTTTCTCCCATTCTGTAGGCTCTCTCTTCCTGTTAGTGACTGTTTCCTTTGCTGAGAAGCAGCTTTTTAGTTTCAATCCATCCCATTTATTGATTCTTGATTTTCCATATTATGCTTTGGGATTTTTGTTAAGGAAGTCAGATCCTTAGCTGACTTGGTGAAGATTTGGGTCTAATTTTTCTTCTATTAAGTGCAGGGTCTCTGTTCTAGTGCCTAAGTCTTTGATCTACTACAAATTAAGTTTCATGCTTGGTGAGAGATACGGGTTTAATTTCATTTTGTTGCATATGGATTTTCAATTTTCCCAGCACCATTTGTTGTATATGCTATCTTTTTCCCAGTGAATGTTTTTTGGCACCTTTGTCTTATATTAGATAACTGAATTTGTGTGGGTTTGTCTCTGTGTCTTTTATTCTTTACCATTGGTCTAACCTGAAAATTTGTCTAAGGCCAAGGCAGATGGCAAAGAAAAAGACATATGGATTCCAAGCAAGTTAAGGTAAAGTATTTTTTCACTTATTATCTGTAAATTTCACAAGCTAAGGTAAGTTCTATTAACCCCATTTTTCACACTAAAAAACTAAGGCCCAGGGAGCTGAATAATTTGCTCATAAGCACATAACTAGTTAGAAAGAGTCTAAGCCAGGACTCAAACTCATGCCTGTATAACCTGAAAGATTGAACCCTTTCCTTTACATTGTTCAGCACTCCTGATTTATATTGTGCTTGCCTATATACAAACTCATGTAAATGGGTAAAATATTACATGTTGATACTTAGGAGTTAGGATGACTTGAATGCAATCTAAATAACAATTGACACAAGGAATTTGACAATAGTAAAAACAGCATTCTATGTTGGAAGCAGAGCAGAGTAGATTCGCTCTCTCTCATTTGACAAGGCTGTTGACAGCACTAACCACATTAACATCCCAAAACATCCTTGATCTCATCATTCCACCCTTTGATTTCAAGATAACTGTACCCTGGAAATTAAATATTGCTCTCATCATTGATGCTGCCTATAATGTGAGTAGAAAGCATTACATTAGCTTTGAAAACTATTTTCGGTAATGTTCCTTTACCATGGAAGTTAATGCTTAAGACTATCTCATTGGAGAACAAATCAAAATCAACCACAGAAATATTGAACAGGCCCATTGCAACCAGTCAGCTCCATCATGTAGAAAATCATACATTATGTATAAAATAAAAGCTGGGACTTATTCCAGAGAATATACCAAAAAGTAGAGAGTTTTTCAAACATTTCAAACCTGAAATGGTTTCTGTAATACATTAACAATTTATTTACAAATGACCTGTATAGTGCATGCAGTAGTTTATTTTTATTTAGTTGTTTTTGAGTATAAAGTGAATGATTCATTATGGTCATTTGTATTATGAAATCTGTCTTTCTTGTGCTTAGAGTTTTAAATTTTATTGGGTGGTAATGGATAGCTTTCTGTGGTTAAAGTTTGTCAGCATTTTCATTTATCAGCATTTCCCTCTGAGCTATTTCACAACTATTGTAAATTGTATCTGGCTAAAACTTGACATCTAAATTACTAGCTTAGATAGAATTCTGTCTCAAAGAAAATTCCAATGTCATTCTAATGAGCCTAATTGTACATATGTATATCCCAGGCAATTTTAGGTAGCACCAATCTGTATTTTTGAACTCAGCTATAACTAAAACATTGAGATAATTTTGATATACAAGCTATTGCTGCTGGGAAAACTGTTAACACTTTAATTTCTTAATTTGTTTTTTCAACTAAAGTCAGGAATTTTGGTGTCATTGTTTTCATCCTTAAAAGGAAATAGATTCATTTCAGCAAGGTTGTGGTGAAGGTACAACCACACCAGCTGTACCTGGTGAAGGTACAGCTTTTACAGCTGTTGTTCACCATACTTTACCTAGGTGGATATTTTCCTAAGTGTTACAGTTTATCGTAAAATTTTTTGTTTGAACATTGACTTAGGCTGTCTTTCCATAGTTAAAGTGGGACAGAATCAATGTATTGCAAGCTTCCTCTGCTGTTTTGTGTGATAAACACTGTCTAAGAAGTCTGGGAAAATCCATTTTGGTGCTATTTCCCCAATTAGACCTGTTAAATGGTCTTTGAATGACTGAATTTGGTTTTACTCTTACACCCAGATACATTGTTAAGCTAATGTTTTAAAGTAGGGTAAACTACAGTATCATTAACATTAATTTCTAAGAAGTACCTTTTTTTTTATCAAGTCTGACTATAAGCAAATGAAATTGTAATTGTTTTCTTGAGATTCAGTGTAACTTGATTACCCTCTAACTACTCGGTAATTTTTGGAAATTTTGTTCATTCAGTCTAAACAGTTGCAGACAACTTGTACGTGTGTAAGTAAACTGTGTTATTAGCATATGTTCTGAGAATGCCTTTGAATACGTGCACATATTTGGTAGTTCTTGAGGGAAAAATGTTGCATTCATTCAAAAACTATTTACTGAGGCTCTTTGATATCATGTGCAAGACTCTGAGGTAGGTTCTCTGAGGGATATAATGTGATAAGACAGTACACATATTCAAGAAACTTGTTATCTACTATGAGAAACAACATCTACATAAAATCTTAAAAAGCAGAGTAAAATAGGATAAAGATCAGACAAAAAGAGTTTGCAGTCCCTGAGTAAAGCTCAGGTCTTTAATTTCTGCTTTATTTCTAGAATCGACAACGCACATATACTTATCTTTGAATACCATAATTCAAATTCTCTCTCCCTTTCCCTCTCCCTTTATTGGAGTGAACCCTGACAAATCAGGTTGCAGTATGATGAAACATAACTTAGTGGGTCAAATGCTACTGCTTTACAAATATGGCAACTGACAATCTTCCTGTAGTTTTGGTGAGTAAATTCCTTAATTCTTATAGCATAGTAATTTTGAAATAGCTACATTAAAGCCAAGGCCATGTTTAAGCTATGAAACTATTCCAGTTATTATTTTATTATGGTTAAAATCTCTATTTCCCAAATGATAATTATATTTAAACTTGAACAAGTGTCTCTTCCAACACTAGCCCCTTGTGGGTATTATCCCATGCAAGCACCGGTCACTTAAACTTGAGTGAGAAAGAAAAAAAACTGAATAATTGAAAAGGGTGAAGTATTAATAATAATAGCTTTAAGTTCTTACATCAAACACCATAAAATAACTTCACTGAAAAGATTTTTCAAGTCTCAATTCTTTCCTAGTAGGGAAGTTTATGTTTTCAAAGGAAGATAATCGCTTCAGATGTAATCCTGTACCCCAGCAAATGCCATCTGTTCCTATTGACTATACAGTACTGATTTATAAACTACCACTTGATTTCTAAGAGAGAAACACCCTAATTGATGACCACACATAAGAAAATTAATATGATGACACTATTGATATTGCTGTTTACTGGTGACAAGTTCTGCTTCCTCCGGTGTTGAAGTATAACCCCAGAGAAGCACGCCAAGGCAAGCATGTTAAGCAGGCTTTATTCAAAAGTAGTAATACAAACTACTCCTGGGTAGGAGAAGGGAGGCATGGCTGATGTTCTGGAATCCCAGAGAAGTAAGCACACCCTACATCTTTTATAGGTTAGGGTCTTCTTTGTTCTGTCCCTTCCTCTATCCCTTATCTCTCTCTCTTTCCTGCCTATGTGACTAGGCCCAGTGATACAGCAAAAAGGTGAGATGCAAATGGCAGGGGAAGGGACACCAGGAGATTCAGGTGGGGGCCTAGGGGACATTAATTAGCAACTCCCTGCCTGCAGCTTTTTTGGGAGTGGCAGTTAATCAGGTAACCTTGGTGATCAAAAGGACTCTGGAAACACTGACATTCCTATCTCCCAGGGGCGTCTCCAACTTCCCAGAATCTGATGGTCTCCATTCCTCAATTTGACCAGATTCCCTGATTTCTACACTAACTGCCTATCCAATTCTGGCTTCACTATTTATGAGGTTTCAAGAGATATGAAATTTTGATTTCCTCAAAGAAATGTGATTCAAGAGAAATGAAGAATCAGAATATAGAAACTTACAATCTTGACTAGTTACAGAAATTATTTGAGGGTGAAAAGAGAAACACATTTGTTCTATTTACATTTTTCCTGAGTAGGTAAGCATATCCCCACATTCTTTAATCTTTCCGATTGTCTTGTCACAAGATACTCAGAATTATCTCCAAATAGCTCACTGTAATCACTAATAAACATGGTATACTGCATTACACTCAATGAATTTTTTGACAACATATTTTGTAGGGCTATACTAAGAAGTTATTGCTCATGATTTAGGTAACAGTGGACTTCCTCCTCTTGAATAGCAACCAATCACTTCTGATAACTCATTGAATCTTATGCAATTTTCACAAATATCATTTATAAATTCCTAGAAGTACTAACTGCCTTCAAACTAGGATATAAAATGGTGTGTGGGAGGAGATACTTGTATAAAGAATCAATTCTCCTCAGGGATAAACACTTTTATAACAAGAATGAATACCATGTGCAAAGAAATGCAAAATTTGTATGATTATTTCGATAAAATATATGACTTAAAAGAAATCTTCACCCTATCACAGCTCTTAAACTACCACATTTCATTCCTACCCTCACCATGTTAGATGTATCATCTACTACTTCTTATAAGGGTGCTTTGATGGAAGCAATCTAAGAAGCAGCAACAAAAATTGAACTAGTCCTAATTTACAGTGTGACCTTAAGTCACTAGTATGCTCAGTCCCCCCTAATATTCTCTTTTCCTACTGTAAAAAGTAATAGCTAAATGCAGTCACAATGTAGCCTTGGATTCATGATCATAGCATTTCTTGCTGAAGTTCAGAAATAAGAAAGCCTTCTCTATTCACAAGAGGTCATGAAATAGAAAGGTTTTCCCTTGTCCTGTTGAACAGAATTCATAGAGCAGATTGCTCCTAAGCGGTGAAAAATCACAAAATTAATATAATACTGACTGACCTTGCTATTTTAACCACCTCCAGGCTAGAAGATATTCTCGATTTACCTGCAACTAAACAAGCATACATTATCTCATGTAATTGTCACAGAGACCGTCACGTAAATTTTACAGATGAGGAAATATTTTCATGAATGTTAAGTAACTTCCTCATGATCACAGAGACAGAGTTTTTTCCCTTATAACAGTCTGCTTTCTTCCTTTGGTTTCTTGCTATGGTTTGAGGATATTTTCTGGGTTGTCCATTATACTTCTTCACACCTTCCATGTGATAGTTGAAGAATTTGTACCAGGAGACAACTTTTAGTTTCCTTATTTTAAACACAAGAAACTTTCATTTTTCTGTGAGAAACTAAATCACTTCTTTTTGTACTGAAAACTTGTTAGAAATTTGAACTCATGTCTGCTGGGTCCTGGAACAGAACCACGAAATTAGTGTGGTGTTAATCTGAATAATTATTTTTTGAAAATAACAATTCTATTTGCAAAAGTTATTATGCATTAATTATTATTTAAATATTAGAGCTGTTGTTTTTCTACATGATTTTTTTACTGCTTCATTGCATACCTTCCTGGTTAAAAACTTAAAATATGCCTCCAAATCTTTAATGTAGATGTTCTTCCAATTTTTCATAAATAATGGCTTCAGCATTTAGAAAGGATTCAAAGAACACATATAACAATTGTAATAAAATGTGCATTAAAATATGGCTTTTGCTGAAGACGAGACTAGTCTACTGTTTTTCCATAGTAACTGGCTATTTTTCAAGTAGGTTAATTGCTCTCCAGTAGCCTGATTTATATTTCTATTAGTAATTCAAATTTATTCTTGTCATCTGATAACATCATAAAAATCAAACCATACAAAATACAAATTAGCATTCCAGACTGTTGATGCATTGTTGTCAAATGCTTTACATTCAGAATAGCTCTCTTTATTCAGGAAGAAAACGTCTGAGCAGCAAATAGAAAATGATTGTGTGTACCAGGGATCTTATAGTAGCATGAATTACAATAATAACTTACAATAAAAAAGAAATCAATGACCCAACATTGGAGTGTAAACAAGAGAGGAATCTTATAAAGCACAGTGGTCTGGCCCAAGATTTTCTAGTTGCTCCCAAGGATAATTTGGCAGATGGCAATGTAAATGCATTTAGAAAGCTTTCTTCTAATAGTTACATTTGTTTTTAAGTTCGTTTGGGAAAACATAATTGCCTAAATATGAAAGTCCTAAGAAGACAACTCTCAATGAAATAAATTGATCCTAGTTCAACTATAGTTTTGAAAAAATCTTCTTTTGCTTTACTTTTTAAAAATTCAGATATTGAATCTGTATATAATATGAATAAGAGGAAAATAATTGAGAACATATACCTTGATAAAAACTCATCTCTTAGACTAAGATTTTTGTTAATATTTATTTATATTTTTCCTTTAAAATGTGCTTTTTATATTATAAAATACAAAGTAGTTTAAAAAACTAATAAGTATCTGTAATCTCATCATTTGAGATAAGTGATGCATTGTTTAAATTGTGGACTTTCTAGAGCTTCTTTTTAACATTTGTTGCATAAATGAGACCACATTTTTTCATATTGTTGTGACTTATTGTTTTCAATTCACCATGAGTCATAAAGATCAATTACTTCATTAAATATTTTTTCTACCAAAACACTGTTTCAAAATTATTTTTCTTATTTATAGATGGACACAATACCTTTATTTTATTTGTTTATTTAAGTGGTGCTGAGAATTGAACTCAGTGCCTCACATATGCTAGGCAAGCACTCTACCACTGAGCCACATCCCCAGCTCCCAAATCACTTTTAATAACTGTATAGTATACTATCAAATTTTCTGTATGTCTTAAAAAGTGTTTAACCAAACACACTTATTTGGAGTAATTTTACACACACACACACACACACACACACTGTTAAAAACAATACTGAAATGAAAATTCTAATTGTGTGTGTGTGTGTGTGTGTGTGTGTGTGTGTGTATTTGTGTGCTGGTCTAAGATAAATTTCTGAATGAAAGAAAATAATCTTAAGACTTTTGGTACACCCAGACTTCTCTCTAGAAAGTCTCTCTGAAATAAAATACTTACCAACAATGCGTGGGAGTACCCATTTCATTTTATGCTCCCTAACACTGGAATGTGACGTTCAACCAGCACTAGTAATTTTAACCACTAATTTCTTATGGGCTAGCTATGTGAAATATGCACCAATAGCAATCATTCTTCAGGTAAATGTATGAAATGAGATGAAAAAACATGGATCAGCATAGAGAAAATTATAAGGAGTAGTTCAGTTCAATCTGGTTCCACTCAAAGTTTGTGAATTCAGACAGGAATAGCATGGCTCTGGAAGCTTCCAAATGTCTGCCTTGACATTAGGTCAGGCATTAATTTAGTGTCACCCACACCTGAATTACAAATTCTAAAATGCATGGACTGCAGGAGCTGTTCATTGCTGAGGACTTTTACCTTTGTACAGTTTGTAAAGTTTTGTGTGTTTTTAAAATTTTTTTTCTGAAAGGTACCTAATATACTTATCAAATATGTTTGTTAAGGGGACGTTTGTGACTTTTTATCTTTTTAAATACTGTCAATGACATTCTAATAAGTCTGATTTTAACCTCCCCCCAAAAATCAAGTCTTCAAAATCTTTTTGTAGGCATCTATACTATATTTGATTATGAATAATTTAGAAATTCAGAAAACTTAAACCATTGTCTGTGTGTGTGTGTATATATACATATATATTCTGTACATTACCTTATCCTTTTCTTACCAGATAGCTTACTGCCCTCCCTGAAGCAACTCAACTCTGCACTGATTGAAATTTATAGCAAAGAACTGATGTAAATTTAATGATTTTTTACTTTAAAACTTTGAAATCTGCGAAATCACAGAATATACATTTAATCTACCTAAAATTTGTGTCTCCCAAAATGCAATCTATGACAAGCCCCAAAAAACTGTTTATCAATTTGTTACTTCAGTTTCTCTCGAGGATTTATAGAAGCATGAGATGGTTTCATAGAGCATCTAACAAGTAACCTTCTATGCCAATGCCTTGATTTTGATTTCTGGCCATTTGAACCATAAGAATATATTTCTATTATTTTAAGCTACCCAATTGGTAGTACATTGTCATTGTCATAGCAACCACATGAAACTAATACATTTAGTAAGCTATTATTTCAATATTACAATAATTCATTTGGGTTAAACCCCTATAAGATTTTCATATTCGCCACTGATCTATCACTTGAGGATGGTCTGCATTAACCAACAGATGACTTGTTCTATTTTGTATTTTTTTATGGAACTGTCTATTGAACCTAGCTATGCTTTACTACTGAGCTACATCTCCAGTGCTGTTTCTCCTTTTTTCTTTTCTTTTCTTTTCTTTTCTTTTCTCCTTCCTTCTTTCCTTCCTTCCTTCCTTCCTTCCTTTCTTTCTTTCTTTCTTTCTTTCTTTCTTTCTTTCTTTCTTTCTTTCTTTCTTTTTTTGAGATGGCTTTGCTAAATTGCTCAGGCTGGCCTTCAACTTGCAATCCTCCTGTCTTAGCCTCCTGAGTCAGTAGGCATGCACCACTGCACCCAGCTAACCAGCAGTAGAGTTAACAATTTAACTCTGTGCTTCCAATGAATATTTGGGTTGTATATATTTGAATTGTCTCAGCTTTTACACTAAAATCAAAGCTTTATGTTTCAGACAAAACAAAAGGAAATGAAGAAGAAAAAAAAAACTCCCCTTGCAACAGTGAAATTACAAAGATATGTTCTATGCCAATTTTGGCATATCTGTGAAATGAGTTCTTTTTCACATTGTTCATCTTATCAATTTCACTAAGTTTTGTGTGAAAAGAGAAAAGCACAACAATATCCCCAGTATTTACCTAGGTTTAGGCATGAAGTTGACATTGGTGTGATTAGATAAATACATATGATAATATTTAATGTTGAGAAGTATTTTTTAAACCAGGGATTGAGCACAGGGGCACTTAACCACTGAATCACATCCCCAGATCTTTTTATATTTTATTTAGAGACAGTCTTGTTAAGTTGTTTAGGGCCTCACTAAGTTGCTGATACTGGCATTGAACTCTCGATCCTCCTGCTCAGCCTCCCAAGCCACTGTGATTACAGATATGCATAGACCCTACTTTCAGTGTTCCACTGCCCCTGGAGAGAAGTATTTTTCAATGGATGAATTTAAAAGGGATTTTGTCTTAATGCCACGGTCAGGCAAGATTTTAATGTTATTTCCTCTCTACTTTCACACTTACCTTCTTGAAAATCATACTTATAGTCCAAAACTTTCTGTGATATAAGCTCCACATGAATAGTAAGATCAGGCTAATATAATTAAATGACTATAGAATGTAACTTTTTGAAGGGAGCTATAATCCTCAGTCATTTGTGTCAAAAGTATCTTCTTAAGTCAACCACAGTTTTCATTTAAAAACATTTTGCTTCATCACTTTTTGTCTACGTTACTACTGAATAAGATTCTTTTCAAAAAAATTTTTAAACATTAATAACTATTTTATTTATTTATTTTTATTGTGGTGCTGAGGATCGAAACCTTTGCCTCACACATGCTAGGCAATTGTGCTAAAACTGAGCCACAACCCTAGTCCATGAATATTAATCATATTACATTAAAAAATCATAAATGATGCTTCTATGGCATGTTAGTTATCTATTGTGGTCCAGCAAATTACTCCAATATGTATGACTTAAGATATCAAACGTTGTTTTCTCACATTTTCTGAGTCAGGAATCCAGGTGTGCTTTTGTTGGGGGGAAGGAGGTCTTCGAATGAAGGTCTTTCACAAGGCTACAATTAAGATGTCAACAGGGGATGTAATCATCTCAAGGTTCTACTAAGGCAGAATCCACTTCCAAACATACAAAGGTGTCGGAAGGCAGCAGAGTTTCACTGGCTATTGAATAGATACATCATTTCCATGTTATGTGCGATTTTCCATAGGTCAGCAGCTCAAAACACGGCCATTATCTTCTCTCAAAGTAAGTGAGCAAGACAACAAGAGAATGGGGGCTCCCAAGGATACAAGTTCTTGATAATCTATTCTCATGTATATTGTCCCATCAGGTTTGCTATACTCCATTGTTTAAAAGTGAGTCAGTAGTAGTGGGCCTTGTATAAGAAGAGAGGATTACACAAGGACATGAATATCTGGAGACAGAGATCATTGAATATATGGCAAAAACCTTGTCACTGGATTAAAGGACCATAAGCCCTCCAAACAGCCATTACATGTCTATATATGAATTTATAAATATTTTAAGAGCATCAGAATTGTAATTATTAAAATTATTGTTATTTGGTTAACTTTAGTACTAAGTGTACATATTTCTAAACTTGACTTATTCTTTTAATACAGAACATTTTAAATTGTCTCTATGAAACTTATGAATAAATAAAAACTGAAATTTTGAAGAGGTGCTGATTGCCAGATATTTTATTACACATTTAAAAAATGGAAATTCCTCACTTCTGGATGAAAATGGAAAAAATGGAAATTCCTCACTTACAACTTTTGGATGTTGTAAGGATACAACATCCAAAAGAGAGCTCTTTTAGGCTTTGGAGATACCAATGAGGTCAATCAAAGGAGGGAGCAAATCATTCTGAGTTAATGATTTAATCAGTAGAGAAAAATGAAGCTAAGAAATTCATTATTGCTTTTTCATTCTAAACCTTAATTTCCAAAGGGATAAATCATGAACAGAGTCTCTAAAATTTTGATAAATTTGTGTAACATTTTGGTCAAGGTACTCAGCTGACTCAGCAGATTATATAATTTCCATATAGTTTTTAAAAATACTTTTTCACATTATTTATTTCATAAAAATTTGGTGGGACATCAATGGTTTTCCCCATCACTCCTAAGATAACACATCAACTCTGAACATAAAATTTATATAAATCACGCTGAAATCCAAATGGGGCCTACTTTATATACAATAGTGTAACCTTACTGAGGCTGAAGACAACCAGTCTCATCAATCTTGCATAGCTGATATCTTTTATAATATTTCAGATGAACAATTTCAAGTCCTGTTACATGGATATAATTTCTTAGCTGTTTAAAATATCCCATCTTTTAATGCTGGTCCTAGGTTTAATAGGGTGTCTCATAATTTGCTGAATTTTTCTTTATAGAGAGATAGTCTTTACTCACATATTTGCATTTATACCTAAAATCTTTTGTTTTTGTGATTCAGTCAAATTCCTTTTGCTGCTGATTAAACATACTGCTGATAGTTCCACTGACATGTTTTCTGGAGTATGTGTTAGTTTGGTGAATATTTATGAGCTTATCTGATTCATGTACATAATATTTAAAGATTTGTTAAGAAAAATTATGTTAGCTGACAATGTTGTGACAAAATGAACTTCAATGGTTGAAAGGATGAAAACATTTACCTGTGAAATGACAAATCTTGATAAATAAGAAAATCAGGTCTGTTGATGAGATTTATGAAGGATAAAAAGACCCATAGGAGAAATAAAGGACAACAAATATATTTACCTATGCCACAAAGCTTAATGTTTATGTTGCCAAATCAGTAATATGCAAGGCAAATATAAAAATGGCCTGCTGTATGAGAATTGATTAAGATTAATGAGGGAACTCATCAAGTGATTAAGGTAAAAATGTCATTATATTAGAATTAAAACATTATCCAGAAATTAGAATAAAATGATCAGGAATTGGTATATTAAGGCAAAAATTGAGAAAGAAATTCAAATCATGATAAAAAGAAGTATTAGCAAGAATTGATTGGAAAGGGGATATAGTAGATAGAAATAAGCCATAATCAATAAAAGTTGTTTAAGTTCATAAAATAGTAGTTATCAAGGAGCTCAGCACAACAATATAAAAGGACAAAGGAAAGTACTACTGACAAATGAGGCTAATGTTGCACACAGCTCCTTCACATTTTCTGTACTCCAGATTACAAGAGATAAAAGTCATTTTTCAGAGATTCCTACTGTGGAACAAGAAATGTTCAAGTCATGGTAATTATATTCATGCCAAACCAGGTAACAACAGTATCAGAATGATTAAATGCTGATAAAGTCCAAGGCTTAGAAAAATAAATTCTAACGTTAATTAAAATTGCAATGAGTCCAAAATGGCCAGGCATTAATGGAAGAGCTGCCCTTTGAATACAGAATGGATAAGTCAGTATGGGAACATTAAAATGCGATAGCCAATCAAAGATACTGTGTTTTTCTGTTACCAATCAGAGCTTCACTCCTGACTACCAAATCTGGCCTCTTCACTAAAATTGTATCTGTTAAGTTTAGAAATCAAATTTTAATTGCATACCCTTTTAGGTCTGTATGATTATTGCTTGCATTTTCCCAGAAGTACTCAAGATATTTAAAACCTTGGAGAAGGACAAATATTTCCGAGTAACAGTGTAGTTTCTGGCATCAGACAACCTAGCCTCAAATCCTGACTCCACCACTGAGAAGTTGTGTCACATTGGAAAAGGTATTTAACTTCTCAAATCCTCTGTCCCAACATGAAAATGAGGATAATGGTAGCATCCAAATCCTTGGGTTATTGAAAGTATAAAGGAGAAAAAAAAAGTAATGTACTTAGAAAGTCTCTGGAACATAGCAATGATATTAAGCTGAGGTGACCTTTGAAAGAATGAACATATTACAACTGTGACAATTAGAATCTCACTTGTTTAAATGTAGTAGTCTTAATAAATGTTAGTTGTTATTATAAGAAAAATAACAATAATAATAATCATAATGATAATTTTATTAAAATTTTACCTAAAACCATAGAAAATAATTTGGAGAGGAGGGGGAAATGATGGATATAAAAGTTTGCCAATTTCAAGTTAACTTTTTAAATGAGACAAGTCATGAATGAATAAGTGCAAGATAAATGTGTCACATATCATAGAAATGTATCAGACAAAAATTGTAATGTATCCCCTTTTAGCCTCAATCTCAATGCTACTCACTAGCCCCCAGAGAGTTACCACTTCTATCATTTCCCTTTTATATGTATATATGAAATACATACATATTTTATATGTATAATGAAAATATGTGTGACTGTGTGATCATATTTGATGTGTTATTCTATAGCTAACTTTGTTCCTTAACAATGTGTCTGGCAGATCATTTCATATCAGTACATAAAGGTCTACCTCAATTTTTTGTTAACCATTGCATAATTATCTGTAATATAAATGCATGCTACTATATTTAACTATGTCCATATTAATGAACTTTTAACTTGTCTCCTTTTTTCTCCAGTATAAGTAATGATGCAGTGAATGTCCATATATGAAATGTTCTTTATAAACATAAGCGAATAAATATTTATATGGAACACAGTCATAGATACATAATTGCTATATTAAAGAGTGTGCACTTTCAAATTTTGATATTATAAAATTTGCCTTCAAAGGGCTATTACAATATATTATCAACTGTGTACAGTACTATATGCTTTCCTACATTCTTAGCAATATTGGAACACTGGGCATTCAATTTTGTATTTTTGTGTCCCGTATTCTTTTTTCTTTTTTTTTTTTCCTCTCCGATGGTAAACATATGTCATCATAGTTTTAGCTTGAACTTTTCTAAATTTTTATGAGAAAATCTTTCCATGTCTATTTTCGATTTGTATTTCTTTTTGTATGAACTACATGTTCGTATTCTCCATCCATTAATTAATTTATGTTTGGTTCTTGGGCTTCTGCCCCTGCCTCACATCATCTATATTTATAGTACTTACTTTATTCTGGATTTCAAACGTTTGTCTATTATATATAACAAAAAAAATTTGCCTATCCATAACTTTCTTTCAGCTCTGCAATATTTTTAGGGTACAGATATTTAATTTTTTTGCAGTATTATCTGTCTATACTTTTCTGCTTTCTGGATTTTGTATTTTACTTAAAAATGTTCTTCATTTAAACAACTACTTTACATTATTTTATTCTAATACATTTAAATTTCTTTCAAGTTCAATTTCTTATTATGCCTTAAAAGGATTTCTATTTGTGGTGTGACAGGTGGACCTGATCTTTTTTTTTTTTTTTTCTTGCCAAATAGTTACTTTATCCATACATCTTTTATTGAAGATACCATCTTTTCCCTGCTGATTTGAAATGCCACCTTTCCTGAGGATTAAATCATCATAAATAAATGAGTCTGTTTCTGAACTGTATTTTTATATATATTTTTCTATTCATAGGGCTTATTGCCATAATGCACTACTTTAACTTTTATGGCATTATAGCATGATTAAAATCTATCAGTACAAATCCCACTACCAATTCTTGTTTGAATATCATAATTATGCCTGTGCATTCTCTTTTTCAGAAAAATATTAGGATCAAAATTTCAAATACCATAAAAACCCTCTTGAGATTTTGATTCAGCTGCACTGAGTTTATTATGTTAAGAGATGGGGATGACTTTATGCTATTCAATATTTCCATCTATGAAAATTGACTGTATCCATTTATTATTACTTTAATCACCTTTTTATACCTAATTTTCCTTTGGTCTTACAAATATCTTTTAAATTTTATTCCTTAATCTTAAATTTTTGCTGCAATTATGAATATGAGGATTTTATTCCATTTTTTCAATTGGTTAATACAGTGTGTGATTTGTCAGTGATTGTTTTATTTTATTAATAAAATCTGTGAATAGTTGTAGACTTTTTTTATTCTTAGTTTCCTCTCTTAAATTTTCTGTGTCAACCACCATACATCTGCAAAGAATGGCAATTTTGTTCCTATTTGTGAGAGATATACTGGGTTGGTTTCATACTTCTATTTGCACCTTCTTTTAACTGTAAAGAATGGAATCTAAGAACCCTATTTCCCAACATCTCTTACAAATAATGTTCTGGATCTGATGTATGTTAATAAAATCATATACATTCAAATCTACTTTAATCTGAAAATGAGTTATATGAAGAGAAAGGCATATGTAAGTCATCCAGTTTTCCAGTACCTATTGCAGAAAAAGCATTGTGATTCTGCAGGCAGCATCTAGTTTGGTGGTTTTTTCATTATCAGGCAACTTCCTGATATGAATGAAAACTTACTAATGGCAGAGACAGCAGCTTCTTTCATGGCCCAGTTCTTTAATGTGGTTTAAAGTGTCATTCCTGGTAGATTACTCTTCATTACCCTTTCCATGATTGATAAATACTGTTGCCTTTATCTACTGTGATTTCTGCTGTATGAAACAAATAAAACCCGATCAATATGCTTTTCAAAAATTAAAATAGATTAGATTTTTTTGTCTTACTTCAGTGCGTACCAAGTAAACGATGATGTTGAACTCTTAGCATTTTTTTTTTTTTGTACTGGGGTCCTAACCCACGGGGCCTTTACCACTGAGTGGCATCCCCAGCTCTTTTTATTTTTTTTTTATTTGAGACAGGGTCTCACTAAGTTGCTGATAGTCTCACTAAGATACTGATGCTGGTCTCAAATTTGTGATCCTCCTCTCTGTCTTCCAAGTGGCTGGGATTGCAGGCATGTGCCACTGTGTGAGACAATGGTATCTTTTCTTATTTCTGATTTTAATTCAAATGCATTATACTTCACCATTAATTAAAATGTTTACTGTGGCTTTATATATTATACTGTATATAAAGCTATGGAATTCTCTTCTTAATTTGCTAAAATGTCATTTATTTTCATATCAAAAATGTGTTCTTATGAAATACTTTTTCTGTATCTATTAAACTATTAAGACAATTATTTGTTTTTCATTGTTCTGTAATTTGCTAATATGAATTTTCTAATGCTCTACAACTTCTAATGTTTGGTGATGAATATTAATTGTTCATATTTAATATGCTCCTTAGTTCACAGCTTGATTTTATTTTCTATTTTGTGATTTTTAATTAAAAATTATACAACTTTTGACATTACAAAAGTTTCTATTTTTCTCTTAGAAAAGAATGTTTTTTCTGAAGATGTGCCAACACAAAGTGTCATGCAGAAAAACCAAATGTATGGGCAGCAACTGTTTTCGGTGACAGAGAAGAAAAGAAGCTTTGCTTTGCAAGTCTCAAAACTACCAGCCCATCAACTCTATGTTGGAATCTCTTGTGGAGAAATGATAAAAGAAAATGCATCTATTTCAATGAAAAGAAATGAAAACAATTATCTAAATTCTTTTTGAGAACTTATGACTTAGAAAATTTACATATGGTCAAAAATTTGTCTAAAATTTACAACTTCAAAGCATGGATGCTCATCTCTTTGCCAGAACCTCTGGCTTTATGGTAAGCTTTGAACATCAAGATAGAATTTTCTACCTATAAATAGAGGGGACATGAAAGAGGCTATAAGATATAATTATATCAGTGACTAGTGTAGTAGCAACTGTTATGAAGAATAATGAAAAAAACATGATAGTAGTAGGAAAAAACCTTGTAAGTAACCATTTTATTTTTGAAGATGTCCCTGTAAACATTAATTATTTTATATTGATATCTGATATAAGAAATAGAAAAGGGGCTTAACTAAGGAGAGAAGGGGGACACAAGGCAAGAGAGCATATCTATAGATTTAATTTGCTTGAGGATATTGGCTGAAGGCTTTTTGAATTGATAACATTCATCACCAAGATCAAAGTTGATCCACATAATGTCAGAATACAATCTAGAGCTTCATTTCCATAAGATCAAAAGATTTCATGCAGACTTTTTAAACAATTTTTCTTTCTGAGACTTGTACATAATAACTCAAGTGTTCTTAACAAACTGTGCATATTTATTGATCAAATGACTCTCATCCCATGATCACTTTCTTACCTTGCCAGGTATCAGTTTTTTCTGGGCATTAATTGATCAAACTGGGCAAATCAATCAAGATGAACAATAGATTTCCAAACTTTTATGATAGTAACCTAATGCTGGAGACCTGTTGAATGAGTCTTTACATATATGTGTGTGTGTAAATTATACACATACATATTCAAATTATGTGTATAATTTATATATATGAACAGATAAAGAACTGTATAATTGCCGATTTTAAGCATTTTTAAAGGCTATCTTCTGTTTTTATGAGATGATAGCTGGATATTATGAATTGAATATAGTAACTATGAAGTTTCTTTGTAAAAGTCATGTATGCATATATTTACATGTGCATATAGATGTCTGTGAATTTACTGGTGAATGAGAATTCATAATTAATAAGTCCATAGAAAATCAGAATGATTTATTCATATGTGTATTGCTCCTAAAGTTTTCTAGTTAAATTTATACATCTGTAGATATATTTCTTTATTGAGTAGATGTCTTTATATTAATATCTTGATTAGAATTTAGTAGTCTAGATCAAAGACAGGCAAATGCTTTTTGTAAAGTGACAAATAATGAATAATTTTGCCTTTGTTGGTCACTAGGTATCTCTTGTACCATTGTGGTATGCAAGCAGCCAGAACAATACATGAACAAATGAGCATTGCTATGTGACAATAAAACTTTATTTTAAATAAAGGTAGTAGGCCACGTTTGGCTTACAGGCACTAGTTCACTAACCCTTATCCTGAATGGTTGTTCAATATTTACCATAAATAAAATATTAGACCAAAGGAGTTACAAAATTCTGTACAGTTCGACAAAACACTGCCAATGTTATTTACTATTTCAAAATAATATGATCAATAAAGTAATCCCTGGCTAAGAAAAAGTCACATATACACAGATATTATTACTTCTAACAAAGGTCAATAAGATAACAGGAAAATCAAGCTTTTTATAGGTACAACTTTTGACAGCATTAACTTCTTTGGCTTTAGCTTTTGAAGAGAAAGTGTTTTGTGTTTATGGTATTTAGTAGAAGCCTGGAGGCAATAATACTAAATAAAAAATAATTAGTATTTCTTGTTTCTATGCTGGAACTACCCATTTAACTTGAGCAATTGATTCCATAAGAAAGTAGGGAGCAGTGGAACAAACTAAAGGCTAAAAAGAAGAGGCATCTATACCTCATTGCTCTCTAGTCTATAGTGATATATATAATCTAACTGAAGCAAAAAAATAAAAGTATGGCAATGACTAAACAACTAAATTTTGTTCCTTTGTCATATTACCTCAAATTAAGAAAGAAAAAAATCTACTCTCCAACTGTAGTTGTAGATCTATTTCTCTATTCATTGCTGTCATGTTTACTTGTGTGTGTGTGTGTGTGTGTGTGTGTGTTAAAAGCTTGTTATTAAGGACATGAACTTTAATTAATCTTTTTATTCTTATGAAATTTTCATTTATATACCTAGTTATATTTCTTGCTTTGAAGTCTACTTGACCTGATATCAGTGCAGCACTACAGATACCACTGATTGCATGATACATTTTTCTCTATTTTTATTTTAACTTCTGCTATTAACTTTAAAGAGAATTTTTTGAGGAATCGCCATATTGCTTTACAGAGTGGTTACACCAATTTGCAGTCCCACCAGCAATGTATGAGTGAACCCTTTCCCCCACTTCCTTGCCAACATTTATTATTACTTGTATTGTTGATAATTGTCATTCCAACTGGAGCAAGGTGAAATCTTACTGTAGTTTAAATTTGTGTTTCTCTAATTGCTAGAGATGTTGAACATTTTGTCTTATATTTGTTGACCATATTTCTTCTTTAGAGAAGTGTCTGTATAGTTCCTTTGACCATTTATTGATTGGATTACTTGAGGTTTTTTTTTTTTTTGGTTATTGTTTGTTTGTTTTTCAGTGTTAAGCTTTTTGAGTTCTTTGTATATTATCTGAGGTGTAGGTGGCAAAGATTTTCTCCCATTCTGTAGGCTTTCTCTTCATGCTCTTGATTGTTTCCTTTGCTATGAAGAAGCTTTTTAGTCAGATACCATCCCATTTATTGATTTTTACTTCTTGTGCTCTAGGAGTCTTACTGAGGAAGTCAGTTCCTAAGTCAACATGTTGAAGTGTTGGACCTACATTTTCTTCTAAGACATGCCGTGTTTCTGGTCTGAAAGTTCTACCACTGGTCAGTATGTATCCAAAGGACTTAAATTCAGCATGCTACAGTGACACAGTCACATCAGTGTCTATAGCTAAGCTATGGAACCAAGCTAAGTGCCCTTCGACAGATGAATGCATAAAGAAACTGTGGTATATATACACAATGGAATATTACTCAGTCATAAAGAAGAATTAAATTATGGCATTGTAGGTAAGTGGATGCAGATAGAGAATATCATGGTATCATGGTAAATGAAATAAGCCAGTCCCCAAAAAACAAAGGTTGAATGGTACCTGTGACATGTGGATGCTAACACACAACAAGAGGAAGACAGGGGAAGAATAAAAGTTCAGGGGATTAGACAAAGGGGAATGAAGAGCAGGGAGAAGAAATCAAATAGGAAAAACAGTGAAATGAATGAATCTGACATAACTTTCCTTTTCAGATATGAATACACCACAGTCAATCTCACCAAAAGACTGGTATCCTAATTAGAATAAGATGTACTCCATGTTTGTATAAATATGTCAAATAGACTCTACTGTCATATATAATTAAAAAGAACACATAACTAATAAATAAAGTGAATTTTTATAGTCTGCATATATAGAGGTCTGGTACTATTTTAAATATATTGTAAATCTGTGACTTTAAATTAGAATTTTATACTATTCATATTACTGATTGGGTTTACATCAATCATCTGGACATCTATCTTCATTTTGTACTATCTACTATTTGTCTCCCCTGTTTTTTCCCCTGTCTTATTACTTTCATTTATATAAAAAAAATTTAAAAATTAACTCTATTTTCCTCCTCTCTTTTTTCATTAGTTATACCTCTTTGCTTTAAAATTGCAGTGGTTGCTCTAGAATTTATAATATATGTCTTGTCTTTATTTGATTCTATATTTAGATAATATCATCTTCAATATTTGCTATAGTTAAGTACCTAACAAGGTATTTGACACATGGTAAGTACCCAATACATTTTCACAGTAATCCTCATTTTATATGAAGATTCCTGAATCTCTTCTTTCTTTTTCCCTATCTCCTAAATGCACTCTCAGAATTGAGCCTTCCTTTACTACCTCCTCAACTTTCTGTCACCTTAGCAAGTTATTTGACTGAATCTTATTTTTCTTATCTCAAAGGGAGCAATTCCTATCATGCTGAGTTGACATGAAGATTAAATTAAATAACATTAAAATGTCTGGGGCATAACAAGTGCCCAATTAGCATTTATTTTATTTTTTCTTAGGCTCAAAGATGAGAGCTAGGAATAATTTCCTTCTTTATCTTATCTAGACTCCTTTAATATGTGTGAATTTGGTAGTTTTAAACAATAGGATTTTAGGGCACAAATACATTTTTGCTTTTGCTCTCCCCTATATCTTCTTCTCCCTTTTCTCTGCTCCCTAGATATATCATTCATTCTTCAACTATTAAGCACATACTATGTGTGGCTCTTTTTGTATCAGCTATCTAATGGCAAAATAATTGTAAGCATTAACACCAAAATCTAAATTCCACGTCAGGATAAGAAATCATCATTTTTATGAATCTAAAGCAGTTTAGTAGCAATTCAGTTGAACTTTGCTGTGTTGGTTGTGTTGGCTCCTGTTTTCAGCTAGACTTTTTTCATGTGGGTGGTATTTGACTGGCTACTAGATGATTTAGGTTGATCTTATTTAGGAAAACTGGAGTGGCCATATATATCTCTCAACCTCTAGCATATTCCTTTTGCATGTTCTCAAGGGGCAGAATCATGAGTAAAGAGGTCCAATCGCCTAGGAAATTTTTAAAGCCTATTTTTGCATCATATTTGTTAGCATCTCATTGGCAAAATCAAGTCAAATCCATAGTTAGTGTGGGAAAATACTACCAGTTGATATATAAAAGGTGCAAATTTGTAAGGTATAAAAATCAGGACTACTAATAAAATTAAACTCTCACTCACTGGTAAATGGTAAGAAAACAAAAGGGTATGAGACACCATCCCTTTCCTCAACGAGCAGGGCTCAAAATCTAGTGTTAAGAATGTAGATGTGTAAACAAATAAGGGCGGTCACATTTCAATATCTTCAAGTAGAAATTTAAACATGGGACAGGGGTTGGTGCAGAGAAAGAAGGTGAGGTATTATCTCTGGGAGGGGAAAGGGAAGAGTGCGTATGAGGAAAGTCTATGTAAAAGTAATGTTTGATATGAACTTCAAAAAGAAGTAGATGTTGTATCATGAGAATACCTTTTTCCAACATTTTGAACCAGCTCAAAGGACTAGCTGAATTTATTCATTAAACCAGTTGTTAACCACAGACTACAGATTATAATAAAAGTGAAAGAAAAGCAAAAATATTGTTTCAACTTTTGTTAGAACAATCTTAAATAATATGACATGTTTATTATTTATTTTAATTACTTTTAGTTAAGATGAATGTGATTTTTATGTATATTTTATAGTTATATACTCAGGAATCCCAGAAACAAAACATAACTTTTTAGCTTATGAAGCATTTATTTTAAACACTTAAAGATTTCTGAGATTCAGAAATAACTAAATATTGTAATATGAACCTTTACTATTTTTGTCCTGGTCTCCAATTTAAGAAGTACTAAAAATGTCCAATGGATTGATGGCAAATAAAAATAAGGAACTATTTTTGGTTAGATTATGAGGCCTATTTTTTAAATGAAGAAATTCAGAAGATGATCAATTACTTGAAATATTAATATTATGGAGTGTTAGATAATACCTCAGCATGCAATAGTAAACACAGTTAATTTAGAGGGTAATCACTGCTTATTGAAAACTCTTTTGGCCCTATATTTGTAGATTCATATTCCCTCATTTTTCATTAGTCCTTCATAATCCTTCAACTAATTTAATGTCTGTATCTACTATTAAATTGTTAAGATTTTATGTAAATAGCAAATGTAACAAACTGCTTACAAGAAAAGACAAGAAAAGTTATTAGTCTCACTCTTGCAAATCAAAGAGGAATTTAAACTGTTCTGCTGCTCTTTAATATCCAAGTCTACTCTTTCTAGCCATCAGAAAATAAGTACAGCTGTTGCTGGATATACCAAATTAGAATATGTTCCAAAATAAAAAATTAGAAATTTTGGAATAAAATGATAGTGAATCAAAAACAGGACCTAGAACCTGAGGCTTATTTACTGACTGTTCCTTAAAAGCCTTGTGCTCATTTGTTTCCTACACAATACTTACTAATATACATCATATATGTATATATATGTATATATATATATGATAACTATGTATTTTAATGGGAATTGAAGCTCACTGATTGAAGGAATGTTAAATAATCTTATGTAATTATTTTATGTATATGTGCTATTTTTATAAGCTCACCCAGGGTAGAGTCCATGTACACTATATATCTTCTCACTTTTCCCTGTTATCAGTGAAAGTTAATATACTCAGTCATGTTAAGAACAATTTTAGAAAAAGAACAAGATTAATGCAAAAATCACCACCTTGTAATAACTTCTTTGTATATTATTTTCTAACTTTTCCCATGAAATAATAACCTTTACATAATATATCTAAATATACAATTTTGAAACAATTTATTTCCATGTTTCTATGTAATGTTGATAATTACAAGTTTCAGTAGTGCCAAAATATTCCTTTCTGCTAATATAATTTTACTAAATATAATATTTTTGGGTAATCACCATATACCTTTAACCTATTTTTTACATGTATAATGGTTCTAGTTATTTGCTTGTTTTCATAATTGATGTTACAATGAACATGTCCATTGATATATAGTATTGCATATTACAAAATATAACCTTGGGATATTTCTTCAACAAATAATGCTTGACTAAAGGAAATGCTGGTCTTCACTGGCCTTGTTACATATTTCAAACTCCTTCCCAATTTGAAATGCTACTAACAAGGATATATGATAATCTTGATAGCACTGGGCATTATGATATCTAAAAGTTGATAACATATTATATAAAACAATGATCTCTTTAGTACCTAGAACAGTGAATTCTACAGAAGGAATAAACACATAATATCTATTGCACAAATGTTAGGCATTTCACACTATGAGATAAATAAGATTATATTGAAGGATATTATATTGACACTCAGAAGAAAATTTTATATGAGTCAAAGTATTTCAAAGATGAATGTCCAACTATGACAAATAAAATAAATATAAGAAGGATGAAAACAGATCATCAGCAATCATAGAGATATTACAAAGATTAGATTAAAATAAGATATGTAATGTATTTAAAGTGATTAGACCAGTACTGGACAGATATCATGTGCTATATGACTTTTTGTTATGATGATCAAGATGAATATGATTACATGTTTGTATAAAGTATTATTATTGCTTGCCATCTTATGGGGAAAAATGAAGTAAGGAGCCATTAAAATCTCATATTATATAGAACCAAGCAGTCGAATCCAGGAAATATACTTTTATCAAGTACGCCAATCTGTCTCTGGTTAAAGAAAGTTGATTAGATAATTAAAGTGATACTTCTAAAACAGCAAGATACATTTAAAAGTTAATGCAGACATCAGGAAAATTTGAAATAGAAAAGGGATGGTTAGCTAATTTTACACCTGATGGTCTAAGCAAAGTTCGATGGCAATTCTTTTTTTTTTTTTTTTTTTTTTGTGGTGCTGGGGATTGAACCCAGGGCCTTATGCTTGCAAGGCAGGCACTCTACCAACTGAGCTATATCCCCAGCCCAGATGGCAATTTTTATCTAAGTGAGTTATGTAGAGGATTAGGCAGAAGACTAGAGTTAAAGGAATAAGATAAAAAGTACTGAATGAATGTTATAAGGGATAAGTTATGGATTCAATTTATTTTTTCATCCAACAAATATTTATTGAGGCCTGACTATGTGCCAAGCTCTGTTTGAAAGAACTGGGAATCTAGCAGTAAACACACATGCAGGTGCAAGTTCCTGCCTGCATAAAATATTCTAGAGGATAAAGTACAAAAAATGACCAGGACTTTTTAATGATGTGAGTACACACACACAAACACACACACACACATACACACACAAACACAGAGCATACCCATTGGTGAAAAGTATTAAAAGAAAAAATTAAGCAAAGTAATAAGTTAAAAGGAAAAATAAAGCAAAGTATGGAGTGTCAGTGTTATGGGAAAAGAGTTTTATTTTATTACCAGGGGGTCATAGTTTTGATAAAATGGAATTTGAGCATAGATCTGACAGAAGTGAAGCCATGAATCATGTAGATATAAGGGGACATGGCATTCTAGGCAAAGCTGAAAGTACAATATCCCCAAAGTGAGCACAGGCTTTATATATGCGGAAAAGAAATTAGAATGTGACAGAACAAATAAAGAGGATAGAGTAGGAGATGAATTTATGAAAGTGAAGGTGAGGTTGCTATAACACATGTAGAGAGCCCTGAAGGCTATTATAGACATATTTCATTCTAAGTGAGGTTGCATGTCATTGAAGGGCTCTGAGCTGAGAAGTGATATGCTGTTACTGAGATTTTAAAATCACTCCAATTCTGGTATAGAGATGAGACATGTTGGGGAAGCAAGAAAAAAACAAGACTTCATGGAAGAAGCAAGAGTGGAAGCAGCCAGTACTGAAATAATTCAGGCAAGACTATATGGAATTTTGACTAGGATAATGGTGATGAAGATGAAAAGAAGTGGAGAGATTCTGGATTCATTCCAGGGATGGGGGAACTAGTACTTACTGGTAGATTGGATTAGGTGAGAGATACAACATAAGAAAAGTCGGGGATGATAATAAAGTTTTTAACTTAAGCCAGGAGGTAGCTAGTGGTGCCATTTAGATATAGAAAAGAGTAGAGGAAGAACAAATAAGTATAGAAATTGAGTTGAATTTTCCACATACTGTGTTTAAGGTAGTTATTAGACATTCACATGGTGGAACTGTAGAATAAGAGGTTAGAAATATGAATATGAAGTTCAGGTGAGGTCTAGGTTGAAGGTATACATCAGGAACATATAAAAATAAAGTCAAAATTTAAAGTCAAGTTATGAGATCATTAAGGAAGTAAGTTCAGATTTAGCAAAGTAGAGATCCATGGACTTATGTACTGAGCCCTGAGAAGCAAATGCTTGGAGCAGAGTTCATATTAGAGTAAAGCAAATAATGCACTTACCTTGGGTACATAATTTAAGAAGGGGTCAAAAACTCAGTAATCAAGAACAATACTATTTTAATGCAATATATTTTTAAAAAATCAAAATTAATTTAAAAATCCTTGATGAATGAAATGCAAAAATTTTAAGTAAAAATGGGTCATCTCATTGATTTTTTCTTTTGCTTGTGCTCCAATACGACTGGTACCAAGGTCTGGAAGATAAGGAGAAATGGGTGAAGCAAAAATTTTTATGATATCTCAACTGAGGTTAACTGTAAAGGAAGGACTTATAATGGACCAATTCTGCTATTTCAGACCAATCTCCTTTATAATTTAATATAATTCAAGTCCACATGAGACAGTATTTTAAATTATCTGCAAGGCTAAAATGAAAATAAATGGAACCCCAGTGTTGGATAGAATTAAGGAAATGCACTCTCAAACATATTTAATGAAAAGCCAATCTGGTTGAATTCTATGAAGGACAGTTTAGTAACACCAATACAAAGAGTAAATTCACATACTCTATGACAAAATTCAACTGCTTTAGATTCACCTTTCATATTCATTAGCCAAAATATGCAAAGATATATGGGCATTAATTTTCTGAACAGTACTGTTTATGATAAAAATATTGGAACTAACAAAGCATACACACACCCACAAATACAGCAGGTAGATGATAGATACATAGACTGTATGTAACTCTGTTTATAGATATTTTGAGTGTGTGTATTTTATAAAAATATATTGATCTGGGCATGATGGTATATGCCTGTAATCTCAGCAACTCTCAAGGCTGAGGCAGAAAGATTGCAAGTTCAAAGCTAGCCTCAGCAACTTAGTGAGGCCTTAAGCAACTTATTGAGACTCTTTCTCAAAATAAAAAATAAAATAGCCCAGGGATGTAGCTCAGGGTTAAGCACTCTTGGGTTCAATTCATGGTACAAAAAATACTTAGAGAACATAGAATAACATGAGGATATTAAGATGGATGACCGAGTTATATGTACAGATATGAAAAGATACTAAACTAAAGGAATATGAAAAAAACACAAAGTTTATTACAATATGTGAAGTTCAATACCTTTTCCAAAAATATAAAGGAATCCACTATGTGCATTTAAACTGGTATGTATACTCCTCTGTGTGTGTGTGCTTAATTTGGGAGAATGTGCAAAAATTAAAAACATTCACCTTTAGAAAGAAGAGAGTCTTTCACTTTCATTATATCTACCTGTGCTGTTTAAATTTCATGGCACTTTGCATGTGGCATGTTTTTTAAATGTCACAGGTGGTGCAATTATGCAATTTGTTTCCCAGTTAAAAAAATGAATCTAGTTTAAGGGTACAGACTGAGTATCAAACTTGTGTTAAAAGGGGTTACAGTACATGATTGCCCAACAACCTGGTGTATGAAAAAAAAAAAAAGATTCACAGAATGACTATATTGGTAGATAAGGTTTTATTGTACTTTGATTTTACCACAAATTTGTTCAAATGATCATGTAAAAGTATGTTGAATGATTTCTTTTTAATAAATCAATTTAAGTGCAGCATCAAATTGTAGATGCATACAATTTTAGTCATCTTAAGGACATGTTTCTATTGCCTAACCTGAGGCAATTAATAGAAAATTTATTCTCTTGAGATAAATTTGCTCTAAAAAGAATACATTTTCAGTAAATAGCATATTTTCATAATAGCAGTTGTACTTAGAGACTTATTTTATATTTTTATCAAATTTTCTTTAAATATGATTTTAAAGTGTTTTCAGCAGTTATGTCTAATTTTCCTCATGTCTTGGGCTGCCAGATTCTTTCTTACAGATATGTTTTAGTTGTAAATAAATTGTAGAATGATATGATTTATAGAAAAGTACTTGATAACTAACTCTTTTGAGTATGAACTTAGAATTTATAGTGCTTGAGGTCAAATACCAGGATACCACTTAATAATTATGTTACCTTGGGTAAGTGACTTAGAATACCTGTGCCTCAATTTTCTCAGTTGGAAATGGGTATTATCATAGTCTCTACCTGGTAGATTTATTGTGAGAATTAAATTGGTTCATCTATATAAAGTCCTTGATGTAGGATTCAACATCTCAAAAACACTAAATGTGCTATCTATTTTTGTGGTGGTATTTGTGAGGGTATGATAATCTTTGCAATAAGGGAACAAGTGCAAAGCAATTTAGTAAAGGAAGAATAAATTCAAATTCAGAATACATAAAGTAGAAGAACATGTATCTAGGAATTTCATTGAAAAATTGAATTTAAGTTAAGCATTTTTGATCACCATTAAAAGTAGCCACAGTACTAAAGTGGTTGATTATGAGTGCAAAGGTATGCTGCACTAAATTATGAGCTGAAAGGACAAGGACTTGATCCACCTTGTTGCAGTGCCCAAATTGCAGCTTTGGATAAATTGTATATTCTCACTGAGCGTATTTCCTCATCTGTAAAATGAAATGCATGTTAGACAAACTTTAATCTGTCTTCTGGTTCAAACATTATCCCTACCCCTTAAGTAGTTTTTGACCTAATAATTGGTGCATGAACCTTGTTGATACAAATTGGTTTGACAAAACATCTTACTAGTATTGACTTGTGCATGTGTATGTTGTATTGGGAAGGGAGATACAATGAATCAGTGATGGGGACACTTTTATGGTATTGTAGTAGCTTAGAAGTTAAGTCTATAAAATGAAGGCTCAAATAATCAAGAGATATGAAACTTCTAATCTATACTCTCATTACTTTTAATGAAATCTTCATTTCAATCTTTCCTCTGCTGTTTTCTACATTTGTAGATAAGCATAGCACCTTTCTTATCACAGACATTCCAGAGTAAGCAAACATAGCAAAAGGGCAGTTCATTCTTCATACATAGTATTCAATTTTTGCAGAAAGTTCTTTAAGGCTATGACTACCTCCCTGATATATGAAAAATATCAGTTTGGGGAACTAAAACAGTTTTTTGTTGAAGGTCCATATTGTTAGGCAAACTAATTTAACAAGGAATTGTGGATGCATTTACTGAGGCAATCTCTCTTTCTCGGTAAACTTTTCAGGATCTTGATAGCAAATTAAGCCAGCAAGAGATGTTAATAATACCTTTGAGATTGAAAGAGGAAATGAAACATCAACATTAATGAAGTCCCCATTGCTAGAAAGTCAGGAGGTATTTTCCAAAGCTGCCCATGGCCTAAACCAGTGTTGAATTTTAGGGCAGAGGAAGAGCAATTGCCATAGTAGAAATACATATTCATACAATTGATATGATTTACAAACTCAATGAGCTTGCTTTCATACACCACACTCAAGATCATTAGCTAAAAATGTAAAATGCTATCAAGCAACCACTCTAGACAAACAGGTAAAGTTGATTTTTATAGTATTTCTTTAATTATGATCCCATGACCAGGGCTTCCAAATTGCACAAATCCAAAGGGGATAATTCATAGTGAATTGTGGTCTATGTAAATTGCAACTCCCAAAACAAATATGGAAGCTGAATGTGGCCCTCTAGACTTGGGCAATGTGTTGGTTCTAACCATGAATGTTTAACCATCAATTTAACAGATGCTCTATTTAACTCATGTTTCCTAGTTTTAATGATAACAACATCAAAAGCCTTGCCAGTTTGTAGATTACCCCTACTGTTTCTTGCAGATCGGTTATCTCAAAAGTCTCCCTAGATGCTAATAGGAAATAACACCAAAGGTGTGGTCCTACAAGTGACAGTAATCTTTTCAGAAATAAATTTTAAAATTACCCTTAAAGCAGTGATGATAAATTGCTTTTTACTCCCTTTCCACCAGTAGAATATGTTCTATCATGTTGTTAAATGGAAAGGATCTTGAGAAATTTCAATTTTACCTATTATCAAAATTCTTGGGGCTGAGCATATAGCTCAGTTTGTAGAGTGCTTGCCTCATAAGCACAAGGCCCTGGGTTCAATCCCCAGCACCACAAAAAAAAAATTCACAAATGGGAGTTGAGGGGGTTTAATGAGTAGTCAAACAATTGAATGACTTTATTAATACATCCCTGCACTATGTAATCAAACTGAATCAAAATGTGATAGATTGGTAGATATTGACAAGGCCAGGTGAAAATGGACTTAGGATGTATGTAATTGAAAAGAAAATAAATTGGGTTCCTGAGATACACAGTGCTATAAAGCATGAAGGAAAATCCAAAAGATGCCTCTGAGTTAGTTTTTATTTTAGCTTTGTAGAAGTTGGAAAATCAAATATTTTCTTTCCAATTCATTTGGGTTTTCTTACATTTTGAGAAAACATTCAAGGTCACCCAGTACAGACATACAAGGATAGCTGTATGACCCTTTATCCAATGTGTGGGTTCCACATTGCCAATCTTTCACTGAGTATTGACAGATGCAGTGTAGGTCTAGTTGTAAGAGATAATGAATAAAGTCATCACCATCAATGCTACCACCTGATGGTCTTGGTAGTCTTTCCAAAGTTTGAGCTCCTTGGGTTTCTAAATGTTTATTCTGTCTCTCTCCATACTTGAGCTGGCTGGGATTCTCTGCTTCTCTGATACATCTTCTATGTCCCTATTTAATAAAAATGTAACTGAGAAATTTCTTGCCTGAGGGCTTATCCTAGAACAGAGAGAAAGGTGATTGGCACTGTTACTATTGAGTTGCACCTTTGGTAACATGTAAAGTATGATCAACAGATTCTTAAGTATCCACTCCGTGATCACTGCTTCCTGGGGTTCACATCCTCGTGTACTTTTTCCTTACATGTAGATGGGAACTGTGACTTGCTTCTAAGAAACTGAATATGACAAAGTGATGGAATGTCACTCCCCTGAATAAGTTACAGTACATAAAGCTTAATCTTACTAGCATGTTTGCTCTCTCTCCCTTGCTAGCTTTGAAGGAGCAAGCTTCCATGAAGCAACTGGTTATGGTAGAGAAAGTCCTGTAGCAAAGTATTGTAGGTGGTCTCTTGGAACTAAGGAAAGCCTCCAGAAAGAGACAAACCCTTAGTCCTGAAACAGTAAGGATATGAATTCTGCAACAACCTGAGGGAGCTTAGAACAGATCTTTCCCTGGTGAACTTGAAGCCCATTTGACACTTACATTACTGCCTGGTGAGACTCCAAAGTGAGAACCTAAATAAGCCATACCTAGATTTCTGACCTACAAACATTCTGAGATAATAAATATATGTTGTTCTAATCCACTAAATTTATGGTGATTTGGTTGGCGGCAATAAAAAACACCACCAAAGGGTTTCTGAACAATATTAGAATACACCAGTATTTTACAACTTAATTATGATATTGAGGTCTTATTACCAAATCCTTACAACTGAATGACTTCTTCGAACACCCTGAGAATGTATAGCACAGGAGATTAGCTATTGCTTAGGGTAGTATTTTGGTAAGCTTTCCACTCAAAGATAAGAAGTTCATTTGTAAATTAATCAGTGCTTTATAGAAGATGGGATGCAAGAGTGTGAAGTAGGGGGAAACCCCCAATCACTGGTATTTTATTGTGCTTCCTCTCTTCCTCATGTTCTCATCATTTGCCTATATACTCTGTAGGGAAAAAAATGTGATTCTAGCCACTCCCTATCAGTTCTCTGTTCTGTCTCTATCATCTTTCTTTTTTTCCCGTCTATACTCATCTCCAACTTTGCCCTCTAACTTCAAAGTTCTCCAAAGTAGGTATGTATTGGAATGAGTTTAGTCTGAGTTTCATCACATGAAAGGGACAAAATAACTAATTTTTTTCTGCTTCTAGTCATTTGACTGCCTCAACTTCTAAAAATCCTTTGCTTTTTCATCAGCAAGATATTTGATTTCTTTGAGAGGGAATTCAGTTTCCCAAAGAGTATAGTATGCTCCTTAAAAAAGATGATGAGATTCTCATTCAACACAAATTAGTGGGAAAAACTGAATATGTGCAAGTGTTTGAAGAACTCTTAGGCTTAGTCTTACAATGATACCATGACCAAAGGCAGGTATAAGAACATAGATCTGATGAGAGTCCCAGGAAAAGTGAGAGCCAAAGATTAAATTGTATTTTTGTAGGAGAATCACCAGTTTTTTTAAAAAATTTTTTGGTTGTAGATGAACACAATACCTTTATTTTATTTATTTATTTTTATGTGGTGCTGAGGATCAAACCCAGTGCCTCCCACATGCTAGGCAAGTGCTCTACCACTGAATTACAATCCCAGCCAGTCAAACAGTTTTTAAACAAAGGAATAGGAAGTAAAATCCTTTTGGTCACATTATATGACACAGCATAAGATTTATGCAAGTCTGTTTTACTGAAGCTTTTCCAGTATTTTTTGAGATTAACAAAGTTTTCTCGAACCTCTGAGAGTGTACCTCTGAGAACTAGGCCAGTCAAACATGGAAGAGTAACTTAAAATATTAAATTAAATAAATTACTGAGTGTCTAAATGGGATTTCAAACTCTCAATTCTGTTTTTTTTTTTTAATTTTCAGCAACCAAGAATTGATCTCATTGCCTTACTGAAAGAAAAAAATTTAAAAAGATTTTTTTTGAAATTTCATGAACACAAACCGTTCTCTTTGAAGAGAGTTTCTGTTTGAGAGTTAGCATATTTTCAGTTCACGACCAGACACTACAGACATTATTATGTAATGCTCCAGTTGTTACCACCATCCCTTACAAAGCATCAAATATACTTCAGGGATAATGAAATACATATTGAGTTGAATATTGGATAGGGGCTTAGCTAGGTGTTCTAAACTTTATTCCTCAGGTACTAGTGAGATATTAAAGGTTCTGAACAAAATAATTCTATTAATAGTTCTAGGTTTTTTTGTTGTTGTTGTTTTTTTTTTTTTTTTAAGGGGGGAGTACCACGGATTGAACTCAGGAGCATTTGACCACTGAGCCACATCCCCAGTCCTATCTTGCATTTTATTTAGAGGCAGAGTCTCACTGAGTTGCTTAACATCTTGCTTTTGCTGAGGCTGGTTTTGAATTCTGATCCTCCTGCCTCAGCTTCTGAGCTACTAGGATTAAAGGCATGTACCACTGTGCCCGGTGATAGTTCTCCTTTTTAAATGAAATGTTTTAATAAAAAGGTACAACTACTTTAGAAAACAGTTTCACAATTCTTCAAAAAGCTAAATGTAGAATTACCACAGGACCTGGAAATTGTACTCCTAGATGTATACACAAGAGCTCTATCCATACACTGATGAATGGATACACTAAACATGGTATATATCAATACAATGAAATATTATTTGACAATAAAAAGGAATAGGATACTGATAATATTTCACAGAATGGATGTAACTTGAAAGCATTATCCTAAGAGAAACCAGAAATAGAAAAATAGTATATGATTTAGTTTAAATTAAATATATGAAATGGACTAATTCATGTGGAATAAAAAAAATAATAGTTGCCTAAAGTTGGGCTGTGGAGATTATGGGAAATAAATGCTATTGAGTAGGTTTATTTTCTGGATGATAGATATCCTGGAATCAGATACCAGTGATGGCTTCACAACTCTATGACAATACTGAAAAACAATGATTCATACACTTTAAATGGATGAATTATATGTGAATAATATCTCATTAAAGCTCTTATCTAAAAATTAGATTTTAATACATGAAAGAAAACTCCTTCAATATTTTATATGATATTAATAGTCATAAGTATATAATGAAGCATTATTTCTTGGTGAATTATAATTATACATAGTAATGGGATTCATTGTGATGTATTTGTACATGCACATAACAAAATTTAGTAAATTTCATTCCCCAGTATTTCACCTTGTCCTTGTTGTCATTGTTAAGATTTTTGATTTCTTATACATTCTGAATATTAATCCTCTCTAAGAAGGGTAGCTTGCAAAGATTTTC
Organism: Glaucomys volans; assembly: GCA_020662805.1. Classification (NCBI taxonomy): domain Eukaryota; kingdom Metazoa; phylum Chordata; class Mammalia; order Rodentia; family Sciuridae; genus Glaucomys; species Glaucomys volans. Next base: position 84,990 of record JAJEJO010053422.1, on the reverse strand, counting down.
TTGGATTCCATAGACCCTCTCTTCATTGCCTTGTGTCCTTTGCTGTACAGAACCATTTTAATTTGATGTTATCCCATTTATTGATTCTTTGATTTTGTGTCCTGAGCTATAGGGGTATATTATTAGTGAAGTTTATGCCTTCACCTATATGTTGGAATGTTGACCCTATGTTTTCTTCTAGCTATTGCAAAGTTTATGGTCTCATTCCTAGGTTTTGGATCCATTTTTAATTGACTTTTGTGCAGAGTGAGAGTTAGGATCTAGTTTCACCCTTACGTATCTATGGCTTTTCAAATATCATTTGTTTAAAAGGCTATGCTTTTCCAATATGTGTTCTTGGCACTTTTGGCAAGGGTCAGCTGATTGCATGTAGGTTTATCTCTGAGTCTTAAGCTGTTTTATTCCATTTGTCCATATGTTTGTTTTTAAGCTAATACCATGCTGTTTTTGTACTTTAACTCTGTAGTATTATTTGAGATCAGGTATTGTGATAACTCCAGCATTGCTTTGTTGCTCAGAATTGTTCTCTAATTCTTCCATATAAACTTTAGAACTGTTTTTTCTTCTAGTTGTATAAAGGATGTCATTGATATGTTCGTGAGGATTGCTTTGAATCTGTATATTGCTTTTGTTAATATGGCCATTCTAACTATTTTAATTGTTTCTATCCTAGAGCATGGGAGGTCTTTCTTTCTTCTAGTGTACTCTTCAATTTCATCAGCATTTGATAATTTTTGTTATAGAAGTTTTTCACCTCTTTGGTTAGATTTATTACTATGTAATTTTTAGAGGCTATTTTGAATAGATTTTTTCTCTGATTTCTTTTGTGGAGGAATCATTATTGGTGTATAGAGAAGCTATTGATTTTTGTAAGTTGATTGCATACCCTGCTACGTTGCTATCAGCTCTATAAGTCTTCTGGCAGAGTATTTGTTTGTTTGCTTTGCTTGTTTGTTTTTTTTTTGAGGGAAAGGGTTTTCTAAGAATAGGATCATCTCCTCTGCAAACAGTGTTAATTTGACTTCATATTTACCTGTATATATCTCTTTTATTTCCTTCTTTTGACAAATGGATCTGGTTAAAATTTCAGGCACTATATTGAATAGGAGAATTGGACTATACATTCTTGTCTTGTTCCTGATTTTAGAGGAAATGCTTCCAGTTTTTCCATGTTCAATATGATGATGGCTTTGAACTGGTTGGATATAGCCTTTATGATGATGAGGCAAGTTCCTAATTTCTTTAGGGTTTTTAACATGAATTGGTGCTGAATTTTGCCTAAATTTTTTTCTGCATCAATTGAGATGATCATGTATTTTTGTCCTTAATTTTACTTATTTATTTTAAATATTTTTCAGTTGTTAATGGAACTTTATTTTATTTATATGTGACATCAAACCTAGCGCCTCACACATGCTATGCAAGTACTCTTCCACTGAGCTACAAACTCAGCCCCTTAATTCTGTTTATGTGATGAACATTTATTGATTTGCGTTGGTCGAACCAACCTTGCATCTTTGGAATGAAACTTATTTAAAATGGTATACAATCTTCTTAATGCCTTTTTAAATATTAATTGTTAATATTTTATTAAGGATTTTTACATCTATTTCCATCAGGGATATTGTTCTGTAATTTTTTATCTTTTGATGCCTCCTTATCTAGTTTTAGTATCAGGGTGGTACTAGCTTCATAGAATGAACCTGAGAGTGTTCCACTTACCATTATGTTTCATGGAATAATTGCAGGAGCATTAGCATTGGTTTTTCTTTGAAGGTCTGGTAGAATTCGACTGGGAATCCATCTGGTCCTGGGCTTTTCTTGGTTGGAAGACGTTTTATTACTGAATGAATCTCATTGATTGTTATTAATCTGCTTAGGTTTTCTATGTCCTCTTGGTTCAATTTGGGTAAGTTTTTTGTGTCTAGAAATATGTCAATTTTTCTTCAATTTTCCAATTTAATGGAATATAAGTTTTCAAATTATTAACTAATGAAATAGGAATTCTTTAGGATTCAAAGATGGATTTCAAAGATGTCTGTGTTAACATCTCTTTTCATCTCTGATATTAATTTGTGTATTCTCTCTTTCGGTTAGCTTGGCTTAAGGGTTTATCAACCTTGTTTACCTTTTCATAGAACCATCTATTTTTTGTTGATCTTTTGTTTTTTTATTCTCTATTTTATTAATTTCATTTCTGGTGTTAATTAATTTCTTCCTTCTACGGATTTTAATTTTTGAATTTGTTTGTTTTTGTTTTTTGTTCTTGTTTTCCTAAGAACTTGGGATGCATCATTAGGTTGTATATTTGGCATCACTCTGATTTTTTAAAGTAGGCAATCAATGCTATTAACTTTTCTCTTAGAACCACCTGCATATTGCTCCATATATTTTTATGTTGAATCTCTATTCTTGTTTGATTTAAAGATTTTTAAAATTTCCCCCAAAATTTCTTCTATGATCCATTCATCACTCAAGAGAGTATTGTTCAATCTCCCTGTGTTTCTGTGGTTTTTATAGTTTTTCTTGCTATTGACTTATAATTTTATTCCACTGCTAACTCTTAAGATGCAAGGGATTATATCAAACTTTTTGGTATTTCCTAAGACTTGCTTTGTGATACAAACTATGGTCTATACTAGAAAAGGTTCCATAATCTGCTGAGAACAAAATGAATTCAACTGTCCAAATGAATTCTATAAGATATCTGTTAGATCCATTTGATTTATAGTATCTTTTAGGTCTGATGTGTCTAGTGATTTTATGACTGGATAACCTATCTATTGAGGAGATGTGTGTGTTATTGCATTGGGATCTCTCCATGCCTTTATGTGAAGTAGTGTTTGTTTTATGTAATTAAGAATACTAATTGCATAAATGCAATTATGTAATTAGATGTTGGGGACAGGTATATTCATTATCATTATTTCTTCTTGTTGGATTCTTCATTTTTCCAGTATGATAATACATTCTTTGTCTCTTCTGGCTAATTTTTGGTTGAAATCTTCTTTGTTGGATAGGATATTCACTAGTCCTGCTTGCTTTAAGTCTCCATTTGTATGGAATATACTTTTCTATTCTATTATTTTCAGCATGTGTATTTGTTTGTGATATGAGTCTTGTACAAACAACATACATTTGGGTCTTGTTTTTAATCCATTCTGCCAGTCTGTATTTTTTATTTAAATTGTTAGGACCCCATACATTCAGTGTTATAATAAAGAGCTGCTATTATTTCCTGTCATCTTTTGGCTTAACAATTCTTATAATGAGATTCATCCTTTAGAGCCTCTGGAGTTTCTTTTAAAGATCTTCTGTGTGCATCATTTCTTTAAGTATTTTAGGTTATGCTGGCTAATGAGTTATGAATTCTTTTATTTTATGCTTCTCTTGGAAGGTTTTTATTTCTTGTCTTCTGAAGGATAGCTTTGCTGGGTATAATAATCTCTATTGAGAGTTTTTTTCTTTCAGAGCTTGGAATACCTTGTTTCAAGCCCTCCTGGATTTTAAAGATTTTTTTTTTTGAGAAATCAGCTGTTATATTTATTGGTTTACTGCAAAATGTGACCATTTTGAGATCCTGTTTTGCACATATATTGAAAAAGATTCCTCTTTTTTTTGTGGTGATCCTTTGGTGAGTATCTCTTTATAATAAATCCTGAGCTTGAGATATATCTCTTTCTTTCTTTCTTTCTTTCTTTCTTTCTTTCTTTCTTTCTTTCTTTCTTGGAAAAGGGGATTGAACCTAGGGGCACTCGGTCACTGAGCCACATCCCCATCCATGTTTTGCATTTTATTTAGAGACAGGGTCTCACTCAATTGCTTATCGCCTTGCCCTTGCTGAGGCTGGCTTTGAACTCGTGATCCTCTTGCCTCAGCCCCCTGAGCCACTGGGATTATAGGCATGCACCACCATGCCCGGCAGGATGTATCTTTTCAATGCATTTATTCAGCATGATCAAAGTGTTAATTTCAACTCTCGGTACCTCTTTGAAAGGCTAAGGTAACCACAAGTAATAGTAGTAATTTAAGACCATACCATATATCAACATATGCTATAAATTTTATTACTGAAGTTTGTTGAAATAGAAATTTTTCTTCACAGCATTTCAATTTTTGAATCTCCCCACTATTAGGAAGTTTCTGTGATGTGAATATTATGCCATTGCTTTCATTTCTGACTCACACTGGCCAAACTAGTTAGGAGAGTCTATGTGCTAAGATTCACCCCTCCTTGCGTCAACACTATACCTTGGGGAACAGGGGTGTTGTGGTGTTGTCGGCATCAGAGCAGACTTCACTCTCAATATAGCTTTGTTCTTCTGTCAGGTAGTATTATAAGTCAGATAGAATTGTCGGCTAGCTCCTTTTCTTTCTCCATCTACAGACTGATCTCTGTCACATTGCAACCCTTGTTTCAGAAACCCCAATCCATGTGTTAGGGAGAGGTATGTAGGATGTGTCATTTGATTCCCCAGCCCTTATTGGGAGTGTAAAAGGTGACATGAGTGGGGAGGAGGGTCACCACTCCACTTTCTGCCTGACCCTGATCTGTTCCAATTCAAGCCCCCGTCAGTCATGTTACTTATCCCAGAGATTAGATTGCCAGTTTTAAATAAAAATGCCATATGCTTTTCTCTGGTCTGCATACTGATCAACTTGGCCACTCTGAGTTTCTCCCTAGCCTGAATCACAGTCTCATTCCTATGCCTAGATTGACTTATGATATTGGCATCCATCAGTCCAGTGAAAAATAGAGAGTAAGTGGCCATTTGGTCTTGGGTATACAAAAAACATGCATACAAAGAACAGGGAAAGAAGAAATCCAAAAGAGAAAAGAAAAAAAAAGGAAGAAAAAAAAAGGAAATATGTAGAACAAAATCTGAAAATAAAAGGTAAACTGCAGAGATCCCTACTGTGCTGCCTTAGGAATTCCAAACAGAGTCCCTACAATCTGTCCCTGCTTCCTTGGTCCAATCATCTCTTCTGGGGAGAACCATGTCTCCTTCCTACAAGAGTGCAGCAGGATTTTCTCTCATATAAATTCAGATAGCTGTCTCTTTTATTTTTTATTTATTTATTTAATTTTTTTGCCTCACATTGAGAATATGTTGGTCAGCATCTGTTTTCTTAAACTTGGTAGGAGAATTTCTTTTGGCTCATTGAAGGGGAGCTTCCCTTCCCCCACTGAGTCACAGCATGCCCTACATTGCTACCATCTGTTGCCTTCATTAATTCTCTTTCTAGTCTAGAAGGCAATATTTATGGTTTTCAACTAGTTGCTAGCTGCTGAATTGCCTACTGGCATTTTTCTCACCATCTTCCTACTTCAGTTTGCCACAGCAGATCTGCTGTTTTAATTATCCCTGCTATGACACTATGGGTTCCTCTGATCCACCATTTTCTGCCTCTTCTATAATAATACATTCTTAAGAATTTTTTTGACATAACTAATACCAGGATGTTCTATGAATATAGATTAAGGAATATTGATTATTGATTAGCTAGACTTGTCTTATAATTTTGACATATTAAATTTTTAAAAATTCTTAACATAATAAAATCACTTTAAAAATCTATTGTTATGGGGCTGGGGCTGTGACTCAGTGATAGAGTGCTTGCTTAGCACATGTGAAGCCCTGGGTTTGATCTTTAGTACCTCATAAAATATATAAATAAAATAAAGGTATTGTGTCCATCTACAACTAAAATATATATTTAAAAATCTATTGGTATAGGACTGGGATTGTGGCTCAGTGGTAGAGCACTTGCCTAGCATGTATGAGGCACTAGGTTTGATTCTCAGCACCACATATCAATAAATGAATAGAATGAAGGTCTATCAACAACTAAGAACATTTTTTTAAATCTATTGGTATAAAGTTTGCAAATAGGATTAGAATTGATTGTTATCCTCTTTTTAACACATCTATAAGGAGTATATTTGTTGTCCACTTTAAACCAAGTAAAGTTTATATTCCATAAGTTTCTGATAGTGTACCATCAATTTATAGAAAATATTATGCACCTAAAAAAAGTTTTTTAAGGAAAAGTCCTCCACTGAAGACTTGGCAGCTAGATAGGAGCAAAAAAAATATTGGATAGCTCCAAGCCAAAACCTGTCAATATTTTATCATACTATGCATTCAGGAAATGTTTGTTAAATAGATTAGTATGAATATGCCAAAAACAATGAATTCCAACCTCTATTGATCATTGCAATGGACCTTGAAGGAACCTGAGGTACATTTAAAATGTGGTTGAGAAAACACATACAATGGATCAAACTTACTTCCATGTTTGGAAAATGGATGTACCCAACAGAATTTTCCAACTTCAGAACAATGAAGATGCACTGAAATCTTCACTAAAACTGTGAGCTAACATAATTTTCCCCATCACTGTTTTATGTGCAAGTAGTATGTGTGTGGGTGTGCAGGGGGATATATTCATAAAACCTCACTGTTTTAGGCAATACATTTGAATATGTAGAACATTGATTTGTTCCTTTAAGAGTTCAATTATTCTCTCAGGGTAGTTGATTTCCTTATAATAGCAACTATATAGAAACTAGGCACACCTGTTTTAAATTCTCAGATTCTTTTCCCTTTTTTTAAATATTTTTCTTCTTGAACAATAGTTTGGGAACACCTGTTTCCCAGGGGTAAGATTCTTCTTAACCCCCTTTCTAAAAGATTAATATCAATGGCTTCTCCTTGATCAAGGCAGCAATTTTCCTTCAGTGCAGGCACCAAGAAAATGAGATTTTTGATCCTGATGAAGCTATTCTTTGCTTCCAGCCTGGTCAACCTTTTCTACACAGATCTGGAGTTTGCTATTCCAGCACAGATTTCAATCTAACTACTTGTCAAGACAAAACTATAATTGTGTTCACAAAAATTCCCATTTCTTACTAAAAAGAGATTTCACTGCTAATATGAACTGGACAACCCTTGTATGTAAATAAATACAAAGGAGTGTAAAGTGATTGCAGGGCATAGGGATGGAGGGGAGGAAAGGAGCACTTACAGAAGCATTCAAACTTGTAAATCCAAATTTGACAACAGTATTTGTTGAAAACCGTATCTGAGCAAGAAAAGCATCAAGTACTTAATATATTTCTTTTGTATTTTTAGTTTAATTATGTTTACAAAATCTGTGGATGCACAGATGTAATTAAACAACATTGTATAATGGGATTCTTTGATCCCAGCTCCTTGTGTGTGTATGTGTGTGCGTGTGCGCACATTTATACATCATTTACTTTTCTAAACATTGGCAATAACGCAGGCTCCTAATGTCTTCTTTTCAATGGCAAACTTACATTTTAAATTTGTTTGTGTTTAATAGTCACTCTGAATTTTGATTAGTTTTTAGATACAAAAAGATAGGGCATCTTGTCAAATAGAATTAGGAAGTTTTAAAATATTTTCCTTGTATTTATGCAATTTATATTAGGTAGCAAAAGAAAGACCTTGCCAAATGACTAAACTTATTCCCTAAGTGTGCTCATCTTTGAACAATGTATTCAGTCTTTCAGGCCAGAGAGCTCTTTATTTACTACAGTCATGGAATAATATGGGAGAGTTTTTGCCTAAAAGTTGGTACCTAACTTTATATCTTGAAGCACCAAACCTCTGACAACTTGTGCTTGGACTTTTCCAGCCTGTAGGACTGTGAGAAATAAATGTTTATTGTTTAAGTTATACAGTCTATGCTATTCTGTTATAGAAGCCCAGACTGACTATGATACTTATTTATGTAGAATAACCACTCTTTGGAATAAGAACTCTTGTATAAGTTCTGGATGGCTACTGTATATAGAAAATCAGAGTAATCTGGTTGTATTCCTGCCAAGATTATTTCTATGAATACATTCTCCGAAGTTAATTTAACACTTTAGAATGATAAAAATCATATTATCATACTTTTAATAGTATTGCTTCCATGATGCTTTTTCAATACTGTATAAAAGGTTCATATAGTCTCTTTAATTAAATTTGCAAGTTGGAACTTCAAACCTCATAACACTTAAGCGATTTCAGGTTTTAGTGAATTGGAACCTTCTAGCCAAAATAGTGTATTCCATAAACAAGCAAAACATATTTTTAAACAGGTCCATTGTATACCCAATGGTTATTCTCATATGAATAATACAAATAATGAAGATTTTTATTTATCATAGTGGACAAGGTGAGTAATTGAAAGATGATAAAACATGATTTTCATGCATGATTTGGTTTGCTGGATATTACAATGTAAATATTTATAAACACACAAACTTATCTCATATTTAGAACTCCCATACCATTTTAAATAGAAAGATAACTTTCTCTTTTACTAATATTTCAGAAATATTTCTGACTTGTATAAGAGCAAATAATTTTGGGTCAGGTTTTATTAAAGAATGTTCCTAATATTTGATCATAGAATCTTGAATTTTTATCTTTTAAATGAACTGTTAATTATTTAAAGATGAATTTTATAAATCTTTAAAATAGACTTTGAAAAAGTATCTGTTTGCTTTTTGCTACAAATAATTAAGCTCAACATTAAAAACCATCAGATGCAATGAAACCAAAGAGAATATATTCTGACAAAATTAAGTGATGAACTCCAGAGTTTTATCACTTACAACTTAAGCAAGCAAAATGGGAGAGCAAGCAAAGGCCTTTCCTTCTTAACTGCAACCAATATTTTTTTTAACCCAAGTAAAGATATAAATGTGCCAAGAGTTCAAAGACGTTACTTCTTTTTCTAAATTCATTAAGAGCAAGTTTATACATAATAAAACAAACAATAAAGAAGAAAACACAATAAAGCAAACATACATACACACCTTTCCAGCTGAATAAACAGATAAAATGAAATCCTTTGTATACTCTCACCAGATTCCCCTCCTTCTATTCCAGAAAAATTACTCTTCTTATTTTGATATGTATATTTCTATTCATGGTTTTACACTATGTATTGCATAAGAATAAGTCATAATAATGTAAATAGTGTTTTGGATATTTTAAAGTTTTATGTAAATGGTACAACTAACAACTTATTCCTTGCTATTCAATATTTTTTAGATATTTTACAATGGTGACAAATGTAGATCTATGTCATATGTCATTCATTATCACTTTAGGGTTGTATTCCATTAGATTAATAAATCATAATCTAATTTCCATTATCTTTGCACTGCACTTTGATGTAATCTCCACTCTTAATTTTACAATATTCTGTGAACATTCTTGTATAAATATCCTTGCACACATGTTCACAGATTTCTTTAAAGAATATGCTAAATTTTTAGTTAATGTTCAAGAATATTCAAAATTAGTTTGTGAAGATAGTGAAACAGTTTCTTTAAAAATAAAATTTCTGAAATGCTTTCACTCTCAAAGTTCCTAAAAATGAAAAAAAAAATGTTAGGAATGGATTTGCTGGGTCATAGACTATACTCATCTTTAAATATATCATATACTGCCCAATTATTTTCCAAATTGACTGTATTTGTGTTTGTGTTCTCAGTCCACTGTAGCTTCTGTATTTATGGTTGAGTCAGATTTAAATTTTTGAATTTTAGTGAATAGAAATTAGCACATATGTCCTCAGGCTTTATTTTGGATTTCCCTGAATATTAGTGAAGATGAGTAACATTTTATGTTAGAGACTGTTCAGAGATCCTTTTTCGAACTATGCATTTATATATATTATATAGAGTTAGTGTTGAATTCTTATCATTTGGAGTATTTCTTTGTATATTTGTAATTTTGTATATTAGTTCTTTGTTAAGGATATGTTTTGCTTTGCACACATTTCCTACTAGTCTGTTTTGCATTAATTTTATTTATAACATTTTAATTATATGCACTTTTTTTAGCCTGTTTTATTTGGTTAAATTGATCAACATATTGTGCAAGGTTGTGAGGATGTTCTTCACATGTCTTAAAGAAATCTATCCTCAAATTATTTCATGTGTGTATGTATATGTGTATTGTATATGTGTATATATATATAATATGTATATATCAATATTTTAGAAGTTTTAAAGTTTCATTAAGTTTAAAATCAACTGAAATTTATTTTATTGCAGATATATTTCTGGGCATTGTATTTTATTCTGTTAGTCTATTTGCCCATCTGTGAGTCAACACCACAGTGGCATTACTAAAATAGGTTTATGATTTCTTGATATCTAGTAGGGAAATTCTACTTTGTTCTGCTTTTCCAAGTGTGCATCACTTACTATTGGCCCATTATATTTCCACATGTAATGGTCGATTTTATATGTCAAATTGATTGGACTAAAGCATGTCCAAATATCTGGTTAAACATGTGATTGTGAGAGTGTTTCTCGAAGAGACTTGCATTGGAATTGGTGGACTGAATAAAGAAGATTGCCTTCACCAGTGCACCAATTCATTGAGACCTCAAAAACAACAAAAAAGTGAAAGAGTGAATTTGATTCTATCTGAGATGTGATATTCATTTTTTCCTGTCCTTAAATAACAGTGCTCCTGCTTTCTGGTTTGGACTCCAACTGCTGCTCATACTACCAGCTTTCCTGTTCTTCAGGATTTTGAACTGAATTACACCATTAGCTTTCCAAGTTCTCCAGTTTGAAGACAACAGTCTTATGACTTTTGGCTTCCATAATCAAGTGGGCCAATTTTTAAATCTCTTGTTGGTTCTGTTTTTCTGGAGAATCCTCCATGAAAAAATTCAAAATACATTTTTCATGTTGTGCAAAAAACAAGATTTTGAATGAAATTTAATTAAATTAATGGAATAAGGAGATAAATTGACATCTGTATGATATTGATTCTTACATATCATGTACATGCAGTTTCTTTGCAATGATGTAGATTTTCTTAAGTAACTTACATCCACTGAACTCATTCCTAGGTATCTAATACACTTGGTTACTACTTTAAGTGATACCCTTTCTTGCTTTTTAAATTAATTAATTTTTTTACACACTGCATTTTGATTCATTGTACACATATGGGGTACAATTTTTTTTCTTTTTTTAAATTTATTTATTTTATGATTCAAGGTGCGCAAATGTAGTACAATTATTGATTTTCTGGTTTTACACGAAGTAGAATCTTACCATCTTACCATTTGCATATTTATATATGTACATAAGGTAATGATGTTTGTCTCATTCTATTATCTTTCCTTCCCTGCCCACTCCCCACCCCTCATTTCAGTCTACACAATCCATCCTTCTTCCATTGTTCCCTTACCTCCCCCACCCCTGTTGTGTATCCTCAACCACTTATCAGAGAAATCATTTGGCCTTTGTTTTTTGGGGATTGGCTTATTTCACTTAGCATGATATTCTCCAGCTCTATCAATTTACTTGCAAATGTTATAGTTTTATTATTCTTTATGGCTAAATAATATTCCATTGCATATATATACCACAGTTTCTTTAGCCATTCATCTATTGAAGGGCATCTAGGTTGGTTCCACAATCTAGCTATTGTGAATTGAGCAGCTATGAACATTGATGTGGCTGTGTCACTGTAGTACACTGATTTTAATTCCTTTGGGTATAGGCCAAGGAGTGGGATAGATGGGTAAAATGGTGGTTCCATTTTAAGTTTTCCAAGGAATCTCCATAATGCTTTCCAGACTGGCAACCCCACCAGCAATTTTGATTCATTGTACACATATGGGGTACACATATGTACACATTGCACACATATGAGTGTACCATTTTCCCCACATCCTCACCAGTACCTATTGTTGCTTGTATTCTTGACAACAGACATTCTAATTGGGGTCAGATGAAATCTTAGGGTACTTCTGAATTTCTCTAATTACTAGAGATGTTGAATATTTTTTCACATATATGTTGATCACTTGTAGATCCTCTTCTCTGAAGTGTCTGCTCATTTCCTTAGCCCATTTATTGATTGGTTACTTGTATTCTTGGTGTAAAGTTTTTTGAGCTCTTTAAAGATTCTGGAGATTAGTGCTCTATCTGAACAGTGTGTGTCCAAGATTTCTTCCCACTCTGTAGGCTCTCTCTTCGCATTATTGATTGTTTCCTTTGCTGAGAAAAAGCTTTTTAGTTTGAATCTATCCCAATTTTTGATTCCTGCTTTTATTTCTTGTGCTATGGGAGTCATGTTAAGGAAGTCTGATCCTAAGCCAATAGGATGAAGATTTGGACCTACTTTTTCTTCTATTAGGTGTAGAGTCTCTGGTCTAATTCCTACATCCTTGATCCATTTTGAGTTGAGTTTCATATAGGGTGAGAGATAGGGGTTTAGTTTCATTTGGTGCATGTGGATTTTAAAATTTTCCCAGCACGATTTGGTAAAGAGGCTATCTTTTCTCCATTGTATATTTTTGGCACCTTTGCCAAGTATGAGATAACTGTATTTATGTGGGTTTGTCTCTGTGTCCTCTATTTTGTACCATTGGTCTACCTGCCTATTTTGGTGACAATACCATGCTGTTTTTGTTACTATTGCTCTGTAGTATAGTTGAAGGTCTGGTATTGTAATACCACCTGCTTCACTCTTCCTGCTAAGGATTGATTTAGCTATTCTGGGTCTCTTCTTCTTCCAAATGAATTTAAAAATTGCTTTCTCTATTTCTATGAGGAATGTCATAGGGTTTTTAACTGGAATTGCATTGAATTTTTACAGCATTTTTGGCAGCATGGCCATTTTAACAATATTAATTCTGCCTATCCAAAGATATGGGAGATCTTTGCATCTTCTAAGGCTTTCTTTAATTTCTTTCTTTAGTGTTTTGTAGTTCTCATTGTAGAGGTCTTTCACCTCTTTTGTTAGATTGATTCCCAGGTATTTTATCTTTTTTGAGGCTATTGTGAATGGGGTAGTTTTGCTAATTTCTCTCTCAGAGGATTCATCACTTATGAATAAGAATGCATTAGATTTATGAGCATTGATTTTATATCCTGCTACATTACTGAATTCATTTATGAGTTCTAGATGTTTTCTGGTGGAATTTTTCAGCTCCTCTAAATATAGAACTTTATCATCTGCAAATAGTGATAGTTTAAGTTCTTTTTTTCCTATTTGTATCCCTCTAATTTCTTTAGTCTATCTAATTGCTCTGGCTAGAATTTCAAGGACAATATTGAATAGAAGTGGTGAAAGATGTCATCCCTGCCTTGTTCCAGTTTTTAGAGGGAATGCTTTCAATTTTTCTCCATTTAGAATGATGTTGGCTGTGGGCTTAGCATAGATAGCCTTTACGAAGTTGAGGTATATTCCTACTATCCCTATTTTTTCTAGTGTTCTGAGTGTGAAGTTGTGATGTATTTTATCAAATGATTTTCTGCATCTATTGAAATAATCATGTGATTCTTAACCTTAAGCCTGTTGATGTGGTGAATTACATTTATAGATTTCTGGACGTTAAACCAACCTTGCATCCCTGGGATGAAACCCACTTGATCATGGTGCACTATCTTTTTAATAGGTTTTTGTATGCAATTTGCTAAAATTTTGTTAAGAATTTTTTTATCTATGTTCATTAGGGATATTGGTCTGAAATTTTCTTTTCTTGATGAGTCCTTGTCTGCTTTTGGTGTCAGGGTGATATTAGCTTCATAGAATGAGTTTGGAAGGTTTCCCTCCTCCTCTATTTCATGGAATACTTTGAGGAGTATTGGAATTAATTTTTCTTTGAAGGTTTTGTAGAACTCACCTGAGAATCCATCTGGTCCTGGATTTTCTTAGTAGGTAGGCTTTTGATGACTTCTATTTTGATGCTTGACACTGATCTATTTAAATTGCATATGTCCTCCAGATTCAGTTTGGATGGATCATATGTCTCTGGAAACCTGTCGATGTGTTTGAGATTTTCTACTTTGTTGGAGTATAAATTTTCAAAATAGTTTCTAATCATGTTTTCTATTTCAATAGTGTCTGTTGTGATATTTCCTTTTCCATCACCTATTTTAGTTATTTGAGTTTTCTCTCTCCTTCTCTTCATTAGTGTGGCTAAGGTTTATCAATTTTATTTATTTTTTCAAAGCACCAACTTTTTGTTTTGTCAATTTTTTGAATTATTTCTTTTGTTTCAATTTAATTGATTTCAGCTCTGATTTTAATTATTTCCTGTCCTCTACTACTTTTGGTTTTAATTTGTTCTTCTTTTCTAAGGCTTTGAGCTGTAATGTGAGGTCATTTATTTGTTGACTTTTCATTCTGTTATTGAATACACTCCATGCAATGAATTTTCCTCATAGTACTGCTTTCATAGTATCCCAGAGATTTTGATATGTTGTATCTTTGTTCTCATTGACCTCTAAAAATTCTTTTATTTCCCCCCTGCTGTCTTCTGTTATCCATGCATCATTCAATAGTATATGATTCAGTCTACAGGTGTTGGAATAGTTTCTGTTTTTTATTTTGTCATCGATTTCTAATTGCATTCCATTATGATCCAATAGAATACAAGGTAGTATCTCTACTTTTCTGCATTTACTAAGGGCTGCTTTGTGGCATAACATATGGTCTATTTTAGAGAAGGATCCATGTGCTTCTGAGAAGAAAGTGTATTCGCCCATTGATGGATGGAATATTCTATATGTCTGTTACATCTAAATCATTGATTATGTTATTGAATTTTGTGGTTTCTTTGTTCAGTTTTTGTTTGGAAAGTCTGTCCAATGGTGAGAGAGCTGTGTTACAGTCACCTAGTATTATTGTGTTTTGGTCTGTTTGGTTCCTGGAATTGAGAAGGATTTGTTTGCTGTATATGGATGTGCCATTGTTCAGGGCATAAATATTCATGATCGTTATGTCTTGGTGATTTATGCTTCCCTTAAGCATTATGAAATGTCCTTCTTTATCCCTTCTTACTAACTTTGACTTGAAGTCTGCTTTATCTGAAATGAGGATGGAATCCCCTGCTTTTTTATTGAGTCCATGTGCATGGTATGTTTTTTCCCAAACTTTCACCTTTAGTCTGTGGGCATCTTTTTCTATGAGATGAGTCTCTTGAAGGCAGCATATTGTTGGGTCTTTCTTTTTAATCCAATCTGCCAGTCTATGTCTTTTGATTGATGATTTTAGGCCATTAACATTCAGGGTTATTATTGAGATATGATTTGTATTCCTGGTAATTTTGACTCAGTTTTCGCTTTTAGCCTAACTTGGTTTCTCCTTTAATTGGCTGTTCCTTTAGGGTAATTCCTCTCTTTGCTGACTTACATTGTTGTTTCTCATTTCTTCCTCTTGGAATATGTTGCTGAGAATTTTCTGTATTGCAGACTTTCTGTTTGTGAATTCTTTTAGCTATTGTTTATCATGGAAGTATTTTATTTCATCTTCAAATCTGAAGGTAAGTTTTGCTGTGTATAAGATTCTTGGCTGGCATCCATTTTCTTTCAGAGCTTGAAATATGTTGTTCCACACCCTTTTAGCTTTTAGGGTCTGGGCTGAGAAATCTGCTGATGTCCGTATTGGTTTCCCCCTTTATGTAATCTGATGTTTTTCTCTTGCAGCCTTTAGAATTCTATCTTTATTTGTATGTTAGGTCTTTTCATTGTAGTGTGCTTCAGTGTGGATCTGTTGTAATTTTGTGCATTTGGTGTTCTGTAAGCCTCTTGAATTTGAATTTCCTTTTCATTCATCAGATTTGGGAAATTTTCTGATATTATTTCATTGCACAGATTATTCATTCCTTGGTTTTTATCTCTGCACCTTCCTCAATCGCAATAATTCTTAAATTTGGTCTTTTCATGATGTCCCATAATTCTTGGAGTTTTCGTTCATGATTCCTTACCATCTTCTCTGTTTGGTTGACTTTGTTTTCAAGATTAAATATTTTGTCTTCAGTGTCTGAGGTTCTGTCTTCCAAGTGATCTAGCCTGTTGGTTAAGCTTTCTATTGAGTTTTTATTTTGGTTTATTGTTTTCTTCATTTCAAGGATTTCTGTTTGTTTGTTTCTTTTTCAGAATCTCTCTTTATTGAAATGATTTTCTGCTTCTTGCCGTTACTCTTTTAGCTGCTTATTAGTGTGATCATTCATTGACTGCATTTGCTCTCTCATCTCATCATTCACTTCTTGAATCATTTTAATCATGTACATTCTGAACTCCCTTTCTGACATTCCTTCTACCATGTTGTTCCTGAATTCTTTTGATATAGCATCTACGTTTGTTTGTGATACTTTCTTCCCTTTTTTCTCATGTTGCTAGTGTGTCTTCCCCTCTAGCAGTATGAATCCTAGGTATTGCAATTTCCCCTTAATATCTTATAGTGTCACTGCCAATTTCCAATACCTCCCCTTGAAGTGAGAGATCAATATTAGCAGCACACCATACAAACAATATGCATCCTTAATCCAAATTGTCCCTATTAAGATATTAACTGTGTTGCCTAATAAACAGAAATGAGTTCAAATTATTATCCACAGCATAACAAATAAGTTTGCAATAAGGAGTGCAATTTCTAATGGTGAACAAAGAGGATGAGGGGGTATATGACATAACATTAATGAGATAAGTAGTGAGTCTATAGATATACTATGTTGTAGGAGTAGTGGAAGTAGAATTAAAAGAAATAGGTTGTTAGCATGAGACAAAGGAGAAAGAGTCTCCATGGAAATGTATACATAAGAGGAATATAGAGTGATAAGAATATTAATAAAAGCAAAAAGTAAGAATACAGTGGGTATGATAGTAATAATACAACTAATTTTTAAAAAAGTTTTGCAATAAAATTATACTATACTGTTCAAACCTCCTATTTTTCAGTAGCCTGATGCCTGAGAGGTGTTTGATAATGTGTTGAACCTGCAAGGGTGCTGTCCCACTGACTCCAGGTTGGGAATAACCAATGCTCGTGGGCAAACGTGACCCAGTGTTGATAGATGGTCAGTTGTAGCACAGGTGCTAGACTGTGGGCCAGGGTGTGGGCCTGGGCACTAGATGGAGGATGGGGACACACACCTGTGATCGGTGCTGCAGACACTGGGCCTGATGGCCCAAGCAGGCCTGAGCTCTGTGCTGGGGATTCAAGCCTTGGTCCTGTGCCCTGAGCTGGAGCTCTGAGGGAGCAGGCCTTTGCTCCTCTCTGGGTATTCCCACCATGGGCCTGATGGCATGGCAGGCCGGTGCTCTCTACTGGAGATGCTGTGCCTGATGGTTCAGGAAGGCCTGAGTTCTAAGCTGAGGACTCAAATGGCAGACCTGTGCCTGGAGTTAGAGCTCAGAGGGGTAGGCCTGTTCTCCTTGCTGGGAACTTGAGTGGCAGCAGGCCTGTGCTCCTCCACTGTGGATTCCCACAGTGGACCTGATGGCACAACAGGCCAGTGCTCTCTGCTGGAGACTGTGGCCGATGGTGCAGGAAGACCTGAGTTCCACACTGGGGACTCAAGCCATGGTCCTGTGCCCAGAGCTGGAGCTCTGAGGGGGCAGGCCTGTGCTCCTCGCTGGGGATTCCCATTGCGGGCCTGATCACAACTTTTCATTTCTATGATTGTGCATGATGTAGATTCACGCCACTCATGTAATCATGCATGTGCATGGGGTAATGATGTCTGTCTCATTCCACCATTTTTCATTCCCCCCCCTCACTCCCCCTCTCATTTCCCTCTATGTAATCTAAATTGAGAGAAGAATGGAGGACAACCTTTCTTAATATTATACTTTGCAGCTATTTGTTGCTAGTAATTAGAAATGCAATTGAGTTTGGAATATTGATCTTATATTCATAGACCTTTCTGAAAATATTTACTAATCCTAATAATTTATATATACTTTTTGATTTTATATGTATGCAATTTCCTTGACTGCATGTTATTGAGCTTGTGTTTATTTCTTGTAATTGATCATTTTTGACTGAAACATTCACTATAATGTTGATAGGAGTTGGTGCAGATCCTTGTATAACATTATTTTGCACATGAAAAACTTAAATGTTATACTATTAAGTATGATATTTACCATAATTTTGAATACTGTATGAGATAATGTTTTTTCCTCTTCAGTTTTGTAAGTGAACATGACAAATTTGACAAATGAATTTTCTGCATCTCATAAAGATATTTTTTCCGTTACTCCATTAATATCTTTACTAATTCAGATTTTCAAAGGTCAGCTTGAATTTCTAAACTCAGTTTGGTCATGTTTTATCATAATTCTTGGGTCAATTATATTTTGGAAATTTTTGCATCTATATTTTATATTAATATTTTTATTATTGCATTATACTGACGTAGTAGTGGAGATCATTTTGACATATTCACACATAATATAGAATACAATTTGCTCCAATTCAATCCCCAGTACTTCCACTTTCTTCCTCTCCTCCATCCTTATTTCCCTTCCTCTATCCAATTGATCTTACTTCAAATTCTTTATTGTTTTTTTAATTGGTTCTTGACAGATAAACATAAAGGTAGAATTATTTGTGGTATATTCACATATGTAAATATAGTATTTTAGTCAATTTAATTCTACTACCCTTTTCGTATCCCTCCTCCATCTCCATAATTCCTTTCCCTTTATTCTACTGATCTCCCTTCTATTTTTATGGAATCCATTTTCCCTACTTTGCTCTAGCATCTACAATATGAGAGAAAATGTTCAACTCTTGAATTTCTGAATCTGGTTTATTTCACTTAGCATGATGTTCTCCTGTTCCATCCATTTACCAGAAAATGACTAATTTTAAGATTCTTTATGGTTGAGTAAAACTACATTGTGTACAAATGCCATATTTTCTTTATCTATTTGTCTGTAGATGGGTACCTGGACTGGTTCCATATCTTGACTCTTGTGAATTGTACTTCCATGAGCATTGATTTACCTATATCTCTTAAGTGTGTTGATTTTAGTTCTCTGGATAAATACCAAAGAGTAGGGAAGCTGAGTCATTTAGTGGTTCCATTTATAGTCTTTTTCTGAACTTCCATGCTTATTTGTATAGTCATTGTATTAATTTGTAGTCCCACCAAAAATGTATGGGGCATCTTTTCCCCCACATCCTCACCAGCATTTATTATTATATGTATTAATGATGATTGCCATTCTAAATGGGATGAGGTTAAATATTAGTGTGGTTTCTATTTGCATTTCACTGGTTGCTAAAGACATTGAATATTTTTTCATATATTTGTTGGATTTTTGTATTTCTTCTATTTTTTGAGAAATGTCTGTTTAGTTCTTTTGCCCATTTATTGATTGGATTATTTGGTTTTTTGCTGATTTGCTTATTTGTTGTTTAATAGTAAGTTTTTATGAGTTCTTTATATATTATGGATACTAATCCCTGTCTGAGGAGCAGCTGGCAAGTATTTTCTCCCACCTTGTAGGTTCACTATTAACATTCCTAATTGTTTCCATTGTTGTGTAAAAGCTTTTAATTTTATGTAGTTCCATTTATAGATTCTTTGTTTTATTTCTTGGGTTTTAGGGGTCTTATTAAAGAAGTTGGTGCCTGTGCCTATGTTAAAAGCATTGAGACCATATTTTCTTCTAGAAGTTCCAAAGATTTTGGTCTACTTCATAGACTTTCTCTTTTTACCTTTAACTAGAATTTCATGCAGGGTGAGATTTAGGGATCAAGTTTTTCATGTTTCTACGTATAGATACCCAATTTTACTAGCTGTATTTGTTAAAAGAGTTATTTTCACCACCATATGTTTTTGGTACTTTTCTCACCAAAATAACTATCTATTTGGGTATGTCTCTGCGACTTCTATTCCATTTGATTGGTCTTAATGTATGTTTTGATGCCAGAACCATGCTGTTTTTGTTGGTAAAGCTCTGTAGTGTAATTTGAGGCCCAGTTTTGTGATGCCTCCAGCATTATTCTTCAAGCTGAGGATTGTTTTGCCAATTCTCCAAATAAATTTTATTTATTCTTCCAAATAAATTTTAAGACTGGTGGCTGGAGATATAGCTCAGTTGGTAGAGTGCTTGCCTTGCATGCACAAGGTCCTGGGTTTAATACCCAGCACCATAAAAAAAAAGACTGTTTTTTCTAGTTTTGTAAAGATTGTCATTAATATTTTGATGGATATTTCAATGAATCTGTATGTCACTTTTGGTAGTATGGTCATTTGGACAATATTGAGTCTGCCTACCATAGAAAATAGTGCATATTTCCATCTTCTAAGTTCTTCATTTTATATCTTCAGTGTTCTATAGTTTTCATTGTAAAGGTCTATCATATACTTGGTTATATTTATTCCCAAGTGTGTTTTTATGCGTGTGTGTGTGTGTGTGTATGTGTGTGTTGTGTGTGTGGATTTATAATATGTATTATATATATTAGGGTTTTGTGAACTGAATGGTTTTCCTTATTTCTTTCTCAGTATATTCATTATTGGAGTATAGGAAATTACATTTATTGATTTGCATAGGTTAAACCAACCTTGTATCCCTGAGGTGAAATCCACTTAATCATAATATCCAATCTGCTAATATGTTTTTGAATATAGTTTCCTAATATTTTTCTAAGGATTTTTTATGTCTAGGTTCATCAGGGATCTTGGTCTGTACTTTTCTTTTCTAGATGTGTCTTTGTCTCGTTTTGGTATCTGGGTGATACTAGCCTCATAGAATGAGTTGGAGATTTTTTTCCTCCTTCCTATTTCATGCAATAATTTGAGAAAGATTTTAGTTCTTCTTTAAATATCTGACAGAACTTGTCTGAGAATCCATCTGGTTCTGGGCTTTTCCTTGTTGAAAGTGTTTTAATTGCATCTTCAATCTAATTATTTGATATTGGCCTGATTATGCTTTCTGTGTTTCCTTAGTTCAATTTGGGAGGTCATATATGTCTTTAAATTTGTCAATGTCTTCTAAATATTCCAACTAATTGAACTCTAAATTTTCAAAATATTTTCTAATGATCCTCTGGATTTCAAAAATGTCTGTGTTAATAACTTTTTTCATCTCTAATTTTGTTGATTTGGGTATTTTCTTTCTTTCTTTTGGTTAGTTTAACTAAGGATTTATAAATTCAGTTTATCTTTTCAAAGAACCAACTCTTCTTTTCATTGATCCTCTGTATTGTTTTATTCTTAATTTTATACGTTTCAGCCCTGATCTTAATTATTTCCTGTCTACTACTGATTTTTTTAACTTTGTGTGTGTGTGTGTGTGTGTGTGTGTGTGTGTGTGTGTGGCAGGCACTCTACCACCTGAGCTATATCCCTAGCTCCTCTACTACTGATTTTGAAATTAGATTGTTCTTGCTTTTGTAGGGTATAACATTAGATTATGTATTTGTGATTTTTCTGTTTATTATTACATAGGGACTCAGTGCTACAAAATTTCCTCTTAGACCAGCCTTCATACTTTTTTTCCCATTTTGATATGTTGAATATCTCTTCTCATTTATTTTTATGAATTTTAAAAAAAATTTCCCCTAATATCTTCCATGACTAATTCCTCATTCCAAAGTATGTCATTCAATCTCCACATGTTAAAATGGTTTCTGATTTTACCTTGTTGTTGATTTCTAATTTATTTCGTTATGACCTGATAGGATACAAGGAATTATCTCTATTTTTTTGTATCTGCTAAGACTTGTCATGTATCCTAAAATATGGTCTATTTTAGAGAAGGTTCCATGTACAGAGAAGGAAGTGAATTCAATTGTTGATGGATGAAATACTAAATATATGTCTGTTAGATCCATTTTATTAATAGTGCTTTTTCTTTAGTTCTTATGAATCTACTTTGTTTTCATCAGGATGACCAATATATTGGTAAGAGGGTTCTGTTAAAATCACCCTAAATTATTGTATTGGGGTCTGTTGATTCTTCATATTTAGTAGGGTTTATTTTATGTATGGAGGTACAAAAATGTCTGGGACATACATATTTATAGTCATTATATCTTGTTGTTGGTTGTTTCACTTAACCAGTATTGTTATGGTTTAGATATTAGGTGTCCACCCAAAGCTCATGTACTGAGAAAATACAAGAACCTTCAGAGGTTAAATGATTGGGTTATGAGAGCTTTAACCCAATTGGTAATAAATCCCCTGATGGGGATTAACTGGGTAAAAGTGGGGATTTGGGAAGTGTGTTTGGGGTACGTATTTAGTATCTGGTAAGTGGAATTTCTCTCTGATTTCTGACCATGTCCTGAGCCACTTTTCTCCACCATACTCATCTGCAATGATGTTTTGCTTCACCTCATGTCCCAAGGAATGGAACCAGCTGTGTATGGACTGAGACCTCTGAAACCATAAACCCCAAAGTAAACTTTTCCTCTCCTAAAATTGTTATTCTTGGGTCTTTTAGTCACAGTGGCAACAAAGCTTACTAAAACAAGTACTAAGTGACTTTCTTTGTCTCTTCTGATTGTGTCTTGAAGTCTGCTTTCAGATATGAGAGTGGCTACTCCTACTTATTTTTATCTCCATTTGCAAATTATATCTATTTTATTCTCTCATCTCAGCCTGCAAAAGTTTTTGCCTGTCAAATGAGCCACTTAAAAACATGTGGTTGGATCTGCCAATCTATGTCTTTTGAATGGAAATTTTATTTGTTGTTATCATAAAAAGAATATTTTTATATCCTGCCTTTTTATTTCTAATGTTTGAGACATTATTTTTTTAATTAACTATTCTGGTAATGAGATTCATCACCATATAACCATGCTGGCTCTGTTATTTGTTTTTCATTCCTGCTGCATGCATTATTTCATTGAGTCTGTTTTATAGTGCTGGTTTTATGGTTATAAATTCTTTTAGTTTCTGCTTATCATATTTCATCTTCAATTCTGAAAGAGAGGTTTGCTGGATACAGCAATCTTGGTTGGATCCTCTTATCTTTTAACGCTTGACAGGTAATCCCTCATGTCTTTTAAAATCTAGCCTGAGAAATCAGTAGAAAGTCTAATTAGCTTACCTCTAAATGTGTCCTGACACTATTCTCTTGTGGTTTTAAAATTCTACATTTGTTCTGTATTTTAGGCGTTTTATTTATGTGTAAATAAAAATGGATGAGGTCTTTTCTTTAACCTTGTCTATTTGGTGTTCTAAGTGCCTATTGTATTTGAATTTCCACCTCATTCTTAAGATTTGGAAACATTTCTGAAATTATTTCACTGAACAGTTTGTTTATTCCCTTTGTTCATATCTCAAGGCCTTCTTCTATGCCAATGATTCTTAAATTTGTTCTCTTAATGTTATCCTAGATGTCTTGAATATTCTGGTCATGGTCTCTTATTATCTTTTCTCTATTGTCAACTCTATTTTCAAGATTATACTTTGCCTTTGAGGCCTGAAAAACTGTCTTCTATGTGGTATAACCCATTGCTTTCAACTGAATTTTTAATTAGTTCTTTGCATCATTTATTTCCAGAATTTTGCCTTGTTCTTTTTCAGAATCTCTATCTCTTTATTGAACTGTTGTTTTACTTTATATATTTCCTGTCTTAGTTCATTCTTTGCATCTTTTTTTTTTTTGTTGTCAGTGGGAGCAGTCATTGAAGTACTCTGGGATGTTTGAGGTGGCTTATTCTCTTCCTTTTTTTTTGCATCTCTATCCCTTTGCTGGATGATTCGCTCTTCTACTTTTATGAAAGGGAGTAGTCAGTGTCTTGGGTTGGGAAATATGTAAGTATTGATACTCCTACTCCGTGGGTAACTGCTGATATATCCAATACTAAATCCTATTAACTACTTCAGAACAAAGTCATGTGAGTGGAAGAAACATGAGGTAAGGGAATAATTCTATAAATTGGGCCTAGTATTCTAATTTCCACATGCTTTTTCTTTTAAAAAGCAATTTGCCCGGAGCCCTGTCTAGCTTAAATCAATAGGATATGTTATATTCCTCAGAAAACTATCTGTTATCTGAAGGAGAAATGCAGGGTCAAAATGCTGATAAGAAGAACATGAGTTACCCTGAGGGGGGTGGTGTCTTTTGTGACCCTTACACAGAGCTGATCCCACAACTCAGGGTTAAGGATAATTTCCCCTAAACAAAAAGACTATAAGAAGAGGTTCCAATTAGAACTGGTCATCATGAGTCAAAGTAACCTAGAGATATCACGTGCAATAGGGACTTTATAGCTTGATATCATCTTACTGCCAATCAGGAGTTAAGAGGTGCCCCTGTCTAGGACATCTAGAAACTTCCTGGAACCCCCAATAAAAATATAGGTTAGGAGAGGCATGCCATAACTTTCCTCTCTGAGAGGACCCTCTCTCTCTTAAGTGTTCCTTTTTCCCCTTTCTGACCCCTTCTACTAAATCAATTACTTTACTATGAGTGACATGTCTAAAATATTTCTCACCTGATTGGAAGCATCAGTGTGATGAGGGTGGGTACTTTTCACTGCCTCAGCTTTGCAAGAGGCCCATGCTCTATAACAAAAATGAGATAGGGGTAATTTGTGACAGGGGCTAGTAATACAAGAGAAAAAAGAGAAAATAGGAGGAGCAAGTGTTAACCTGAGCTAGTAAAGCAAAGATAGAACAATTTCAGTTAATGTTTTAAAACATTAGAAAAAATATAATCAATTGGTTTGAGGAGTGCAATATCAAATAATGAGGGATTATCTCTTGATTCAATATGAAAAGTAATTCCTATAATATCAAAACTGATATTAGAAATATTTATGTTATTCCATGCCAAGCTACTTGAGCTGAAGAGATATCTTACTGAGTCTTCTTGTTTGTGTTTCATCAGGATTTGGAATCCTTAAAAGATACCCACAAATCTTCTGCTTTACCTCCATTTCCCTGGGTTTGGAGGTAATGATCACATCAGATTACCTCTGCTACAATTCTATGAGACCCCTGCCAATCTTCGGTGTGTATAGGTACCTACTAGCTTTCTGGTGGATCAGAGGAAATAGTCCCTAATTGCCTGTGACTTAGCAATAAGGTTACTCCATATAAGGGATTACAGTCTTATTTCCTTCCTGAAGAAAAGTTCTGCATATACAGTGCTGTCAGATCCAGTGTGGGCTCCCCAGTGTATATTTTAAAGTGTGTGGGGTATGGTTGTCTAAGGTAGAGAAACTGTGGTCTGGTTGAAGTGACAATGAGTGGCCGGTGCAAGGTATGGGGCCACTGCCTCCTTGGGAGTGCACAGGTCACTGGGCAATGGACATGTATGTAGGCAAAGTGGGCATTGACTGATGTCTGTTAAATGCTCCTGTGGAATCCCCTTCGTCAAGTGTATATTGAATATGTGTGAAGTTCTTTGCTGGATGCTTGGGGTTATACTCAGGGAGTGTTTTCTTTTCATCCTTACACCTGAATAATAATTGAGTTGACTGGCAACTCTGGGACTAATAGCTCTGGACACTTTGAGATGTGCCGGACTGGGGCACAGGAGCTACTTTCTTGTTTGCTACAGTTCTCTGAATTGCCATTGATTGCTATTCAGCCCAGAGGCCCAAGTCTGCATGTGTAGGGGTTGCTGCATCTTCTGTTTCTGCTGATTTTGGGGTGTAGGACATAAGGAGTAGAGCTCCCTATGTTCCTGTGAAGCACTGCATGCCCATTCCTCTCTGCTGAGATTTGCTTGTAGTGATCCTACCTAAGCACTTGGTGGTTATCTGCAGCTGCGCAGTTGTGGCTGCAGACTGTCTGTGGGCAGTCTTAGGCACAGAAGCCTCCACTCTGGCTGCTGCAGATCATAACAGTAGGATGTCAGTTGACTTGTCTTCATCTGAGCTCCTGTGGAGGCTGTGGGGAGTGGTGGGTTGGAGTTAGCATTCCCCAGGAATAATTTGCTGTCCATTCATCTCTGTGCCACTCCCTTTGTCCACAGTGAGGTGGAGGGAGTTTCAATAACCTTCAGCTAGCAGTGATCCCTCTACAAATTCTTTCTAGAGAGTTTGCTGAAACAACCTGTTTTAGAGGCATTCACTATGGTTTTATTTGTTACTATCTATAGGTAGGGAGAAGCTGTACTGATTTAACATATACTAAGTTGCTGACTAACTATAAATAATAGAAAATAGCTACTCTTCCCAGCACAGCTTTCTGTCAACAATTTGAGCTGCATTGCCTGTCCTCCTCCACTGTCTTTGCTGCTCCTGTCCCTTTTAACTCAGACTACTTTTCTTCTACTGTTTTAAAGGAAGTGAGATTATGGGATTTTCTCCTTCCTTTTTCTCTGTTACCTCTCCTCCCTGTCCCCTACTGTGGTCAGGACTTGGGATCAAGGAATTCTTTCCTTATTTTCTGCTCTGGTAACCAAATTCCAAGTCCCTTCAAGTCCCTCCAAGTCTCAAGATATCCATTACTGGGTTTTAGAGTGTTAAACTGTCACTCATTTCTCTGGTCAGCTCTTCTTTCACTGCTTTATTACTGAACTGTGGAGGATTCAAGCATTGCTGCCTAGTTCCACTCTTCCATCTACATTTTTCCCCCTTTATGGTGCTGAGTTTGAAACCAGGGTACCTCACACCACACATACACACTAGCTCTGAGGATTGATCCTGGTGCACTATGTCTCCAGCTGTTTTTATTTTTCATATTGAGACAGGGTCATGCTAACTTGCTTGGGGCCTCATTAGTTTCCTGAGACTGGCCTCAAACTTGCTATCCTCTTGCCTCAGCCTCCCAAATCATTGGGATGACATGTGTGCACCACCATCCCTGGCCTGAAATGATTCTTAAGTGAAGTCAGTCAAAAACTTTCCTTCCTTGAAATTCAATTATTCTATGTCTACAGTTAAGATCAGAATAATTTGGATTCATTTCTATTGTATCATTTTATGCTTATTATTCACCATTTTTCTGCACTTCTTTTATTCATTTTTTGAATTTTTTAAAAATTGTTACTTATTTCTCTTTATTATTTTCAGTTAGGCTTTCCACTTGTTTTTATGATTGTCTTCATAATGATAATACACATGATTGACTTAATGAAATCTAATTTTAATTAATATATCTTTTCTTCTCTAAATCAACAGAATAATCTTAAAGTTCACTAACTGAGCAATTCTTCCATCCTAGATATTATTGATGGCCAACAATTTCATATTACCTTGTTTTCATAATTTTATATTAATTGTTGTTATTGTCATTTTCATTTTCATTTTATCACTTATGTCATCAACATAATTTTTTGTAGTTCATGTTACATTAGATCAAAACTTTTATTTTTATCATACCCTGTTTTTTGTCATGTTTTGATAGCTATCATGCTTTCAATATTAGATTCCTCCTACCAAGTCTTCTGTGTTAATCAAGGACATGAAATGATTAGTTATGAAAGCTTCAACATAATCCACTTGAAGAATTAAAACCTTGAAGGGGCAACAGTATGAGGTGCTAACTATAGACAGGTAGGGTAAGCTGGAGAAAGAAGGTCAAAGAAGGCATGCCTTTGGGGTTTATATTTTGTCCCTGGTGAGTAGAGCTCTCTCTTTCTCTCTATTTCCTGACTGCCAGGAGCTGAATACCTTCCTTTGTTTATGCCCTTCTACCGTTTTTCTACCTTACCTCAGGCCCAGAGCAATGGACTAAGCCAACCATGGGCTGAGATCTCTGAAATCACGAGTCAAAATAAACTTTCTTATTAGTTGTTCTTGTCAGGTATTTTGGATAAAGTGAAGAAAAGCTGACTAACATAATGTCCATATTCATATATATTCAAGAATTTTAAAAATATTTATCTATATATAATCTTTTCAATAACTGATACTCTTCAGGATTTACATTTGGGAATTGATATTTATGTTAACTATTAATTATGGAAGTTTCTTTCCTTGTACATGTTATCTTTTACTAGTTTACACAAACTAAGCTTGATTTTATCAGTGAGAATATTGCAAGACCTGTCTTGAACATGCACCTTTTCAGTAGTGTTTGCACATGTTTCTGCCAGATGCCTTGGGACATGATTGTCCCAGAGTACTTTACATTGATATCTCTAGGGATTTTCAAACCTTAAATATAGTGTAAATGTAAACCTTATACATGATTAAGTAGCAAAAAGAGGAGACTATGTTTTTTATTCCAAAATAGGGCTGAAACTAGAAAGGTTTTTTGTCATCTCTCTTTGCAGGCAAATAAAATACACATATTGCAAGTTTTCACTAAATTTGACCATAGTAATTCAAGTTTAAGACTTTATGTGAGGTTCTTAATTCTGACCATATCTCAACTTTGCACAGGAAGAATATCTTGTCCTCTGTTCCTCTGCAACTTTTAAGAAAATGGATGCCAAACAAGAACTTATATTCAGCAAAATTAAGCTTCAGATTTGAAGATGAAATAAAAACATTCCATGATAAAAAAGTCAAAAAAATTGCAAATAGAAAGCCCGCACTACAGAATATTCTCAGAAAAATATTCCATGAGGAGGAAATGAAAAACAGCAATGTAAATCAGCATAGGGAGGAACTACCCTAAAGGAAAAGTTAATCAAAGGAGAAACCAAGTCAAGTTAAAAAGCAAAATAAGCCAAAATGACTGAGAATGCAAATCTTATCTCAATAATAGCCCTGAATGTTAAGGACCTACACTCCTTAATGAAAAGACAGACTGGCAAATTGGATTTTTAAGAAAAAGACCCCAAAATATGCTGCCTTTAAGAGACCCACTCATAGGAAAAGACATCCACATACTGAAATTGAAAGGAGGGAGAAAACATATCACTCTCATGGACTGCGTAAAAAGCAGGGGTTTCCATCCTTATATCAGATAAAGTGGACTTCGAGCCAAAGTTTGGCAAAAGGGAAAAAGAAGGACATTTCATACTGCTTAAGGGAGCCAAAAATCAATAAAACATAACAAATGCTAATATTTATGCCACAAACAATGGAGCATCTATGCGCATCAAACAAACCCTTCTCAATTTCAAGAATCAAATAGACAACAACACAATAATAATGGATAACTTTAATACACCCCTCTCACCACTGGATACATCTTCCAAACAAAAACTAAACAAACTATAGAACCAAATAAAACAATCATTTAGACTTAACAGACATATATAGAATATTTTTTCCACGAACAAGAGAATACACTTTATCTCAGCAGCACATGAATCCTTCTCTAAAATAGACCATATATTATGCCACGAAGCAACTCATAGCAAATACAAAAAAAATAGAGATACTACCCTGCATTCTATCAGATCATAATGAAATGTAACTAGAAATCAATGATAAAATTAAAAATAGAAGCTACTCCAACACCTGGAGACTAACAAACCATTGAATGATGCATGGATAGTAGAAGACTTCAGAGAGGAGATTAAAAAATCTTAGAGGTAAATGAGAATACAAAATATCAAAATCTCTGGGACACTATGAAGGCAGTGCTGAGAGTAAAGTTCATTGCATTGAGCTCATTCATAAAAGGAATAAAAAGTCAACAAATAAATTACCTAACATTACATCTCAAGGCCCTAGAAAAAGAGCAAACAACACCAAAAGAAGTAGAAAGGAAAGAATTCCATTTGACCCTGCTATCCCACTTCTTGGCTTATACCCAAAGGACTTAAAATCAGATTGCCTCAGTGATGCAGCCACATCAATGTTCATAGCTGCTCAATTCACAATAGCTAGATTGTGGAACCAACCTAGATGCCCTTCAGTAGATGAATGGATAAAGAAACTGTGGTATATATACACAATGGAATATTACTCAGCCATAAAGAAGAATAAAATTATGGTATTTGTAGGTAAATGGATGATGTTGGAAACTGTTATGCTAAGTGAGATCAGCCAATCCCAAAAATCCAAAAGCCGAATGGTCTCTCTGATAAATGAATGATGATGCATAATGTGGGGGGGAAAGATGGCAAGAATGGAGGAAAGATAGCTAGCATAGAGGGAAGGGAGGGGTGGGGGGTGGGTGGGGGGTAAAATTAATAACAAAATGTGTGACAGATACCATTGCCCTGTGTACATGCATGAATGCACAGATGGTGTGACTCTACTTTGTGTACAACCAGTGAAACAATAGCTGTACTCCATTTGTGTTCAATGAATCAATAAGTAAATAAAAATAAAAATCAGAGCTGAAAACAATGAACCTGAAACAAATGAAACAATTGAAAAAATTTATAAAACAACAAGTTAGTTCTTTGAAAAAATAAATAAAACTGATAAACCCTTAGCCACACTAATGATGAAAAGGAAAGAGAAAACTCAAATTTCTAAAATGTATGATGAAAAAGCAAATATATTGACAGACACTAATGAAATACAAAAGATAATTAGAAAATATTTTGAAAATTTGTACTATTCTACAATAACATAGAAAATGAGATATAAGACCTACCCAAACAGAATCAGGAGGACATACTATTTTAAACAGATCAATTTCAAGCAATGAAATAGAAGACAACATCAAAAGCCTACCAACTAAGAAAATCCCAGGACCAGTCAGATTCTCAGCTGAGTTCTACAAGACTTTCAAAGAACAACTACCAATACTGTTCAAAGTATTCCATGAAATGGAAAAGGAGGGAACCCTTCCAAACTCATTCTATGAAGCTAGTATCACCCTGATACCAAAATTAGACAAAGACACATCAAGGAAACAAAACTTCACACCAATATTTGTGATGAACATTGTTGCAAAAATTCTTAGTTAAATTCTGGCAAATCACATAAAAGACATATTTAAAATATAGAGCACCATGACCTAGTGGGGTTGAAGTTCTACTCAACCTACAGTATCAAAAAAATGTAATTTATCACATCAAAAGACTTAAAGATAAGAATCATATGATCATCTCAATAGATGCTAAAAAGACATTTGACAAAATACTGCTCCTCTTCATGTTCAACACATGAAAATCTAGGGATAGTAGGAACATACCTCTACATTATAAATGCTATATATGTGAAACCTATGGCTAACATCATTCTAAATGGAAAAAAAATTGAAAGCATGCCCTCTAAAAACTGGAACAAGAGAGGATTCCCTCTCTCACCGTTTCTATTCAAAATAGTCATTGAAACTCTAGCCAGAACAATTAGACAGACTAAAGAAATAAAAGAGATATGGATAGGAAAACTGAAACTATCACTATTTACTGACATTATTCTATATTTAGAGGATCCAGAAATGTCCACAAAAAAACTTCTAGAACTAATAAATTAATTCAACAAAGTAGCAGGATAAAAACTCAGCACCCATAAATCTAATGCATTTCTATGCATCAGTTATGAATCTTCTGAAAGAGAAAATAGGAAAACTACTCCATTCACAATAGCCTTAAAGAAAAACATAAAATACTTGGGAATCAATCTAATAAAAGAGGTGAAAGACCTCTACAATGAGAGCTACAGAACATTAAAGAAAGAAATTGAAGAAAATCTTAGAAGATGGAAAGATCTCTCATGTTCTTGGATAGGCAGAATTAATATTGTCAAAATGACCATACTACCAAAAGTGCTATACAAATTCAATGCAATTCCAATTAAAATCACAATGACATATCTCATAGAAATAGAGAAAGCAATCATGAAATTCATTTGGAAAAATAAAAGACCAGAAGAGTCTAAGCATTCCTTAGCAGGAAGAGTGAAGCAGGAGGTATCACAATACCAGACCTTAAACTATACCTCACAGCAATACTAGCAAAAAGGGCATGGTATTGGCACCAAAATAGACAGGTAGACCAATGGTACAGAATATAAGATGCAGAGACAAACTCACATATGTACAGTTATCTCATACAACCCAAAGGTGCCCAAAACATACAATGGAGAAAAGATAGCCTCTTCAACAAATGGTGCTGGGAAAACTGGAAATTCATATGCACCAAAATGAAATTTAACCTGTATCTCTCACCCTGTACAAAACTCAACTCAAAATGGATTAGGGACCTAGGAATAGACCAGAGACCCTGCAGTTAATAGAAGAAAAAGTAGCCCCAAATCTTTCTCATGTCAGCTCAGGACCAGATTTCCTTAATAAGATTCCCAAAGAGCAAGTTCCCAAATAACAAGAAATAAAAGCAGGAATCAGTAATTGGGATAGATTCAAACTAAAAAGCTGCTTCTCAGAAAAGGAAACAATCAATAACTTGAAGAGAGAGCCTAGAGAGTGGGAGAAAATCTTTACCACATGTACTTCAGATAGAGCGCTAATCTCCAGAATTTATAAAGAACTTAAAAAACTTAACAGCAAAAATACAAAGGACCCAATCAATACATGGACTAAGGAACTGGGCAGAAACTTCACAGAAGGTATACAATCAATTCTCAAATATATGAAAAAGTGTTCAATGTCTCTAGCAATTACAGAATTGCAAATCAAAACTACCCTAATATTTCATCTCCCTCCACTTAGAATAGCTATTATCAAGAATACAAGAAACAATAGGTGTTAGTGAGGATGTGGAGAAATGGCACACTCATACATTGCTGGTGGGATTGCAAATTGGTGCAGCCACTCTACCAAAGCAGTATAGAGACTATTTAGAAAACTTGGAATGGAACCACCATTTGACCCAGCTATCCCACTCCTTGGCCTATACCAGAGGACTTAAAATCATCATACTAGAGTGATGCAGCCACATTTATGTTTATAGCAGCCCAATTCACAATAGCTAGATTGTGGAACCAACCTAGATGACCTTTAACAGATGAATGGATAAAGAAGCTGTCATATACATACACTAAGGAATATTACTCAGCCAAAAAGAAAAATAAAATTTTGACATTTGCAGGTAAATGGATGGAGTTGGAGAATATCATGCTAAAGTAAATAATCCAATCCCATAAAACCAAAGGCCAAATGTTTTCTCTGATAATTGGATGCTGATACACAATGGGGAGAAGTGGGGGGTAAGAGAAGACTGGAGGAACTTTGGATTGTGTAGAGGAAAATTAGGGGAGGGCAGGGGACAGGGATAGGAAAGATAGTAGAGATAGAAATCATTACCCTATATACATGTATGATTAAATGAATGGTGTGACTCTACATCATGTACAACCAGAGAAATGAAAAGTTGTACTCCATTTGTGTACAATGAATTAAAATGCATTCTGCTCTCATGCATAACTAAGTAGAACAAACAATAAAAAGAGAATACAAGCAACAGTAAGTATTTAAGGATGCAGCTGAATAGGTACAATCATAAATTGCTGGTGGGACTACAAAATGATGCAACCACTATGGAAAGCAGAATGTAGATTCCTTAGAAAACTTGGAATGGACCCACCATTTTAACCAGCTATCCCGTTCCTCAGTCTGTACCCAAAGGAGTTAAAATCAGCATACTACATTGATGCAGTCACATGTATGTTTATAGCAGCTCAATTCACAATAGCTAAACTGTGGAACCAACCTAGATGCCCTTCAATAAATGAATGGATAAAATACTGTGGTACATATACACAATAGAATATTACTCAGCCATAAAGGGGAGTAAAATTATGGCATTTGCAGGTAAATGGATGGAACTGGAGAATATAATGCTAAGCAAAATAAGCCAATCCCCAAAAAACAGAAGGCCAAATGTTTTCTCTGATATGTGGATGCTGATCCATAATTGGGAGAGCAAGGGAAGAATGAAGAAACTTTGCATTGGGGAGAGGGAGGGGAGGGGGCATGGAGTGGGAAAGAGGGTGGAATGAGATGGCCATTGTTATCCTAGGTTCATGTATGATTGTACGAATGGTATGACTCTACATCATGTACAACTAGAGAAATGGAAATCTGTGCTCTATTCACATACAATGGATCAAAATATATTCTGCTCTCATGTATAACAAATTTAGAATAAATAAAAATAAAAAAAGTTTTAAAATCAAATATTCTAATAGAGTTGTCACAAAGATAAAATGTTAATATAGGAAGCACTTAGAATCGTACCTGTACCAGTCTAAACAAAATCTTTACATACATGTTTTTATAATAATTATTATAATAATTATTATAATAAAATAATTAAAATTTGTTACTATAATTCATCTTATTATTGTAATTTATTATAATAAAATAATTATCATCGCTAAGTCAGTATTATTACTATTAATATTTGCCTTCCCTCCTAGTTGTAAATATCATCACTCTTATGTACAAATTATCTTTCTATTTTTATAACTGCTATTGTAATGACAGAAACTCCATAAAATCTCTATTTAATAAATATCAAGTAGGCATTTAGTTATAAATGGTTACTTTAATTTTTGTGTTGAAATAGAGATAGAAGTTAAACCTTTAAATAAACATAGTTATTTTTTCTGCTTTGTTGGAACAACTCTGGACTGGAAGGAAATATCCAAAATATTGATACACACTCTTTCTGTGCTTGATTATGTAAACTTATGGATATGGATGCTTTTGTTCAGCTATATCTTTACTTATAGGGAAAAAAAAAGCTAAAAGAACCAGGAATCACATGTAAATAATTCAGGTGAGAAAGTCCCCACCACCATCACAAATTGAGACAACATTATGTATGATACATAGTGCTGATAATGTGGAGGAGATTCAGATTTTGAATCATAATGCTTGGAATCACCAGAATATAAAAGAATGTCACAAAATTCTCCCAATATTTCTGAAGGTGCTAACACTCGAAACTAATAAACTGGTGAAAAAAATGTAGTAGGGCAAAAGGTTTTATCATCAAGTTTTAAAGTAGTAAAACCAAGATAAAATATTCATTCCATGAATAATATGATAAATGTTAACAGATGAAAGAGAAGTTTAAACCATTTGAAACCTATTTCACAGAAAGTAAGATGGCTTTCCAGCTTGAAAAATTTAAAAGAAATATCATGGACAATATCATAGAGATTCTGTTCAAAGCCCAAGAAAATTCTGGTGGGATTTAAATGAGTTTATATTTCCCTAAAAGCTGTTTCTAAAAATGTGCCAATTTGTATCTGTGCCAACATAAATAACAAATAAGGAATCATAAAACAATAAATTTTAAGTATTTGAAACATGGATATATTTTCATTTTCAAAAATTATGGGAAAAGACAGTTTTGGAAACTGTGGGCTCAAAATACTGATTGTAGATTTTAGCAAAAAATTTCAAAACAGATCATCGTCAATATATTTTTTTAAGTTTAGAAAAAAAATTATCAGTAGAAATCAACATGGAGTAAATGGACATAATAATACACAATACACTAAGCTCAGTTTCTTTCTTCTTGGTTATAATTTTCCTTACTCTTCCTTGATAGGGCTGCTAGATTGCTAGACCAGAATAGTGATTAGGTGTTTATAGATTGATTGGAGAAAGAATTTGGCAAAGTTTCAGATCATGGTCTTACAGTCTTATGCTAAATTATGACTCAGATTGTTGTACAGAGGTAAACTGAGAGGTGCTTGAGCAGCCTTAACAATTAATTGATTTCTAACCATTATATCTATCGTTCTTCATTTTGTTAAAATGAACTCTATTGTACAGTTTCATAGGTTCCTAAGGACAACAATTATGTATTTGTTAATTTGCAAACTCACATATAGCTGAGTGTTAACTGTTAATCTGTGGTCAGAATAATGATTGTAAATGATATGAACAAATATATCAGTAGACTGAACTCATTTAGGTAAAAATTCAAGTAACACTTTTAACCAAAAAGCAGGATTTCATAATATTAAGAAGATCTGACTTGGCAGTCATATATGCCTGTCTGGTGGAGGCTCTGGCTGTTGGAAATAGATTGGGATCCAGGCAGGTGAAGGCAGATGCAAGACACAGTTGGGATAGTAGACATTCTTCATTCAGAGGCAGCAGCAACCTCTAGCCAGTCCCCATCTCCAGCTTCATCTGCAGTCATTTTCAATTTGCCCCCTGATTCCTTTCTGTAAAATTTTTTGTGTACAGGCCAGACAAAAGCACATTGTCAACAGATAATAGCAGTGAGAGTATGCTCACAAGAAATGTTTATCATCTTGAGTAATACACTGTATCAGAGTGTTTATGACT
This sequence comes from Glaucomys volans, assembly GCA_020662805.1. NCBI lineage: Eukaryota > Metazoa > Chordata > Mammalia > Rodentia > Sciuridae > Glaucomys > Glaucomys volans. Next base: position 49,149 of record JAJEJO010053422.1, on the reverse strand, counting down.
TTGACTACACACTAAAAACATAGCCCACTGGAAGCCTTCACAAGGGAGTGTAACTACAGCCATTTTGGGCCACAATCCACCCCTCTAGGATTCCTCACAATGCAATATATATTTATGACGTCTTCTGCAATGATCCATTAGCAAGAGGTCAGAGCCCTCCATCCACAGGAAACTACAACAATACAAGCTGCAACAATATATATTCAGGAAATAAGTTCCATCACTTAGGATTACTAAAATCCATTGCCAGTTTTATTTCATATTGAGGTGGCAGTAAAAGTCTTTTCCAGTCATGTCTAATTGTCCAGGAACACAGACTGAATTCACCAGGGTTGTCAAGCAGCAGAACTCATAGGTACTTTTGTGCATGGCCAGTAGACAAAGGTATTTCCTACACTGACATAGGTGTGTGTCCCATTCACAAGGGTGTTGTTGAGGACACACCTAGGGACAAAAGAACAAAACAGTTACAGGCACTAGTACAAGTAAATCATGTCTGTCCAGCAGAATGCATGCTAGTTTTGAGTCCCAGGAAAGCAGAGAGGACACCTGTGGCAGCTCCCCTGGGAGGTGATACCACATTCATACAGCTTGATCCTAAACTTCAGCAGGCTTAGTGTGCACCAGCACTGGGTAACTCATAATTGACCCAATGGAATAACAAACATGCCCTTTAAATTGTGTGTCAGAACCTGACTAAATCACATGTACCTGGGGAGGGGGAGGCATTCACTAGTTACCCAGGTGTCACAAGGAGATCATAATCCAAATCTTTTCCCCATGGGGCTAATAGGGTTACCTAACAAAGGTGAAAGGACTTTATTGTCCAGGGCCATGTCCAATCCACAGTTTGCTCCCTATTCAATATAGTGGGAGCAGGCCAAAGAACATTCACTTGCTTTCCAAACTCAGGGTTAACTACAACCTCCTTTGTTGTCACCTGGACCTATAATGGTATTGCTGCATGGTACAGCAAAGCCTCCACAGGAGTTGGCCCCCCTCATCAGGGCTGCTAATTCAGAGCTCTCGCAACTGCCCACAGATGCTGGGTCCACTCCTTCATAGAAGGTGGGTTGACTGTAGTCCTATATACCTCTCTAACATGACTGCAGCCAGTAGGTAGTATGGGACTTGCTGCTTCTATTAAATCTGTAACTGAGTTGCCCATCACTGCACTTCCTGACCTGTGAAATCAGTACCTTGATCACTTTCTATTGTGATGGACTGACCATACAATGCCATCAATACTCTCAGGGCATGAATTATAGTATCATGCAAACAACAAACCTATAACTGCATCCACTGCCATCAAGGCAAATATAGCCCCTCTGACCTCAGTAAAGGGCCAGAGTAGTCAGCCTGCTGTTGTGTCAAAGGGATGTGTCCATGCATTACTTGGCCATCTGTGGCTTAAAGATTCAGGGTGTGGATACTCCTGAGAACAAATCACATATGCCTGGCAGGCCTTTACCAGGGCATTCCACATTAAAGTTAGGGCCCATTGTTTAATAACATTCCAGTGTTTTCACATCTACATGTTGTAGTTGGCAATGCAACCAAGCTGCCAGGTCAGTGGGAGGTGCCAGCTCTAACCAAGGCACCCTAGTCAAAACATCATTCCCTGGACTAGTCAGGAGGGCATGGCCAGTAACATGGCCTACAGTGACCTTTTTTGTGACTTATTTCCCAGAGATCTGGCCACAGAAATTGTACCTCGTTTATAACACAACTAACAGAACCTATCACTATGGGGGGTACTTCATCTGTTATCACTACTCACCTCAGATCACTGGCTATTTTATCTCGTACCATTATCAAACCAGGCAGTGTCTGTTTCCAACCCATAACTACTGCTATCCACACAGGTAATTATCCATGGCTAGAGCCATTGGTGTAACAAGCACTGGACAGTATAGGTGCCTTACCTCTAAGGTATGAGCTTGTTTCTGGTTCACCTACATAATAACAGGACCTAGCACTTCCTGAAGTCTCTTGTTTCTGATGGCTCCTAGCACATCTGAGCTCTCTTGGCCGTAGCTGGCTCCTGATATACTTGGGCTTTCTCTTGGCACCTGTCTGCTTCTGGCACACTTGGGCTCTCTTGGTCCCTGCTGGATCCTAGCACATCTAAGTCACAAGGTTGTGCAGGATTAATAACATGTAGCATATGGGCTGTCTTGCCCTGTTGGTTCCCAGCACACGTAAATTGCACAGGCATAACAACAAAGTGGCCAGTGGCTCTCTTGGCCTCTGTCCAAATTTATTTTCCCAGGTCTACCAAATCTGCTTGACAGGTGGAATGTGGTGAATTTGGTTACCTGAACCTTCTCTGTTGGCAACTGTCCATTGGAAACATCAGTTACTACTGTTTCATTTCTGCATTACCACTGGATGGGCTTGTAGGTGTTAACCTTTCTCCTCATCCTCATACAACACTAGCACTATGGGGGAGGCCAAGAGGTATTTTCAAGGTAGAGATCTTCCTCCAGCAACCATACTCTGGCTCTCAAGGCCTCTTCCTTATCTTGTAATACCTTCATCTTGGCAGTCTTTGGTGAAGCTACATCAATTTGTGTTCTCAAACTGTAAGAAACATTCATCTGATGGCCACAACAGCTGTTTGTGTGGTTCCTCAGGCTGTTTCTCCAGCTCATCTGCACCACCATTTCCATTTTTGTCCTTGGCTACAGGCCAGTGCTTGAGTTCCACTGCTCAGTTCACAATCCACTCTGCCTGGTCCATGTTCACTGCAGGGCAATCAGAAGTTTTCTCTATGCTCACAGGGAACCCATCCAACATCCCAACTCTACACAGGAGTACTGTTAACAGGACTTTGGTAACTGAGTACCACATGCTGCTCAGCGGCCACAGATCCCGCCTGTCACCTGCTAGTATCAATGAATCTCTAACCTGCAGAATATTGTGCTTACTAAGCCAATTTTCACAGCACAGGTTTGGACCCTGGGAAACAGATTTGGGTTCCAGACTGGTAAAGAAAGATGCAAGACACAGTTGGAATAGTAGACATTCTTCATTCAAAGGCAGTGTCAACCTGTAGCCAGCCCCCAGCTCCAGCTTCATCTGCCAGTCAGTTCCACCTTGCCCCCTGTGTCCTTTCTGTAAACTTTTTATAAGCAGGCCAGGTAAAGGCATGTTGCCAACAGGTTACATCAGTGGGCATATGCTCACAAGCAAATGTTTATGACCTTGAACACATACACTGAATCAAAGTGTCTATGACCTTGACTACACTAAAATTGTTACTGCCAGAAGACTCAGCAAGGGAGTATTACCAAAGTCATTTGGGGAGTGCCCTACCATGCCAAAACAAGAAACACAATATGGAGCATTTATTTTATCACAAGCTCTTTATCATACACTTTTGAGATGGTGGAAGTTATTACTATGGATCAAATAGCCTAGGTATACATTTCTTCCAGGTTCATGGTAGGACATATGGCCCAGTCCTTTCAAATTTAAGTGAAGACAATTGTTTGGCTTTGGAAACTTTAAAAGCCAATGCTCAATTTACCACTCTCTCTTTCCCTATCTTGTGGGTCTTGTTGATCGTGGATGTGGGTGTGGTAATGGAGTTTCTGTCAGCCCGAACTACTGAACAAATATGATAGGCAGATCATTCCCTACCTATGTACGTCAGATATTTAATGTAAGTGATATATACACATCTGTTTTGTTAAGTCACTCAGATTTTGGAGTTCTTTGTTCATGCAGCATAACAAAGTCTCTACTGTCTGATATATTGCCCCTACTCAAACTTCTAAATAATACAAACCTAATTGTGATCTTCTTTAAAACAAGTTTTGTGTACAGTTAATGAGATAAAATAATCTCACCTTACTTTGCTTCAGCAAAACCAAACTTATTAGAGATCCCATATGTGTCGTACTTGAATTGATGTTCCTCAACCTCAAATAACTTAACCTCTCCACCTTCAAGATTCAGTTCAAGCCATACCTCCTCTGTAACTCAGTACTTGATTGTCTGCCTCACTTGCTTCTTTATTTCCTTCTCATATGGGATTAGATTCTTTCCCTTTTCCCATACCATTCCCTACACAGAAAGATGGATTTAGGAAAAATAAAGACTTTTAAAAGCAATGAGGTATCTAATATAATTACTTATAAAGTAGCAATTTATTATTACTGGAAATATTCAAGGAAAGGCACATATACTTAAAAAGAGATTCAATTAGATAAACTCCATGGCTCCTTCAAGCTCTAAGGACTATGCAAACCTGAGAGTGATTTTACTACGTCTACTGTACTGATTCCATGGTCATATGTCTTCACCATGAGGAGAAGATATTAACTTAAATTCTTAGTACATAGTGAACAATTCTTTTGAAGACCTGACTAATATTGAGATTGTTGGTACTCTCTGATTTTCCAACTTTTAAAAATTTTCTATGAGGATTTTTTATTATGGTAGGGAATATCTTTGATTCAAAATTGGTCTTTTTATTAAAGTTTAATTTTTGAAGTAACAGTAACATCTTCTTACTTCTTGGTCTTTAACTCTTTAACTTGCCTTTTTGTGAAAACTTTCACTCTTTTAACTTTAATATAAATACCATGTGCACTGCAGAACAGGAATTATATCAGGATTATGCCATTTATACAAAAGACAAGTAGCTAATTACAAGAACTGTACTAGAATACTATCTAATTCCTCCTAAGGGTCCCTAAGTATGTTCTAAGAAACATACATAATAAATGAAAAGACATATTCTTAAATGGAGTGTTTTATGATATTAATAGTCTTTAAATTTCATATTTACTTTATGTTTGATTCAATTACCATAAATTACAAATAAAATAATTTTTTAATGTGTCAGCATTATCCTAAAATTTATCATAAATAGTAAAATAAATAGTAAAATCTCATAAAAATCTAAAAACTTACTGAAAAACCAGAATATGGAGAAAACCATTAGTCTCTAAGGTTTATTTAAAATATTAGTGAATAGTCAGGTGTGATGGCACACACCTGTAATCCCAGTGGCTCGGGAGGCTGAGGCAGGAGGATGGCAAGTTCAAAGCCAGTCTTAGCAACTTAGCAAGGCCCTAAGCAACTCAGTGAGGTCCTGTCTCTAAATAAAATACAAAATAGGGCTGTGGATGTGGCTCAGTGCTCATGTGCTCCTGAGTTCCATCCCCTCATACTCAAATATATATTATATATTATATATTGTATATTATATATTTTATATATTATATATATATGTGTGTGTAATTAAAAGAGTATGATAATAGTGTAAGACTTATCAAAGAGAAAAACTAGCATGAAACAGAACTCATAAGGAATATATGATAAAAATGGAATAATAAATTATTGATGATTGGAAGGATTAATTGCAAAAACATTCTTCTGGGACAATTGATTATCTTTTGGAAAAGTAAAGTGAAATACTCATCTTGTCAATGTACAAAACAAGTCCTAGGAGAACAAAAGAGAAAATTATAACATAATCAAAGAAAATAAACTATCATCTACTTATTAATAATACTACCTACTTTTTATTCAGTGCCTACTATGCATCAGGTAGTATGCAGAGTCTTACATATATTGTATCAATTATAATCAGGACATTGTGAAATAGGTACCATTATTGATATTTTTGTTTTACAATGAAAAACAAACTGAGGCCCAGAGAGGTAAAATCTTATTTCAAATAGCTAATTAGTATCAGGAATTCTAATTCAGATGATATAACTCCACTCACCATGGTATACTGCCACTAGTATGTGATTGGAGGAGGCCATTGTAAAGTCAGATGCAGTTAAAGGACAAGATAATCTCAGTATATAATATATGTTTTATAAGATTTAAAGGTTTTTGTGATGGTAAGATACACATATCACCTAGATAAATGAAAGGCAGAACTCACTGTTACTTATAGCTACAAATGAGGGAAGGATGCCATATAGGATCACACTTGGCAATATGGTAAAAACAACCTCGAACTTCATGGCAAACCTCCTTCCACATGTTCCTGCTAGGTAGACTCAGTAGTATAGAGGCTGTCCCTTGTTGTCTGGTAGCTGGACTCAGGCAATTGGGGTGGGTACATAACAGCTCAAAACAAAAAAAGAGAAGTAATTAGGGCACGGATTTAGTCAGCCCCTTAAAAAGGGAACTGACTGGACTTCATTCCAACCAGGGACAGGACAGCAATTCAAAATAAAATAAAACTATGTTATGGCATGTAAAATCTGCATAGGATAAAAATTTTATGAACAAATGCAAAAAGCAATGTCCACAAATCATAAAATAAGAATGAATAGAATAGGTTAGATAACAGGTGACAAAAGTATGATAACCTCAAAATGGCAGGACTCTTTCATCCTGTCAGTGATTCCATGAAACAAGGGTGGGGATGGGATCCTTTACAGAGTTCCAGTGTTTTGGAATTTTCAAATACATATTTTCTTCCAGTCCTGGTTCTCTGATACATGTTCTATATCTGCCACCTACCTATTTCAAATAGCTCTCTCCCCTGTCCAATCAGCTTCCTTGAGAATCACTAATGGAAGTGAAATGATTGTTAAAAGAATGTCTGGTGCATGTGAACATATTGTAAATTATCATATAGTAGCAGTCGGTCTTTATACAACGTATTTTTACAGTTAGCTTGATAGAGGTTAATGTAACAAAAAGCAAAGTAAAATTGTAAGCATACTAAGCTGGTAGCTTTTTATCACACATCCCCTGACTATATTCCTTTACTCATGAGCAACTCCATGTAAGAGCAAAGAAGAACATCATCAAGACTCCATTTCAGTTTTCTCCACTTTTCTTTATGTATCTTCAAAGTGTCAATTTATGGGACAGTTTCTGCCAGAATTCTATTGGCATGCGTACCTGAGTCATCATGCTAAGAGAAGAAAGATTTGGAACCATATGCACCTCTATAAAATGCAGCATTTCTCACTTTTTTTTTCTGTGTACTCTTCACATTCTTATTTCCATGTTGGAAGTGCTGGTGGGAGGGAAATCACTGTAAGTAAAGGGAAAACATGATAGAGCAGCTTAACTGAATAATTTGAAATATTTTGGAGCATTCATATGCAGAAAAGGTATAGCATTTACAGGGAGGGAGGCATTGTCTCCATTTCTACAATGAACATAAAGTGATTAAGGAATAGTAAGGTATCCAAAAAATATGAATCAGCATGGTATGAAAGTGGTACTGAGCATATGTGCAATGAGTGCTGACAGACAGCAGTGCCCAGAGGGAGATTGTGGTGTCCAGTAGAAGCAAATCCTCTTTGGACATAAGAAAAAGTGTAATGCATTTCACTTGGAGGTGAGGGAAGCAGAGCAGAGACAACATGAAAAGGCCATCAATCATTGACAAAGTTCTTGCTGAGCATATAGGCAATACCCTTGGGAACGTTCAGAAAAATGTGAGTATTAGTGTATTCAACAGGCAGTCTAGAAATCCTCTCTAAGCAAGACTGGAGAAAAAGCCAACAAAATATAGGTTACTAAAATGTATATATACAACCCATTCTTTGGCAGTGGGAATTGAGCTGAATGTTCTGTACTACTTTTAATGTTGAACTTAAAATTTAAGGTTCCCAGTGTTAAGCTGAACTAAGAGGTCAAGCAAAATCCCAACAGACTACTTCCATCAGAAAACACACACAAATCACTGCTTATCCTGCAAAAAGTGCTTTCTTTGTCATGACAAAGTCTAACATCTGATTGAAAATCTCACAGACGTTAATCTGGTGATGATCCTACAGGACCTGTATTGTAGTCTCTGGGGATGGGAGTGGAGCAGCTTTCTAAGCAAATCAAGTTTGATTTAATTTGAATTGTGGGCTTTTTAGAAAAACCTTATCCCTACTGCTAATTGTGTTGTTCACATAAGAAAATAATCACAGGTCAGTGAATCAGTAACCCCTTCATGCCTTAAAGATGCATTTTTCTGTTTGATGGATAAGCCAATACAAATGTCTCAGTGTTTCCAAAGGTTAATAATCCCAGGAAATTTCATATTCATCATGCTCCATTCATAGACCAATCTGTTAAGGAGTTTGATAAAAAATGATTTAAAACCCCTCAATGCCATCATTCTGCTGAATTTGTTTTTAAATTGAAGGTTTAAAGTAATTAAGTAACACTTGATGAATTGGAAATCTCTTCCACTAACTGTAGAGACAGTTTGATTCTTCATGTTTTGCAAGACTTTAAACAATGTTTCCAGACATACCAATGTCAATTAAGAGACAGACCTATGTTGGTATATAAATCTATATCTACATAGATAATAACAGATGTAGTTTTTTTTTTCTTGATCATTCCAAAATAGATAAGAAGATTTCAATTTGGGTCTTCTCTGGACTTTATACCCTAGGAATTGATATTCTCTCCAAGTAATATTAAGAATTTAAACAAAGGGAAGAGTTTGCTGAAGACAGGTATATGCAGAAGGAATAACAAGTTTTAATGCTTAAGATTTGGGGAGAAGTTTGTAGGAATACTAAAAAGAGTATAAAACAAAGATCTCAAGTCCCTTCGTATCATCCTAATACCTGCAAGTAGCTATTAAATCCAATGGGGAAAAGAGGAGATGGGAGATAAGGTAGGTGGACATATTTAGTTCTACAATGTCCCACCCTTAGTAATGGAGAAATTGTCAGTTTAAAATTATAAAAGCAATGCGATGGTTTTTGTTTCCTCATTTTATGTATCTGTATGTGTTGATCTGATTCTTTGCTTTTTTGCTTTGGTAACTCATTTCTAGAGTAGTCATTATTTATATCCTGTCAGACAGACTAGAAACTCAATATGCCATCTCCCATGCAGGGACATTAAATTGGGAAAAGGTCCAGACCAACATTTTCTTAGAAGTAACACTGAACCCAGCTACTGGGAACCTAGGTTCTGATCCTGCCTTGCCATAATTCTGCTTGGGCTGCTATTTTTTCATCTGGAAAATTGACAAAATAATATCAATCATAACACTATTGATATTGTGAGGATTAACTGAGATGAAGAGTGTTGTAGTGTTTTGAAACTTATTCAAACCTATTGAAAGTGTTACAGTCTTACTAGAGAGAAAGAAAAGATGATACAAATCATATTTTCCTCACTCCCTTTTAGTTTACCAAAATATAAAGTGGCTAAGTCAAACCATGTTTATATATTATAGATGAAAATTGAATAGCAGGAATAACACATGCACACCCATGTGTGTGCATATGTACAATTTATTTTTCCTAGAAATGTTGCCACCCACTGATAATATTAACTAAGGAACTTTGGATTGAACTTGCTTTACAGGGTAGAGAATAAACACCACCATTCTTAGAGGTATTTTTATTATGTTTGGCCTCACATCCAAGACTTTCTATATTTTTCTAGTTATAGAATTAGATTACTGATTTTTTAAAAAAATATGCTGTAGTGAATGAATTGTTTACAGATGCTTTTAGTTTTTCCTTGAATATTTAAAGTCTCATGTGTTAAAATTTGTATACATATATTCAACCCAATCATCCCCAGACACAGGAAAGCCCTCTTATAATGTCTCACATTTTCTCTTTAATATTTTATTATTTTGATTTGTTCAATATAGTTTTTATTGAAACTGTTTAAATAGTATACTTGTTTTTCTTCAAGAATATACATGTTTCAGCTCAAAATTTCAGAAAATAGCATAATTCATGGCGAGAGTATGGACTCTGGAAAGACACAGATTTAAGCTTCTAGTTCTAGCTCCACTATGCATAAATGATTGATCTTCAGCTACTTATTTAATCTCTCTGAACCTCACTTTGGTTGGTAACAATGCATATGTCATCAGGCTTATAATAATCTTAAAACATAATTATTTTAACTTTCCATTGCAAAGTTGGAAGCCTACAAAGTAATTGATAAGTGTTACAATTCAAACAATAGCTGTAGATTGGATTAAAAACTGACCAATTTCATTTATTTGGAAGATATCCTTGGCAAATAGCTATACATTTGGATTTAAAATCCATAGTAGTACTGTTCACAAGCCTTCATGTGTATCTCTTTGTGGGTTCTGTAATGATTAGTTTTGCACTCTTACAGTTCAGTTCAGCAGAAAATTATTGAACACATATCAAGTGCCAGTTGCTATATTAAATGCTTGGAATTTGAAGATGAATAAAGCAGAGTCCTTGTACTTGAGGAACCTTTTAGGATTTAGGCACTCTTTTTATCTATCTTTGTATCAAGGAAAAGAGAAAAATATTGATGATTACCAGTTGAATTATATGTTTATATTTTGATAAATGGCATCTAAGATTGTTCTTTATTTGTTAAAGTATAGCAAAATGAAAAATATCCACTCTTTTTGCTTTTCATTAATCTATTGTGTGTGCAGACAATGAACATCAAGGAAACAAGGTACCCACCAACACTGTATTATAAATTCTCTCAGTATTTCTTTGGTTTTTTATTGCTTTTTATGTGTCTTGACATCTTCATGTGAGTAAAATATAGTCCCATAGTCAAGTTGTTCTCAGTCAGGTCTACAAAAGGAAAAGTCATTCAATAAACATAAAAAAAAATGTAAAGGAAAATGCTAGAAGCCAATCCACTGTTGATGTAGGTTTGAGTGTTATTTTCACTTGATTAAAACTGCATGCAAACATACATTTGAGGAATATTATATTACCGTTGTTATTGCCAAAAAATATGGGAGTTAAACCAGTTAGAATAACCACAGGTGCTGCCTTGGTTGACCAGAAAGTCCCTAAGGGATAAAGATGTTTATCTAAATATAGAACAGCTGATCAGATCACAAAGGTGCTTTGTTAGATCCACCTTCTTGGTGTAAAGAATCCACATCTTTAGGCACAAAACTAATTGTGAGAGCCCTTTGGATATCATAGCAACCCCAGTAATTTGGGCTATGAATATTGAACTGTCTTAGTTTGCTTCTGATATAGGTGGGTATATACGATCTTCATTGCTTCAATTACCAAAACTTCTTGTCCTCACAGAATCTCATTTACAGTACAGAGGCTAAGAATGCACACTTTGTTTGACCTTGGAAAAATTAATCTCTCTGTGCCTGTTTTCCATTCATTTGATGATGATAGTGAAACTGAAAATGAAGATAAAACTAGATTCTCCACTTCTGCTGACAGGTGAGGTCTGCATAAGGTATAGGCCACTGAGGCTTAGAAACAACTAATCAAGGTAGGGGATGCCCGCCAGTGTCATCCCCAAGGGTTGCCGTCAGCAAAGTGGGAAACTTCTATACTATTATCAAGGTATGTGTCACAACTCTTAATGGTAAGCTATGCCCTCTGGTTTAGTAGCAGACCCTAGTAGCTCACTGCTAATTTCTTCTTTCAAGGTTCTTATCTCATGAATTTGAAGATGAAATCCATAGATGAGAAAAGGTGTGTATTAAAGAGTAGAATTTATTCAAATGTGAAGAAACAACTTTCATATGCAAGAGAGGACCCAATAAATGTTGCTGCTTGACTGTGTTAGTCTAGTGGTTTATGGAGCTCTTGGGTCAATGTTATTGGTCCATATTTATGCTAATCAGGTTTTGGAAACATATCAACCCTACTAGTCCAAATTCATGCTAACCAGTTCTTGGAAAGCATCAACATTATTAGTTAACTTTTGAGTCTGATTCTTCCTCCATTTGGATCTGATCCCACTTCCATTTTCTGACTGGTCATAGGACTGGTCAGGACTGTTATGGGGTAACAGGTCAGTGTGCCCTAGATCACCATGGCTATCCTTTGCTGTCCTTGAGGTCCCTACTGACATGGTGGGTTCCAGGCAGCTGTGACCCATGCTGGCAGCCTGAGCTTCAGCCCACCCAATTTGCCACTCTATCTCTGGTTTTTGGCAAGAATTAGTAGTCTGGTTGCAAGGCTCTGTGACCAGGGAGCCATATTGATCAGGACAAGGGTTTGTCCTCAGTAGTATCTACCTATTAGGATTATTGTGGGTTTTATAAAGTTAATATATATGTGTATATATATATGAGTTAATATATATATATATATATATGTGCTTAAACATATGCTTCGCATGTAGAATATGTTGATTTGTTTGATCAGAATCCTTTCTTGATGGTTAAATACAAATTCTGTCTGGATTGCAGAGCAATTTTTTTTATAAAAACAGTTTTAATTACAAAATTATTAGGATGATACTCAGTACTCACCTTGCAATTAGCCTATACTAGGTGCTAATAAAGATAATAATAAAAAGACTGAGGCACTGGAATAAGCATGTCTGGCATTCACGTGTTTTTCATTCTGACGTGGGCTTATTTCAGAAAGCAAGGAGCAGTGAGATACTTCACATTTTAGAAACTGTTCTGAAAGAGTAGCATTTATTCCTGTTGTCTTTTGTTATTTTACTATTATTTAACTTTAGGGAAGTCAAGATACAGTACAGATTTTTTTCCGTGCCCCCCATCCCTTATATATGCAGAATTTTGGAATATTTCCTCTACTGAGTTCTGTGTCTTCGCTATTCACTTTTGTTGAATACCTATAGCCAGTTATTGTTTGAAAAAGCCTTTAAAAGGGTTTCTTTATAGTTTTGCTTATATTCACATGGATGACATTCTATAACTCTTCCGACCCATATATGAAGACCTTTCTTTAAAAATTCAATATAGTCAAACTAAAGTCTTTGTACCACCTATTGTACTTTCTGTTACACTTTCTCTCCCTTAGATTTAGGAGATGCAGTTGTTTTTGTTTCATTTCCCAATTTTGGGTTCTTCCTTTTATGGTCTCCAAAATAGTTAACCTACCAATGATTCTTATCACAAAATGTTGATGAGAATTTGATGTGTTCACATTTTTTACCATCATTCAGTCTCTTGGAGCTATTTCACATTTCTGCCTATTGTTTCCCAATGAAATTGATTTGTCTTTCAACATAGGTATTCAGATTCTCTCTTTGATCTTTTAAGACATATGCAAAATCTTTCTTGTTTTTATCTCTGTTTCATAAGCTTACCAGATAAATCTATCAAATGCCATGACCTGTCCTTAAATTCTGCTTAGAATGAGGACTACTGTATTTGAAATTCAAATTAAATTTTTTCCAAAGATGAACTGAGCCAATGGGATTCAATGAGAGCACACCTCAGTACATTCTTCTAAAGCATATGAAACAAGTAGTACTTGCCTCACTTGTGACAAGGAAAGATATGACATTGTAAGGTTGTGGAGAAAAACGATTACTGCTTTCTCTTGTTTTCCTCAATAAAAATCAGTTCATGGTCTATGTAAAAAAAAGAAAAAAAAAACACTTCTGTCTTTTACCTGTATTTAGACAGAAATATCTGACCTGAATATATTAAGCTCCCATCTAAAAGCATCTAATAATAATAAAATATTTTCTCAATTTCTATGTTATTTTCAGTATCATTTCCAACAAACAACATTCACTTCCAGAATATTTGAATTCTTATATATTGAAAACGGGGAAGCATGACACAGTTCCTTTCCCATGGGAGCCTTTCTCAGAGCTCATTTGAGCTGTGACCTGCTTAAACTGCCAGAAAGTGTTAGTTTTTTTGTGGAATCTTTAAAATAGAGACCCTGAGTGAAAGGACAATGCATCAGAATTAAACCTTTTTACTCCACAGCAAATGAAAAATATGAGGAAGTATATTTTCTTTCATAGAAAAGTATTCCACAACCTTCACCCTTTATCAGATCTTCTTAATAGGCAAACCTTATCTGTGAAATTACTTTTTTTCTGTAAAAATTGTTCTATGCAAATTGTGCATCTTGAATCCTAGAATTCTGGCTGGCAGCAGCCAGATTTAAAGTCTGTGAATATCTTAAACCAAGTATAAAATCCCTCTCTTCAGATATGGGGGTTGATGTGAGCTCTTGGATGAATAAAGTAGCAACTATAGATATAGTTTGGGTACATTTGTAAATTGAATTTTTTTATATGGGACTAAGAAGAGATTTTTAAAGACCATTCTAATGTTTTAAAAGAAGAAGAAAGAAAGTAGGTGTTTGGATAGGAAAAGGAAAAAGTGTTCTTATTTCAGACAGTTTTTTGTTGCTGTTGCTATTGTTTGTTTGTTTGTTTGTTTGTTTTGGTACCAGAGATTGAACCCAAGGGCACTTAACCAGTGAGCCAATGGAGGCACATTAACAGCCTTTTTAATGTTTTTTTTTTTTTTTTATTTTGAAACTGGGTCTCACTAGGTTGCTTAGAACCTCACTAAGTTGCTGAGGCTGGCTTTGAATCTGCAATCCTCCTGCCTCAACCTCCCAAGTCACTGGGATTACAAGTGTACACCACTACATCAGGCTCAGATAGTCTTTTTAATTGTAGATTCTTTTCACTTGCATAATAGTGTAAGAACAAAGAATATTCTGAGCATGATATCATCGGGAATGAATATGATTTAGTTGTGATAACAGCACAAATATCTCCATTTTCAAGACATTCAATTCCTGAACATGTTCATGCTCTCTCTTATTTTGCCATTTCTTCTATGGCAATGATAGTGTCCACCTGCATTCTCAATGCCCCCCTTGTCCAGTTAAATTTCATTCTTCAAAGGTCTCAACTGAAACATTGCTTCTTCCAGGAAGCCTTCCATGGTACCCCAGATTAAGGTTATGTGTCTGTTTTAGTCAACTTTTTCACTGCAATGACCAAAAGACCTGACAAGAACAATTTTAAAAGGAAACGTTTTTTGGGGGGCTCATGGTTTCAGATGTCTCAGTCCATAGACAGTTGGCTCCATTCCTCTAGGATCAAGGTGAGACTGAACATCATGCAGAAGAGTGTGGCAGAGGAAAATGGCTCAGGGCATGACCAGGAAGCAGAAAGAGAGAAACTCCACTTTCCAGATTCAAAATATATATCCCAAAGGCATTCCCCCAAGGACACACCTCCTCCAACCATACCCTACCCACCTTCAGTTACCACTTAGTTCATCACTATGAGGGGATTAATAATCCAATCATTTCTCCTCTAAACCTACTTGTATTTTCTCACACATGAGTTTTTTGAGGACACCTAATATTCAAACCATTAACAGTGTACTTTTATAGTTTCCATAGCACCTTTGACTTCCCTTGGGTAGCACATATCACATTGTACTGTAATAATTATTTGTACATCTTCCACCATAATTGTGAACTCCCAGCACTATGAAAATAATACCTGCTCTTTATAGAGTATATGCTATTAGCAAGGCATTGTTCTAAGTACTTTGTATATTTTTATATCTCATAACAATAATAATTTATCAATCCATTTACAGATGCGCACACTGAGGCACATAGAGTTATAAAATAAGTATAAGTGTGATACGCAAAACTACATAATCAATAAGTAATAGAGACATAATTGGAATTTACTCCATTGTGTAGGTTCTCAGCTATTAATTTTCACTGTCTCCTTAATAGCAAGGGCCATATCTAGCTGCTTCACTCTTATAGTCTCCGAGATTAAAACAGTGCCTAGTAGATAGAAGGTAAACAATAAAACATTTGTGGAATGATTCAATGTATTTACAAAGAAAAGCACCAATGATTATACAGATGGCATGATGATGCTGCAGAGTAACAGGGATATAACTGGGTCTTGATTGACACCCTATTGAAATTAAAATCAATGCACCTAATTATTAGATTCTAATATTAGCCCTTGATACCTACCCCACTCACTGCTACAAATGAATAGTGCCTGCATAAAACTCTTTACATTTTGTTTTTCCAATTTAATCAATGCATTCAGGGCATAGAGACAAATGTTGCATACAATACAGATCTTTAAGGAGAGGGAATCTAGGTCAGAGGGCTCAGCATTAGTAAGGGTTGGACCAGACAGGAGGACCAGGTTTGGAGTGCCCCATCTGATGTTCATTTTAACTGATGCAGACTGGAAATCCCATGAGATTAGTGTATTGAAAAGCACCACGAAGATGAAATTATAACTTCTATCTTAAGTTTTCCCAACAGTTTTCAATTTCATCTGATAAGAGCCAGGTTCTTTAGGTAGACTTGGTTAACGGGTGTCTACACGCACACACACATATATACACATATATTTGTTTAAAATAAATATGTTATAGTTGTGAATGTCAGTCTTGGAAAATGTCAAAAGTTCAAATTGGGCTTGACATTTTCCATAGGTTTGATAAAAACATGTAGGTTCATCAATTTTGGTTTGTTGATTCTGTATTAGTTATCATCAGTTCTAATATGTGGCAACACGGCATGGAATCTTAGATAAAGCCTAATGGTGCCCTAGAGAGACAAGATTATCTAGTGGAATATGTCATTGGATGATATCCAAAGGAAGGATCAGAGAATCCCTTGAGTTTTCCTTACTCAAAAATTGCCTGTTGTACTTTAAACAAAACTATCAGTAATGTTGATATGTCAACATAATTTAATTTATGATCTTATGAGCTATTGCCCTGAAATCATTAAGTGGTCTAAAAAAAGCAGTAAAAATGATCAGACAATGTAACAAGGGCTCTGAGACTTTTCTGACCTTATGAATACAAGTTATAGATAAAAAGAATTTTCTTCAAGGATTTCCTAGAAACAGTCTCCAATTACTCCTTAACGTCAGACTCCAATTGACATTCATATTAAGAAAAGAAGTAATTTCTAATATTAGAAATTATTGTGAGTTCATGTTTTTTTATTTTTATTTTTTTGCTTCTCTTTTAGTTTTTCTTACTCAGTAAAGTTGCTGTAGTAGACAATTGGATGCCTCAGAAAAAAATGCAGATGAATCATTATATAGTAAATATTCACATATTAGTACCTAAAAAATTTGTTCTGGCACTATCTATATGAGAAAAATATGTGTGCATTTTCTTATCAAGGTACCTAACTTCATAGAGTTGTTATTGAACTAACTTTTGTAAACTGCAGATTAGCATATGCACTGAAGCAAAAAATATATGTGGAAGCAGTGATTTACAGGTTGTTCCAAGTATGTCCACAAAGCATTTCATTTATTTCATATCCAAATTCATTCTTCAGTTATGCTTACAACCCTATCTCTGCCCTCCAAAAAAATGTCACTCAACAAAATAAGATAACAGATTTTACCAATTCCAATCTCACTGCCTTCCTCATACAATTTTGATGGGTTTGGGGAATGAAATGATTAGGTACTTCTCTTCTATATAGACAAGGACTATACTAGATACCCACCATGGATTTAAGTTTGACATTGAAATTGTTAAAAACAGCGAGGAAAAACAATGAGACTGAAAAATATGCATATGAGAAGCTCATTATCATTTGGTTCAACACACCACATGTAGTTTTGGATACAGTTTATACTTGTTAGTTTTGTAGGATAATTAAAACATACATATTTTCTTCTGTGATGCTAAGATTCTAAATTCCATAGATTTGGAAGTTATAGATAATATCCTTTGTCCATTAAGGAACATTGAAATGATTGAAAAGTAAAATATTCTTGTCTTCTATGCTTTACTATATGTAATCAAAAACTACATACTTTAATTTTTTGTATATCAGTCACGTTACATATATGTGTATTAAATTTGCTACCACCTATTGCTAAATAATAATACAACTACCAAAATATAATGCTGGAGACCATAGAATAAATGTTTCTTTTCCATTCAGTCACAGGTTGAAAGCTTAAAAGAGAACAGTATTTTAATACCATAGCATTTAAACACAATTCCTTGCAGACTTGAATTTCATATCAGTGCTACAAGCGATGTTAGATGCCAATCGGGTTAAGTGCCTCTATGTCACTGTATAGATGTCAGAACAACTGTGTGAGAGTACCAAGGGAACAGAAGAAACTGCCCTTTAAAAGGTTTTTGAATATATGCTGCTGTATTTCTTTATCACAATTCAATAGCATTTGATTGATACGATAGTTTTTACTGTGCTACAAATGGAAGCAACTGATACAAGAAAAGGCTATGTATTCTGCTTCTTATCAGACGGTAACAGCAGACATATTTGAATACACATGATTGGAGGAATTAGTTGAAAATAGCAACAAAAAAGGTAGCATGAAAAAATATTTTATTGTATGAGATGAATTTGGGGGTGGGAACTAGGGGAGAGATATAAAGAAGAAAGCTAATTTTTAATTCAGTTTGGTATGCCTGAATAATATTGTACATAATCAAATTAAATAATCAGCTTTGTTGGAAAACTTCAGAATATGCTATAGCTCTGTGCTGACTAGTAAATTTCTAGATAAAGAGATCTTAGAGGATCGATCAGTAAATCAATTAGACATTGCCTATTTATACACCACCTGTAAGATAAATGAATCTATTTAACAGTTTAGGTAAAAGTACATTAGTTAGTTATTAAGAAATTAAAGCCAAAACTAAGTGATTATGTTTTGACAGTCCAGCAATGATGCATTAAATTATAGAAACAAATCAGAGTTCTTCACAAACCAGAGTTCTAGTAAACAGGTCCTCCCCCAATTACCTACATTGTTACTAGATACAGAGAGTGAAAAACTTCCTGGATGTATCTTATAAGCTGTAGTACAATTATATATTATGTTAATTAAATCCTTGATAATAAGGATTCTGATACTAAGGATTCTAATACATAAACTATGTTAACTAGGATTCTTTTCTATTTGACTGTGTCTGTTGATTTCTTAGAGTAAATGGCAAATAGAAACACATAAAATAGGTTTAGTGAAATTAAGGAGTTCACTGAAAGCCAGGAGGGTAGAAGCAACATGCAAATCCCTAAATCCTCCAACAATAGGAAATAACTGGACCTGGGTGAGGCATCACTGCACCTAAAAGTTCAGCTTTTTTTAGCTCTGAGATTGTTCTTTATGAACAAAATCCAACCACACATCCAAGAAGCAGAGTTGATATTGCTTTGGTTTTTGTTATAGTTGATTGAGTAGCTAGTTAAGTGCACTCACTGAAAATTTTGACAAGCCCAAGGCCTTAGAATAAAATTTAGCATCAATAAGTATTTTAAGTCCATCATTGCTTTTTTAAACACCAGACATTGGCGATGGGAATCCTGTCAATAGTTCCTTGTTCAAAGAAAAGGAACAATCCAAGAGAGCTACTATCCCTTTAATAACCCTTATGAACTACACTACAATCTGAAACAAAACAAAATTCTTGGTTTATAGAGGAAAGGAACAGGGAGCATATTGAGGGGACATAGGGGAGGGGAGTCATCTTCACTGTCGTTATTCAATCCATGATGTTACCTGGCTGTTTCTGATGGAGTCCCTTGTCATGTCAGCCCAGACCAAGTTCTGTGCCCACATAATGGTACTTCCAATCCCTACAACACAAATAAAACCAGTTTAATTCTCCAAGATTCTGGAGAAGCTGGGATCACCAAGTTTACCCTAGGCTTAATGTAAAGTGAACTCACTCCCTTAGGAGACATCCAAAGTGATTTGTTGTTTTTTCCAGGTTTCAACAATTACACGAGTGCCAAGGCGATTAGATTTGCTTCCTCTCAAATGAAACTTGATTTGATTCATACAAAACACTAGCTGATATTTTTACCTCTAAACAGACAATTGATGTTCTTACCACAGGGAAAAAATCAAGGAAAAAAAAGGATAAAAAGAAAACCTAATTGGTTGCATATTAAACTATTAGTTATAACAAGTCAATGGCATAAAAATAGACACACAGAACAATGGTACAAGAATAGATGACACAGAGACAAACCCAAACAACTACAATCATCCGATTCTTGACAAAGGTGGCAAAAAGACACATTAGAGAAAGACAGCTTTTTTTCAGTATGGATGAGTTCTTTGTCAAATATTTTATATAAATTAAACAAAATGCGATATTACATATGAGTGGGTGAGGGATATATAAAAAAATTCCTGGTTTACACATGTTACTCTATTTACACATAGGAACAGGGCTCTCCCCACATCAGGGAAGGTGACTGCACTTGTCCAATGCCCCTTTACAGACAGCCTTGGGCACACTTGGCAAAGTCTGCAAGGCAGCAGGAGCAGCAGTTCTTCTTGCAGGAGATGCATCTATACTCTTTGCATTTGCAGAATCCAGCCTAGGTGCAGGAGTCATCAGTGATGCAGGAACAGTTGGGGTTTGTTTCAAGCCCTGGTAAAGTCGTGGTCCTAAATAACAGGTGTCGTAGAGGTAGGTGGGCTGCATCTACTGATCTCCCTTTAATTTTTAGTAGATCCACCCCCACCTTTGTTTTCTTTTGTCGTCTCTAGCTTCCATATATGGGAGAAGACATAGGACCTTAGCCTTCTGAGTTTGGCTTATTTGTTTTAACATAATGGGCTCTAGGTTCATCCATTTTTGTGAAAATGACATAATTTCATTTTTTATTTATGGCTGAATAAAACTCTCTTGTGTATATATACCATATTTTCTTTATCCTTTCATCCATTGATGAACACCTAGACTGGTTCCATAGTTTGGCTATTCTAAATTGTGCTTCTGTAAAAATTGGTGTGCATGTGTCATGGTAGTAAGATGACTTTAATTCTTCAGGGTAAATACCAAGAAGTGGTATAGCTGGGTCATATAGTGGTTCCATGCCTGGTCTTTCAAGGAAATTCCATAGTGATTTTCATAGAGGTTGTAGTAATTTACAGTCCAACTGTGTAAAATTGTTCATTTTTCTCCACATCCTATCCAGTATTTATTATTATTCGTATTCTTGATGACTGCCATTCTGACAAGTGTGAGATAAAATCACACTGTATTTTGATTTGCATTTTCCTCCTAATTTCTGATACTATTGAACATTTTCAGTATTTCCCTGAAGAATTAAAGTCATCTTACTATAGTGATACATGCATTCCCATGTTTATAGCAGCACAATTCACAATAGCGAAAATATGGACCCAACCTAGATGTCCATCAGTGGATGAATAGATAAAGAAAATGTGCTATGTATATGAAATGGAGTTTTATTCAGTCATAAAGAAAAATGAAATTGTTATTTTCAGGAAAATGGATGGTTGTAGACCCATTATGTTAAGAGAAATAATTCAAAATCAGAAGGTTAAGAGTCATATGTTTTCTCTCTTATGTGGAAGCTAGAGAGAAAAAAGAAAAGAAAAAGAAAAGAAAAATGGGGTGGATCTCATGGAAATCAAAGGGAGTCAGTAGAAGAAAGGGACCAAGGGGTGGGAGGTGTGGACAAGCCAGGAGGGAATTGTTGGGTGATGACACTAGCCAAACTATATTGTTCTATTTTGTATTGTGTGCATGTACAGATATGTAACAACAAATTCCATCAACACGTACAAAGATAATACACCAATAAAAATGTGGGAAAAAAAGAAACACTGAGTCAAAATAGCACAGGTAATAAGTCAAAAATTGAGTAGAATGAGATCAGACTGTGCTCATAATGGAATGATCATAAAATAATAGATAAAGAGCTATGTATTAAGGTGAATTAACTTGAATTTGCATTTACATAGCTTATATTACATGTTCTAGAAGGGCTGTCAAAATTATGGCTCTGTCACACTAAGAAGTTTAACAAATTACACTAAATTTAAGAATATGTATAATTTAAGAGAATTTGTATAGATTAGATTTTAAAATGATTTCTAATTATAGAAAGAATAAAATGAGGTGGCAAATTGTGGATTTAAAGAAAAAAATCTCATAAATCAATCACCTTCCTTTTTAGTATACACCTTTCCAGTCTCCCTTGCCATCCTAAACAAGTTGTTGTTTTAATATACAGTATTTATGTATTTGTATTATTTTTACATTTATACTAAATATATTTTGCTTCATTTTTCTATTCTAACTAGGCATTTTATTGTCTTCTCTTTTTTCAGTGTTTATTTTACCATATGTAAAATATTTTATTTATTCTAATTTGTTTACATTACAGTAGAATACATTTATATATTTTGATAGATCACACATAAATGGAGTGTAATCTCTCCTTTTTCTGATTATACATATTGTAGGATCACATCGGTTATGCAGTCATATATGTAAATGAGGTAATAATGTCTGTTTCACTTTATCATTCCTTCTCCCATACCTCTTCCCCTCCCTCACTCCCCTCTACCTAATATAAAGTAATTATATTCTTCCCTATCCACCCCCTCATTGTAAATCAGAGAAAATATTCAGCCTTTGTTTTTTTGGGTTTGGCTTATTTCTCTGAGCATGATATTCTCTAATGCCATCCATTTACCAACAAATGTCATAATTTCATTCTTTAAAACTGAGTAATATTCATATATATATATGAACATTATTCTATTATATATATGAATATAATTCCACATTCTATTTATCCATTCATCTGTTGAAGGGCACCTATGTTGGTTCCATAGTTTAGCTATTGTGAATCAAGCTGCTATAAACATTGATGTGGCTGTGTCACTGTAGCATGCTGATTTTAAATACTTTGGGTATAAACCAAGGAGTAGAATAGCTGGGTCAATGGTGGTTCCATTCCAAGTTTTCTGAGAAATCTCCATACTGCTTTCCATGGTGGTTGCACCAATATGCATTCCCACAGCAATGTATGAGTGTACCTTTTACCCCACATCCTTGCCAACATTTATTGTTGCTTGTATTTGTGATAATTGCCATTCTGATTTGAGTGAGATGAATCTTAGAGATTTTTTAAATTATTTTTTATTTTTACAGACTGCATTTTGATTCATTGTACACAAGTGAAGTACAACTTTTCATTTCTATGGGGTGAGAGAAGAATGGAGAGTTTTGGTTTGCATTTCTCTAATTGCTAGATATATTGAACATTTTTTCAGGCATTTGGTGCGTGGTTGTATTTCTTCTTCTGTGAAGTGTTATTCTTCTGTGATGGTGCTATTTGTTTTTTTGCGGGGGGGCTTTAGTTTCTTCAGTTCTTCATATATCCTAAAGATTAATGCTTTATCTGAGATGTATGTGGTAAAGATTTTCTCCCAATCTGTAGGCTCTCTCTTCACATTGATTGTTTTGCTGAGAAACTTTTTTGTCTAACACTCACAAGCTTTTCACCATAATCTAGCATTATAATTTGGTCATGACTAGATCAGGTCATTAGTCTTATACATATATAATTTACATTACTGAAATCTTTGTTATTCAGTTCCATGTCAAATATAGCCTTAATAAAGATCAAGTGGCTGCCTGAAAATCCCATTTGTGGCTGGTCTTTAGGTTCCCTCCACTACTATATATAATTCTTGTCATTTCTTTCCAAGTCTAGAAATTGATATTTGTTTAGTGGAGATACTATTGCTTCAATTCAATAGTATATTTTAATAAGAGTTACAAGAGACACCATTTTGTTTTGAATTTTTGCTCTCTTCAATTTAATGACAATAACAAAACAGAAAGCCTAATAAATACAGCGTAAGTTACTGTAAGGAAGTGCTAACATTTGTCTTAAATAGACATTCTGGCCCTCCTACTCTGTGCTAGACTCTTGGGCTGTAAAGATGAAACTAATCTTGTACTGTTTATAAAGAGTTCAAAGATAAGTCAACCCCAACAATGATGCAGAATTATGAAACTCGAGTAGACTGGTATTGAACTTCAACTCGTCAAGAGAATTCCAAGTAGTAGCAGTATTTGTGACATTTACTCTCTCTGGGCTCTCCTGTCTTGCTTCTCTCCAATTCTTTCTCCATACTGAGGCCAGAGTGATCAAGTACTTAAATAATCCTCTGGCTATAGTGGACATGCATGAAACCCTCAAAAGTTCCTGTTTCATGTTTCTTGGCTTTCACAAAGGTATTCTATCTAATACTTTCTTTCCTTCTTTTTCTTCCCCTATTCACTTCTTTAGTTCCTAGACTTCCTTCAGATGTCAGTTGATGTGTTACTTCGTCTGTTTCATCTGTACCACTCAGGCAATTCTTCTTGCAACCCCAAATTTTTCCTTTCAGCATTTATCACACTTTAAATGCATGTTTAATGTACACATTATTGTCATATAGCTATTATTTTTATAGTATATACACATATTAGTTCCCAATTAATGCTATATTATGCCCATGTTTTAAGTCTTTAAAAATACTATTTCTAGTAACTGCCCTATATTTCATTAAGTTGATGACACCATGAACTACCAATTTCTCCATCAGTGGCTTTCAACTTTTTACTATTATAAACTACACTATGCTTATCATTGTGCATAAAGTACACTGCATTTAGAATGATTTCCAAAGCATTATTTCCTGAAGTAAAATTCACTGAATCATATTAAGATCATTTAAAAAAATCTTTTCAGATTACTTTCCCAAAGTATTTTACCAAATTCATTTTCACTGACAATATGGAGGGAAGAGTATTTTGACGTACCTTTGCCAGCATTATCATAATTTTAAATAATTGCTAATTCTGATAAGAGATTAATAATATTTCATTGTTTTCATATGACTATTTTATTTTATTAGTGAACCCAGATACTTTCTATAGATTTGTTCACAGATTCCTTTTAAAATACTACTTTTAAATTGCTACTATGTTTAAATTTTTCTGAAAGTCCCCAGGGAATGTTCAATATGTGCTCATGTTCATTACTTGTTTTTCCTCTTTTGTGACTAAGTGGTTCCACACAAACACACACACATACACACACACACACACACATACACATATTTACAAGCATGTGTGCATGTGTGTATTTGTGTGTGTGTGTATATATATATAGAGAGAGAGAAAAAAAACAAAATCACATTTATTAATGCTGATTTGATCTTAGGTAAGCAGACTTTAGAAAGCAGAATAGATTACTTTTTCTAACCAAAAGCACTGATACTAAACATGTGCCTGAAAACCTCTTGGGAAATTTGAACTCAAAATTTCAGTAGGAATAAACTGTCTAGGTAAGAAAGAGGCCCTTTGGAATAGTTTAGTCTTTATAAGTGCATCCTCAAAAGGAATATGGGGAATGAATGTGTGTGACTGAGTAGAAAGGAAAGTAGGAGAAATAAAAATAGTAGTGAATAGTTTAATTTTAATTTTAACCACTGCCAACATCAAATCAGTGGTTTAGATAAATCCTGAGCTGCTTACTTTATCCAAATAATTTCACAGATCTCAGGGTTCTTTTCTCAGGTATTATTGTCCTTATGCTACTAAAATTCATTACTTATTGTTTATTCAACTTCCACAATCACTGTTATTTGCTTTTTAGTTTACACTCTCTTCTTGTCTGTGTTACCTCAGTGTCAGTGGAAGTACCATAAAAATAGAGATAGAAAACAGTAGGGAAAGGGACTTTTAAGACACTTAATTGACTGTTTGACATGTATTCTAGGCATGTGACAGGTAACAATTAAGACTGCTTAATTAGAGCCTGAATATTGGGATAAGGAATAGTAGCAAAACTGAATAGTACTAATGAAAGACTGAATTACTATAATCAAAACATTCTTTTCTGTTCACCAAGTAAAAGACTTTCACACACAATAAGTGTACTGCCTTTCTTTTTCTATAAGAGAAATGAGTTGAATTGCCACAGTGATTAAAACTGAAGTTCTGCCTTAATTCTCATAATTAAAAGTATTCTGTAATGTTAGGAAGGAACTTAAGAAATTAGAGGTGGAATTTCTCACATGAAAGAAAGATTGCATGGTAAGACAAATAGTATTTCTGGTATATTGCTGTAGATATTTAATAATTAAATGGAAGGGGTTAGCATCCTGCAGATGAGGTAAAACATGAAAATTACTAAAACTAATAATCAAATCTGGAAAGCACACTGTTGTGCATTAGTTCTTTTCTTCTGAAATTCTGAACAGCTTTTATTAGGACAAAGATCCCCCTCAATTTATTCACTATCTCATAAATCAAATAGTATTACTATGGAATTAAACTATAAACACCTCCTGTGGCAGGGTCTATGATACACAGATTTTTTATCTCCAGATTCTATACTTACATATGTGTAGCAAATATTTGTTCAATGGAATTTATAAAGCTTTCAGAATGAGCTAGAAATTCCAAGAAATTTTCCAGTGTTTCTTTTTCCTTTTTTCTGTTTCCTAAATGTGACTATGTATGTATGTATCTGTATGTGCCATTTCCCTCTGCAAGGCCAAACAGTTGGGGTTTCCCTCACTATTAAGAGGTAGCAACTGCCAAACTCAAGTTTTGAAGATTACAAAATAGATGGAATTCTCAGGGGTACTTTGTCCCAGAGCATGTGGAATTTGAAAGCAAAAGCAGATGGAGTCCAGGAGAAAGACAGCTTGGTGATGATGATTTTAATGATTAAATGGAAATCAAATGAGAGACCAATGAAGGGTTGAAAGAGCTGGGAAGCTGTCAGAGGGTCATAGAAAGTGAGTAAAGGAGAATTTCAGAAAGTGTATGTGAACCAGCCTGGCTTTCCTTAAGCAATAAGCCATAGGCAAGAACCATAATGCTCTAAAAGCCCCGAAGCCCAAGAACAATAGATGTGTGTACCCGTCTGATTAGCGATGGCAGGGACACAGATGGCTGGTTAACCCGTTAGGTAGTTAGGAAGGGCAGCCACCAGGGAATATGTGGCAGCTTCATGCAGCCAGACCCAGACAGGTGGCAGACAGCTTGAGCTAGGATCTTTGTGTTTGATTTCTGACCTTATTTAAAATAACAGTAGTAAAATGCCTATTAGGCCCTAGCTTCAGATTTTTCTTTGAGCCAAGCATTGGTAGATGAGAGGGCTATTTCAGGAAATCAAGTCTCAGTTTTGCTTTGATATTTTATCTTCCCCATTTCTTAAGACTCTCAGAGCCATGATCTTTCTTTGAATAATGCAAAAGAAAATGTCTGATGGCAACCCATTTAGTTCTTCCTTAGGTACACTGACTGCTCATCTGAAAAACTCATCCAAGTCCTCCATTTTAGGTGGCACAGAAACCTGGTTCTGTAAATGTGTGAAACTCAAGGACAGCTTTGTCAAATGCAGATGTAATGGCAGGTGAATTCAGTAGGTGAACACACCTACTGTAACATGTTTTATTTATTGTTTGAAATACATAAACAAGCTGTAGGGAATATTACACATTAAATGCAGACACTGGAAAGACTGATGTATATGATAAGTATATAATCTATGCATTGCTCCAGGCATTTTTTGATTTGTGGTTAATCCAATTTTTGTGGCTGCTCTGTTTTGCATTTAAGAGAAAACAATTTTAAATGCTGTAAAATAAAACAGAAGTTGTTTTTGTTGTACAATTGCAAGAAACCAGATTTCCAATCTGAACATGCCTTTCATATCAGGTGCTTTTGACACAATATTTAACTGGTTCAGAAAAATGTGTTATAACCTTTGCTTTTCTTTTAGTAAAAGAAAGGCAAAACAAGTTGTAAAGAGATGCCTTACTAAACAGGGTCTCTTTCAGGTGAGGAATTCTGTAGAGCTATTATAAAATGATTATTCTTCCTAGATCTGAAAGATATTAAGAAACATCAAAAAGGAAAAGGAGTGAAGTTGGACTTGTGATTCTCAGACTTGGACTCTGCTGCTGCATGTGGGTACAGTAGGCTTTATTGATAGGAATAAGTTCCTCCCAAGAAGTAATTTGAGATATATTTGGTCAAACAAAGTTGAAGAACTGTCTTTGTTACAGGACTCACCACAGTCTTTTATATCACTAAGCACATTATGAAATTAAAAATTTGTATATGTGTGTTTGCTAAATATTTGATTTTATTGAAGCCCTCTGTCCTTTTGGTTACAGAGCATCTCACAAGTTGGTGAGCTGAGAGACAAAGACTTTTTCACAATGGTGAAGTTAAAGACTTTACTATGTCATTCTGAAACAAACTATATGAGTATCAGTAGAAAATTAGGTAAGGCACAAATAAAAAGCTCTAATTTAGTGACTTTCTAAGCCAACATTACCTAGTGTGTGCTCTAGTGTGTGTTGCACAGATTCCAAATTGCTTCTTCTGAGTAATATTGTTAATGTTGAGTAAAAGTAGGATTTTGTGAACAAATGAGTTTAGGCAAAACCTGGTTTAAAAAAAAACTAAACAGATTTATTTTAAAAGGTACTTTTTATAATGTTGTTAAAAGAAGATAATTCTTGGGGTGGCTATTTTCTTCACAAATTTTTTTTCCTCTCTGGGAACTGCTCTTTTAATCTGTTTGAGCTACTATAGAAAAATACCCTGGACTGGGGAATCTATAAACAACAGAAATGCATTCCTCACAGTTCCTGAGTTTAGGAAGTCAAAGATCAAGATGCAAGCAGATTCTGTATTTGATAAGAACCTGTTCATTGTAGGTAGTTTATTCTCTATGCTCTCATGTAGTACAAGGGGCTTCCCCCAAGGCCCCACCTCTTAATACTATCACATTGAGGATTAGATTTAAACATGTGAATTTTAGGGGAACACAAAACTTTAGACCATAGCATGTCCCTATTCCTCAGTAGTATGTTCCTTGCAGTTGAGTATGGTCAAATTCCCTGCCCACAGCTGACTGCTCGAGGAATAAAGTATTTGAACCCCAAGGACACATATAGAATCATTGCTCACGTTGAATTTGGGGCTGAGAGACAGAAGGTGAATATTACTGGTGACTTTGTCACTTAATAGTACATTAGAAGTGATTCTGAAATCTGGTTCCACTTCATTCACGTCTAGAAAAATATGCAAAAATGCTGATTCCAGTGCTCCATCTAAGATCTCTAGTTCAGAATGTCTTATAACTCATCTACATGGAAAATGTATAATAATGATATCTAAGAATCAGTCAAGATTCACCATGCACTGTGTGCCCAGCACTGCAGTTCTTAAGATTTCCAGGAGAACATTTAAGTTTCCTGACCAACACTGGTCTCAGGATGCAAAGTTGGGCAGTTCTGAGAACTCATTGCTGAGATGTCCTAATTCCTCCTCCTACTGAGTTTCAGTAGATCAACTAAAACTGTTTTATTGAATTACCACAGTATCCTCCAACAAATTCTCTTTTAAGCTTAAGCTAACTCAAATTGGTTTCTCTTACCTGCAATGAAAAGAACCTTAACTAATATAGTATTTTGAATTATCTAGAAGGCGATTATAACATGAAGCGTTTCACAAACTTATTTAAACACTGAATGCTTTTTTTTTCCTTCTCTCAAGAACACTTTTGTTAAACCACTGTTCTGCCTCACATGCTTTGGGGGAACACTTGTGTACAACCCTTGAAACAATAGCTGTACTCCATTTGTGTTCAATGAATCAATAAGTAAATAAAAAAAATAATAAAAATAAATAAATAAATAAAGTAATTCATTTAACAATGCTGTGGATTTCCTACAGACCATACTGAAGGTTGGGTTTTAAGCCCAGTCTCTGAGGGTTACAATAATTTCTTTACTATGTGTTCATAGAATTAGGGATACTCAGTGGTGAAACACACAATTAGATGCAAACAAATAAAGCCTTGATCCTCAGTTTTAGGATCTCTCTGGGAAACAAGAAGTCAGGGCTCCCCTTCAGTGATGCAGTGCTATTTGCACAAGACAGACCTTTTCCATTCACCTGCAGATTTTTACAAAGAGACCTATTCTACAATACACCTAGAGGCAAGAGTGACAGAACCAGTTTAGTTCTGGGCTGATCATTCTGTAGCCACAAAAAAAGAAACGAAATTAAATATTATTGATTGAATTGACAAAGAATTAAAAATATTCTCTTCTAAATATCTAGAAGTCTATGGAAAGACAGAGAAATAGCGGGTTAAAATGTAAACCTAGGCTTAGGAACGTGAAGAGCAATGCCTAAGTTTGCTCCATAGAGGGAAGACTTGGGATATAGAGCTAGACTTTCTGACTCCAATGCCTGCATATTGTGTGCACTTAGTTTTTAACTACTTTCTCTAGGAAACACCTTCCTTCCCCTTTCACTAATTGACAATAAAGAAACATATTATCATTTCAACATACTTAGTTGGTAAGGGAAAATTATAAATTGTATGGAGGAAACTTGTGAATTCTGGCTTCTATTCTTAGTCAAGTTAACCATCTTTGGGAAGATGATTTCAGTGGAGAGAAGAAAGGATGGATTAACTAACATAACCATGGTAAAACAAGAAAAACTGACCGGAGCACCTGCATCATATAAAGAGAAATGAAGGAGTGTTGGAATCTAGGTAGGAAAAGTAAGGGAATATTATTTAAAGGAAGGGTTTTCAACAGATTAAAAATGTGGATTGGTGGAAAAGAACATGCTACAACAAGCAAGGAAACCATGCTGAAAGTCTGATTAGTAATAATGATTAAACTGATCTTTTTGGATGAAGGACAAGTTTTTGGTTAAAAGGTGTAAGAACAATAAGAATGGCTAAATTGAGAAATAGTCCAAAGATAAAGTTCCTTTTTCCTCTTGGTTAACATAGGAGTTAATATGCATTGAATGGTTACTTTGTGTGAAGCTTTATGCTAATTATTTTATTTACATGAAATCTTCTAATCTTCATACCAACCTTAGGAAGTTGATACAATTATTAGAGCTATTTAACCATTGAGAAAAATAAGGCACCTGGTAGTGCATTAATATATAAGGTTCCTAGGAAGTGGAAGAGTCAGATTTCAAACCCAGTAATTAAACTTCAGATTTTATGATCTGTACCAGTAAGTGATCATGTTGTAGTGATCATGTTGCTTTTTTATGTTACTCCTTTTCTCACATAAAGAAAGCAGTTTTAGATTACTTTTTATTAACAGATTCACATTACTCTGCCTGACCCTCAGGGACCTCTATCAACTTGTGAATTTTTGTTTGTTTTTGTTCGATTTTGGTTTGGTTTTGGTAGTGGGGATTGAATCCAGTTGTGCTTAACCAATGAGACACATCCTCAGCCCCTTTTATTTTGAGACAGGATCTTACTAATTTGCTCAGGGCCTCGCTAAGTCTGTGAGGGTGGATTTGAACTTGGGATCCTCCTGCCTCAGCCTCCCAAACTGCAGGTATTACAGGCATGAGTCAAGGTGCCTAACTCAATATGTGACTCTTAACCAGCAACATCATTTTTGATCATTCTCCAAAAATGGATCCCCTCTCTATTACAGATAAACTACTGTTTCCTTACTTAAAATTTCCTTTGTATGCTGAGCCAGGTCTCTGAACTCCTTTAAAACTCAGCTTAAAAAGTAGAGCTATTGCCTACAAGCAGCACTCTCATATTGTTTTTCAATTGAATATCAATTCTGAATTATTTTCTTTCTCACAAAAAGTATTATTTCAGTGGATATTGAATGGATTTTGGTTGTTTTGTCCTTAGTAACTTTATTTGATCAGCAATACTGAGTCTATATGTGCTTCACACATGTGTCTTTCTGTTAAATGAATTATTAGCTCCTTGAATAAAACCTTATGTCTGTATGCACTCTGTAAGCAGGCAGGCTCACCTAGAAAGGTGAGGGAGGGAGGTAGGCCCACATAGAATTGGTGGAAATAAGAAAATAATGCTGCAAATAGTGGGGGGAAAAAGTTTATCTTTTCTCTCCATGAATCCAGAAACAAATTTATTTAAATTGTGTACAATGAATCAAAATAGAAAAATAAAAAAATAAATAATTTTGCTTCAAAATTATTTTTTTAAAAAATGTATTTGTAAAATTCCATTTTACCCTGAGTAAAAACTTAAGTTCACATTCTTAATTATTTCTTTCCCAGCCAGAAAGTAATACCGATGTTTAAAGGTTGAGGCTTATTGTCTTACTTGTGAAAATCAGATCATTGGTTCAAGGAACAACAGTATTCAGCAAAGAAAAAAGTGTAGATTAATCATGCCTTTTTAAACAAAGGTTCTAATTATACAGATCCCTGCAGATATTGCTTATTTCATAATTACTGAAAAATGGCAAGTGTCCCACATAATACCCTTTCCTTTTGAATATGGAAATGCACTTATACAAGTGCAGATATTTGGCAACCAGACAATGGAGATTTCCATTTGTGCTTAGTGGAATCAAGTCAGTTGGTCCTCACTAATTCAGCCAAGGTTCTCTCTGCTAATGGCAAAACATGTGTGTCCCTGTAACTAAACAAACACTAGATTATTCATTTTCCTTTTGGCAAATGCCATTGTGGAAATGCCCAAGGTACTTGTTTATCATGAATGATTGCTGGGGGATATCCCCTGGTAAAAAGGATACAATATAAACCAAGATAATAAGGATATATTTAAACATTGTGGAATTGGTGTGTGTATGTGTGTGTGTGAGAGAGAGATAAAGAATGTATATCCATACCTTTATGTGATTTTTGTTTTGTTTGAAAATGCCCTGCTTCAGTGGAATCTTTCTTTTGTGAGATTTCACACTTAGATTATGGGGACTAACTTAAGTGACCTTGTGTATACTTAAGGTTTAGATAGCACTTGTCTCTTCTTTGAACCCTTAAAGATACAGAATAGAAACTACTTATATTTCCATATCAAAACCCTCAACATTCTTATCCTTAAGAAGATATGCAGAAGAATCACCTGAGTTAAGCAGTTGTAACTAAAAAAATGTTAATTACATAGATAAGGGTAAGAAAGATGATTGAGATATATCTGAAATTACAAAGGAATTTTTTTTTTTCTCTCACAGTGCCCAGGATTAAACCCAGGGCCTTGTGCTTGCAAGGCAAGCACTCTACAAACTGAGCTATATCCCCAACCCCCAGGAGAAATATCTTAAAAGAATGAAATGTGCAAAATGTTTTGTTTGCAGTTAGCTCAATTGATTAAACAGGGTGTTACTGAGGACAAAATATAATGAAATTGGAAATTCAGCATAAAACTAGAACTCAAGTTCTAGTTTCACAGCTGCAATTAACTAGCCATTTGACATGAGCCAGAGGATCACTCTCATTGACCTCACAAATAGGACTAAATATTTAAATATTTGTAAAGATGCAATTCAAACTTCACTTGTAATATGCTTAACAAAGTGGCCTAAAAAAAGCAAATAATGGAGAGCACTATGTCAGAAAGTAAATGGCACATTATACCCTTGATTTCTCTTTGAGAGGAATTCAGAGAAAGCATTCTTTAAAATGATGGGGAAATCGCATCCTCTTTTTTTTTGTACTGGGGTTTGAACCCAGGGGCACATAACCACTGAGCTACATCCCCAGCTTTACATCCCCTTATTTTTTATTTTTTAATTTAAGACAGTGATGGCACACGCTGTAATCCAAACGACTCGGGAGGCTGAGTCAGGAGGATCTTGAGTTCAAAGCTAGCCTCAGCAACTTAGTGAGGCCCTAAGCAACTCAGTGAGACCCTGTCTCTAAATAAAATACAAAATAGGGTTGGGGATGTGGTTCAGTGGCTGAGTGC
This sequence comes from Glaucomys volans, assembly GCA_020662805.1. NCBI lineage: Eukaryota > Metazoa > Chordata > Mammalia > Rodentia > Sciuridae > Glaucomys > Glaucomys volans. The sequence goes on along the minus strand of JAJEJO010053422.1, from coordinate 15,874 downwards.
CCCTGAGTTCAATCCCCGGTTCAAAAAAACAAAACAAAACAAAGCAAAAACAAAAGACAGGTTCTCACGAAGTTGCTGAGGTTGACCTTGACATTGAGTTCCTCCTGCCTCAGCCTCCTGAGTTGATGGAATTACAAGTGTGTACCAACATGCTCAGCAATTTCATCATTCTTATTTAGGTATTTCATAAAGGATAGTCCATTACTACCAATGTCACTGAGGCAAATTACTTAACCTCCCTAAACTGAGTTTCTTCTCTGTAAAAATAAGAATATGGACTAAATTAAAGTTTTAACACAGAGCTCAGTACTGTAGTAAGTAAAAAATAAACTTTAGAAGAGTGTCTGGGATAAGGCAATTTATTTAATCTTCTAAACTTAAATTTTCTTTTCTACAAAATTGAGATGATGTATGTACTCCATATGGTAACTTTGAATATTAAATGCAATAATATGTGGAAAATAAGGCTTTGCACATAAAGTCATAAGTCTGATCCTATACTTTTTGTTGGGATATAATGATGAACTTAGAAAACAGTCCTTGCCCTCAGAGGTCTCAAATTTTACTTGGGAAGATAGACAATACATAAGTAAACTAAGAGTATCAAATATAAATGCCATGGAGAAGCAAGCAGTGAAAAAGAACTAGAGGAGAATACCCAGTTGGGACACACTTTATTTTATTTAGAGTTGTTTGGAAAGGCTTCTTCTCTAAGGATGTGGCACTTGATCAGAAACGTGAGATATGCAAAAGGAGACAGTCATGGAAAGAACTAGGGGAAGAAAACTTCAGGCAGGGACAGCAAGAAGGGTAACATTTATAATTATGGAAGAAAGATTTCAATGTTCTCTTGAAAGAACAGACACCTGTGTGGCTGGAAAATTGTGAGTGAAGGGAGAAAAAGAATTAGGAAATGAGATCAGGTAGGTAAGCCAGGTCAGATCATCATGGGTTGTGTCAAACTCGAGCTATTATCATTGTTATTATTGTTAAGCTCCAGGGGTTTTGATTATTGAAGTAATGCTTTATCCCTTTTATTAAATCCTTTTAAGATCCCACAAAGCAGAAATTTAGGACAATAACAATAGCAATAATGGTTGGCTATCATTTGACCTTTCACAAAGTGATTTTCACATATATGATCTCATTTACTCCTTACAACCACCCTATAAGATTATTATTAATGTTTTTCTTTTGAGGAGACAGGCTCACAGAAGGTGAAGTCCTTGTGCACAGTCATATAGTAAGGTATGTAAAAGATATGGGTCTTGAAGTCTGACTCTAGATTGTTGCTTTATTTATACTATGCTGTATGTCTTATTGACCAGGTAACAAAAGTGATAGACAAAAAAGGGTCTGATTTAACAAAGAAATAGAGGTCAGCTCCATAGTTACAAATAGATCCTGATTTCATTCTCTTAATATAATCAACAGCTCAATTCAGGAAACCCAATATCTACTGAAGAAATAACTATTTGTTCTTAGTACTTGTGAATTTCATGAATAAAATTTAAGTGTAAAATGGTATCTTTGAAGAGTCAGTACAAATTCATAATATTTGGCAAGGCTTTCAGTATGATAAGATTCTGTAAGAAGTGAATAGTGCTTACTCTCACCCTCTGGTGTTTTCCATTAGTTCAAGGATAAAGTAGACTTATGAGGGACAACATCTGAATTTGATTGAACAAAAAGATAATCTTATTTAGGAAGAATGATACATTTCAAACACAGAGATGCTGTAGCTTGGCGCCAATCCATTCTCTATATAACATTTATTAAGATGTATCAAATGCTGACCAAGTTTATTGTGAAACAGAAGACACAGGATCAGCCTGTTACTTTTGTCTTTCACTTTAGATGTTTTGAGGTTGTTTTCTAAAGCAAAATTTCCAATGATGTATACATGTATCAAAACATCACACTGTATGCCATACATTTATATAATAGGTCAATTACAAACAAGATTTTTAAAACTCCAATGATGGACACTGAATTCCAAAAATAGAGCAAAAATTAAAAACAAACAAAAAAAAGCCATATGTGTTGTTCAAGAATCAATTCTTCCCAGGCATGGTAGTGCTCACCTATAATCTCAGCAACTCGGAGGCTAAGGCCTCATAAGTTCAAAGCCAGCCTCAGCAACTTAGCAAGGCTCTAAGCAACTTAATGAGATTTTATCACAAAATAAAAAAATAAAAGTGGCTGAGGATGTTGCTCAGTGGTTAAGTACCCCTGGGTTCAATCACCACTCCCCCCTAAAAATAATTATTTTTTTCACTCCTTTTTTTTTCCATTTTGTTTGTTTTTTTGCTCTGTCATTCCAGCAAACCATTTACTATGGTGGCTTTTGTATGCACTGTGTCCTCAGGTAAAACAATCTGGCCAGCAATCCTAATCATAATAATGCTCTGCTGATATTTTCCAAAGAGAACTAGTTTGCTATTGTGAACTATGTCGCACTGGGATGATACGCCTGTTGAGATACCAATTGATTAGTCTGGTCAATAACATTATCAGGTATAACAAGAGAAATAAAAAGCCGGGCGTGGTGGCACACGTCTGTAATTCAAGCGACTTGGGAGGCGGAGTCAGGAGGATCGCAAGTTCAAAGCCAGCCTCAGCAACTTGGCGAGGCCCTAAGCAACTCAGTGAGACCCTGTCTCTAAATAAAATACAAAATAGGGCTGGGGATATGGCTCAGTGGCCGAGTGTCCCTGAGTTCAATCCCTGGTTCCAAAAAAAAAAAAAAAAGAGAGAGAAATAAAAATGTATACAAAGTTTCTGTTCTCAAAAAGTATATGATTCAGTTAGGGAAGGCCAAGCATGTACAAATAAAATTAGACAAGAGTTTTATAATGTATATCCAATCAGACTGATACAGTTTGATAATCTTATACTTCAGGCTCTTTTTGGCTTTATAGAAATCCCTATGGCAAAAATCTACATCTTAAAATGCTGTAGGAGTGACCTATAATAATACAAGTAAATTCTGAAAGTTCTCTAACATCTTAAATTGAATGAATTTCTGTATGTTGAATCTAAATTACAGCCCTTGAATAGGGATTGACTTAGGTGACTTTTCTTGTATGTGGAAATATAAAGAGTAGTAAACTTTTATTGCCCTTTCAACAATATAGAAAAGGCATCAAGACATTTTTTCTTTGAATAAACTTAGAAATGACAGATAGGTATTAATCAAATATTACTACATCCATGTGCATTTAAAGAAAAAATGTGTACAAGTATTTAAGATTCCTTGTTTATTTTAAAATATTTTATTCCTTGGTTTATAATGTAAATGAAATTATTTTCTAAATTTCCTTTTTTCCTTCTTCATTGCTAGTGTATGAAAATAATTGATAAATAGCAGCTATGCTTGTTTTATATCCTGAGACTTTGCTGAATTTGTTTATTACTTCTAATAATATTTTTGTGGATTATTTTGTGTTTTTTAGATCTAAGATCATGTTTCATGCAAAAGGAGATAAATTACTTCTTTATAATTTAGAGAATTTTTGTTTCTTCTTCTTGCCTAATTGTTCTGTCTAAAATATCCAGGACTGTATTGAATAGAAATATTTAAAAATGTATATCCTTTCTTTCCCCTGATCTTAGGAAAACAATTTTTCAGGCTTTCACCATAAAGTGTGATTGGCTGAGGGATTTTCATATATGGCCCTTATCAGGTTGAGGAATTTGTCGTTCATTCTTTTTTATTGAGTGTTTTTTTTTAAACTCTATTAATGTAGAGAATTATATTAATTGTCTTTTGTATGTTGAACCACCTTTACATTTCTGGAATGAATTGTACTTCGTCATTGTGTATGCTGCTAAAGCGTCCTTAGCATATGCTGCTAAATTTCAAGGATTCAATTACCGAGTATGTTGATGAGGATTTTTGCATCTAAATTCTTAAAAGATATTGGTCTGTAGTTTTATTTGCTTGTACTATCTCTGTCTGACTCTTGGTGTCAGAGTAATGCTGACCTTAAAGATGCAGTTAGCACATATTTTCTCCTCTTCAATATTTTGGAAAAGCCTGAGAAGGATTGGTATCAATTCTTAAATTGTTTGGTAGAATTAACCAGTGAAGCCATCTAGTCCTGGAACTTCATTGGGGAGCTGGATTACTAACTCAATGCCCTTGTTTGTTCTAGGTCTATTCAGATTTTTTCTTTCTGATTCATTCTTTGCAGTTTATATGTTTCTAGAAATTTGTCTCTTTCATCAAAGCTATGCAATTTGTATATAATTTTTCATGATATGCTCTTATAGTCCTCAATTTCTAAAGATCAGTAGAAATCTCCTCTTTCATTTATGATTTTAGTAATGTGTGAGTCTACTTTGTTTTTTCTTAGCCAATCTAAAGTTTTGTGAATTCTGCTGATCTTTTAAAGGAACCAACATTTTCCCATCAATTTTCTTTATTATTTTTCTATTCTCTATTATATCTCCATTATAATCTTTGTTTACTTCTGATAACTTTGGGATTAGTTTGCTCTTAGTTTTCCAGCTCCTTAAAGTATATAATTAAGTTACTGATTGATTTGAGATAGTTCTTCCTTTTTAGTGCAGGTGTTTATAGCTTTAAATTTCTGTGTAAGCACTATTTTTGTTACATCTTATAGGTTTGGCTTTGTTGAAATACGTCATTTCAAGATATTTCCTAACTTTCTTTAGGATTTCTTCTTTTACCCATTGATTATTTAAATGTATGCTTAATTCTCACATATTTTTGAGTTTTCCAGGTTTCCTTCTGTATCAATTTCTAGTTTTATTCTATTGTGCTTGCATAAGCTGCTTTGTATGATGTCAGTCTTCAACTTTACTAAAACTTATTTGGGGGCCCAGCATATGGTCTAATATGAAAATTGTTCCATGTATAATTGAGGAAAATATATATTCTCCTTTCATTGGGTGGAGTGTTCTGTTAGGTGTAATTGGTTTATGATGTTCTTCAAGTTCTCTAATCCTTTACTGATTTTCTGACTACATGATCTATTCATTATTTTAGGTGAGGTGCTATATTTTGAAAGTTAGTGTCTCCTCAAAAATTCATATTGAAATTTAATCCTCAATTCAGCAACATTTAAAAACTGGGAACTTCAGAAGACAGGCCATGAAGTGCCACCCTCATTAATAGGTTAGTGCCTTATAAAAGGTTTGAGGGGTCTATCTTGTCCCTTACGTCCCTTCTGCCATGTGAGGGCATAGCATTAATCCCCCCTAAAGGATGCAGCAATAAGATAACATCTTGTAATGGGTACAAGGGTATAATTGGATAGGAGCAATAACTTCTAATGTTCCTTAGCACAGTGATAAATATGGTTGGCAATAGTTAGTTGAATAGCTAATACAGAATATTTTAAATGCTCAAAATAGCTAAAAAGAATACTTCAAATGGTCCCAACAACAAGAAATGACAAATGTCTGAGGTGATCAAGTTAATTACCCTGATTTGACCATTAGTTTATTGAAATGTCACACTATATTCCATAATTATGGGCAATTATAATGTGTCAATTAAAAATAAAAATACATATTTTTAAATAAAGGACATCCTGGAAGCAGAAAGAAGTCCTAACCTGATACTGAACTTGTGGGTAGTTTGATCTTGGATTTCCCAGCATTCAGAAGAGTGAGAAATAAATTTCTATTATTTATGAATTTCCTAGTGTGATATTTTGTTATAGCAGCACAAATGGACTAAGATATTGAAGTATCAAACTATCTTTGTGGAGCTGTATTTCTTGCTTCTAGCCTGTCTACTTTTGCTTCATATGTATTGGGATTTGTTTATAAGTGTATATGCATATACATTTATCAGTGTTATATTTCTTGCCACATTGAAAACTTTTATCATTATGCATTATCCTTCTTCGCTACTTATAAACTTTTTTCACTTAAAATCTACTTTTTTCTGATAATAATATAGCCACCTTGTCCTCTTTCGGTAGCCATTCATATGGATTATATCTGTGCATCCTTTTCTGCTTAATTTCTTTGTGTCTTTGTGTCTCAGGTAAGTTTCTTACAGACAACATATAGATGAATCATGACTTTAAATCTGCTCTTCTAATCTCTGTCTTCTATTTGGAGAGTTTAATTCATTTACATTTACAGTAGTGACTAATTTGGAAGGAATTACTCTGATGATTTAACTATTTGTTTTCTGCATATATTATATGCATTTCTATCAATTTCTCCATTAGTGTCTACTTCTATGTTTAGTTGAATTTTATTCTAGTAGAGTTGAACACCCCTAATGCAACTATCTGAAATCCGAAATGTCTCAAAATCTGAAATTCCTGAAACATTGATATGATGACTGTTATGGTTACAAAGTACAAAATTGAAGTTTTTGGTTCAGATCTGGAATGCCTCACATCCAAAAGCTCCTATATTAGGAAATGCAGCAATTTTCAGTGGTGAAAAAATTGAATCATGAGGGCTCTGATCTCACTATTGGATTAATCCATTTAATGTCCATCAATTGTTAGGTGGACTACTGGGAGGTAGAACCTAGTTGTTGGAAGTAGATAAATCATTAAGAGTGTGCTCCTGACGATTTTCTTTTCTCCCTGACTCCCCACCCACTTTTCCAGCTGCCTTGTACTGAGTATCTTTCCTCCACCATTGCCTTTCACCCTGATGTGTCTCACTTTGGCCCAGAGCAAAGGTGTCTGCCAAATGTGGGTTGAACCTCTGCAAACTGTAAGGAAAAATAAACTTTTCTTCCTCTAAATAGTTTTTGTCAGGTGTTTTGGTCACAGTAACAAAAGGCTGACTAACACAATGCCACAAGTGGAAAATTCCCATATCTGAATTCATGTGAAAGGTGAAAGGTTTTATGTTTTCCTTCATATGTGGAAGCTAGACAGAAAAAAGGTGAGGGGTCTCATGAGAAGAGAAGGGAGGCTAGCAGAATAGAGTTAGGGGATCAAGGTAGGGAGTAAGAGAGGGTAAGAGGAGATACTGGGGAATGAAATTGACCAAATTATATTGTGTGCATGTGCAAATATATAACAATGAGACCCCCATCCTGTATGGTATAATAATAATGCACCAATAAAAATATACATGACATTCAAAAACTTCATATTGTGTTTTCTCTTTACTGGCAAATTATTTTTTTTTATTCAACACTGTGTTCCCAATTTATTCATGTTGATACTTGATGTGGTCATTCTGAAGAAACAGGATGAATTCCAACACCCAAGATTTGGTTCAGGTGTTAAGACTGTTGTGATGCCACACCACAAGCACAATGACAGTATTGAAAGGATTATTATATAATGAAATTTCCTAAGGAGAGCTTAACAGTTTCACAATTTGTTCGGAAAACTGCTTGAGTGAGCTAAGACAAGAGACTATTTTGTCTTTTATTGTTATTAGGTTATGTAACTGGGGTAGGAGTTTCTGTATGTGGGCCAGGGTTTGCATAGTATGAACTTCCTGCCACCATCAAAGAAAAAGTACCAGGGTTCTTTCATTAGTGAGTTTTGAAAGCAGTCAGCAGTCAAATGTAGCTTGATATTTGATCACAGCACTTGAGTACCTAGTTCAATATTTTAATCACACCTTAGTTTTTGCTTAGTCATTTAATTATTGATGGGGATACATATTCCTTTGAATTCTGAAATATTGCAAAATTATCTCCACATGAATACTTGCAAGAATTTCTCTGGGCCCATGCTACTAAACCTGTGATTTGCAGACTAGTGCTGATCTCTTAGTGGATTATTACATGTTTGTAATGAGATAAGGAGATGGTGTCAGAATATAAATTGACAAAGTTGCTAAACACCATATGTAATTGAGCTTATATTTATGTTCTGAATAGGATTTTCTCAATGAAGGAAGCACTGAATGGATTTATACTCTGATGCAAACTCCCTACCTCATGGAAGAATAATAACAGTCCTAGAACTAGCTCCTTTGAGTAGCTTTTGCTCTTATTGAAAGTGGAATTTCTGGGTCTTGGGATGAATGTATCTTCAACTTCACTAGATGTTGCTTTATTTATCGGTAAAATATTTGTATCAGTATACACTCATACCCATGGTATATGTGTTTCTGCACATTTTCACCAACACTTAATATTATTGGGTAATTTTTTCTTTGAATATTATTGTTGGCAAATGATATTTTGTTGTTTTAAATTGCTTTTTATTTTTTCTCATATAAAACTTTAGTATTTTATTGTAATGACCTTTATTTATCTCTTTATTTATGATTTATACATCTGTGTATTATTTTGGGTATGATTCATTACTCTGAGGTCATAAAGATATCATTTTTTATTGTCCTCTAGAAAATGTTAAGCTTTGTTTTTTAACACTTATGTCCATTAATGACAGTGGAAATTATATTTTCTGTGTGGTAAAAGAGATAAAATTTAACTCTTTTCACATGGACAACAAACTCTCCCAACATCATTTATTAAATCGTTCAATCTTTCACAATTGTATAGTCTCTCCTCTATCATGTAACTGTGTGAATCTGTTTCTGGGCTCTTTAGTTTCTCAATCTTCACTTTTATGTGCCTACATCAACATCACACTGTTTTAGTTACTATACCTTTGTATAGTCATGTACCATGTAATGACATTTTAGTCAGTGATGGATAGCATATACAGCAGTGGTCTAACAAGATTATAATGGAGCTGGAAGATTCCTATTGCCTAGTGATATTGTACCCAACATATCATCATCATTCAATACCTCATTCATGTGTTTTCTGTGATGCTGATGTAAACAAACCTGCTATGATACCAGTCATAGCAAATACAATTATGCACAATACCTAATTTTGACTATGTTATTGGCTTATATATTAACTATAATACACATTTTGTCATTATTTTAGAATGTGCTCCTCTACTTATCAAAAAAATTACTGCAATACACTGTGTTCTTTTATTCCAGAAACAGCCTCATTTATGACAACTCTTGATCCATTCTTTTCTCTTGTGCATGATTTAATCTCATGTTGTTTTGTTCATCTTGACCCAAGGAGCAATAGGCTACAAGTTCTCTCTCTCTCTCTCTCTCTCTCTCTTTCTCTTTCTCTCTCCATATAGATAGATGATAGATAGATAGATAGATAGATAGATAGATAGATAGATAGATAAACAGGGATACACACACATATTATATGTATATATATATATCTATATATGTATGTGTATATATATGTGTGTATATGTTTATATATGTGTACATGATCTTTTACAGATCTGGGCTGCATGTATATCATCTAGATTTGTGTTAGTGTACTCTAAGATGTTCACACAATGGTGAAATTGCCTAACACATGTCTCAGAATGTATCCCTATCATTAAGCAATACATGACTAATATCCATTAGGATAAGTGCTACCTAATTATTTTCCTTCTTTAAGTTTTACTTGACTGAGTTTTGACTATCTACTCATCTATTTGAATTGTCAAATAAGCTCAGCAATGTGTGCACAAAAACCCTACAGTAATTTCTTTTAAAGAATTTTATTGAGTTTATCAGTTAATTTTAGAGAAACAGGCAATTTCTCATCTAATTTGTAAACCTAATCTATTTATTTAAGTTTTCTTTCATTTCTTTCACTCAGGTTGTATTATTTCCTTTTTAAATATATTATACTTCTGGTATTGGATTTAGTCCTAATTTTCTCATATTCTTGTTACTACTGTAATGGGATCACATTTATTAAATCTTTGTATTAGCTACTATATTTGCTCTTTTTACCTATAACGATCTAGTATCCAGTGAATTTTCTGTATTTTCTTATTGGTTTCCCTAGTTTATAGATTATGTGGTATTTCCAAAAAGAAATAGTCCAACTGCATATAATCATTAAATAAGAACAAATTTTCCTTCCTTTCTGAATATTGGAAATGAAATTATTTATGCACTTGGGGTTTGTTTCTTATGTATATTCTGTCAGTCAACTTTTTGTCACTGTGACCAAAATACCTTAGAAGAGAAACTTAGAGGAGGAAAAGTTTATTTCAGGCTGGTGTTTTCAGAGGTTCATTCCATGATTGTCCTACTCCATTGCTCTGGGCCCAAAATGAGGCAACACATCATAATACAAGGTCATGGAGGAGAAAAGCTACTCAACTCACAGCAGCAGGGAAGCAGAGAGAAAGTGCACAAGGAATCAGGGACAAAATACAATACCCAAAGGCATGCCCCCAATGTCCTACGTGTCCTTCAGCCATGCCCTGCCTGCCTAGAATTACCACCCAGTGGTCCATTGAAATTATTAAGCCATCAAATCAATTGATCCACTGATGATACACTGTTCATAATCTAATTTTTTTCACTTCTGAAATATTCCTGCGTTACCTACATGAGCTTTTTGGGGGACACTTCATATCCAAGCATAACATATGCACATACTATCAAAGTTCTACATTAAAATATTAAATAGAAACTATAATAATTGGATTTCTAGTACTATTTCTTGAAAGAAACTAGAGACTCACTGCTGGAGAAGTTCTGTTTTATTGAAAAATCACCAGAGTTATATAGGGTGCACTTGGGGAGTTCCGTGAGGGGCTCGTTGCAGGTAAGGGGCTTTTCGGTAAGCTATTGGTCCTCCACGTTGACCACCACCGTGTAGCTGGGTCATTGGCCAAAGGTTCGTGCCATTGGAAGGATGGAGTAGAACACCCTGGAAGAGAAGCTCCCTGGGCACCATCTCTGGAAAAGAAGGGGGGGGGCTGCCGCCATAAGGTTGGGGTGTCGAGGTCATAGCCAGTATTCCTCCCTTTTTGTTTTCTTAGGAGTGGGGGTGTAATCTCCTCTGGTTGCTTCCTGTTGGGTGGGGACAATGGGGGGAGAGGGAGGGAGGAACTGACTACAGAAACCCCAAAACAGGGTCGCGAAGATGTTGACCAGGGTGGGAGTTAGGGTCGATGAATGTGCCTTGTAGAAATAAGATCTGCATGGCTGTACCCCAATCCTGATGGTTCTGGATGGGGGGCAGGAGTCAGGCATCAGCATTAAGCGCTGCTAGGAAGTGGGCCCCACAGATCACGGGTGGATGAGCTGGTCTCGTGAGTGTGTGACGTCCTCGGAGGGCAGGAGGTGATATTCCTTTAAGAGAAGCTGGTTAAAGGTTTGGTTAGAGATTCTTTGTAGCTGAGTCTGGAGGAACTTTATAATACAAGGCAGGAAAGAGCAGAAAAGGAGAATTCCAATGAGAGGACCCAGAAAAGGCAGGACACAGGTGACAAAGGGAGATTGGAAAAGATCCGTGAGGGGGTCAGAGGGGGCTGGCTTGAGCAATTGGGTGGACAGTTCCTGCAGCCTAAGAACACTCTGCTCTGTGAGGCCGGATCCATTAATGTAATAGCAACATTCTTCCCTGAGGAACAAGCAGGTGCCTCCCTTCTCAGTTGTCAGTAGGTCAATGGCCCTGCGATTCTGCAACATCACTTATGCTAAGGATGTTACCTGCCGTTGGAGTGAGCCTAAAGATCCGGCAGTGGTGTCCAGGGCAGTCTGCAGCTTCTGCTGGAGGTCATTAGATGCCCAAAGGGAGTGTCCCAAAGCTCCACCGAACAGTCCAAGTCCAGCAATGGAGGTGGTCAGGGTAAGGCCTACCAAGACCGGCAAGAAGACCGCGTGGTGGGTGTGGGGGTGAGGGAGCAGCTGGTGGAACTCTGAAGAGGTATACAGAGAAAGTTGGGGAACCACCGTGACTAGAAAGCAGTTGTCAGTGATGTCTCGAGTAGAAGTGAAAAGGGAGCCGTTGCACCATAGGAAGTGCCCTGGTTGCATAAAGGCTGGGCTCTGTGGGGGAAGGGGGTTGGTTGTTGCTGGATGAAGACATATGAAAGGAAAGGAGGTATTAGGCGAGTGATTCTCCCAAAGGGAAAGGTGGGAAATATGTAGAGACTGTCCTGTCATTGAAAAGTTGTAGGGGACGAGAGTAGAGTTGCTGGCTGCCAGTGGGATGGCTGTCAGGAGGGGGCAGACTAGGGATGCACAGAGGAAGCATTGCGAGGTCGGCACTGAGATGGCAGTTGAATTAAGAAACTGTAGGGTTTGGTACAGCAGGTTAAACCATGTGAGGAGGGTTTCTGGGGAGCTCGGATTGTCCTGGGGTGGACTGTCAATGAGGGCGTCTCCACTTTATGTGATCACAATTTGCACCATTGCTTTGGGTGGTGTTGCAAGCGACCAGAATACAGTCATCCATCCTGTGGTTTTGGACGCATAACTCTTGCGCATAAACAGCAACATCAATAAGGTCATTCCAGAAGTTATCTCTGGGGTTCCTAATCTCAAAGGTATAGTAAGGGGTGTCGCCTGCATGTTTTTTAACAAAGGGATTTGATCCATACCATTTCTTAAGAAAGCTATGCGGAGACCAGCCGTCTCCATAATGAATTTTGCAAGACCAATAGGGGCATCCCAGTGCCGACAATATTGCTGTTGCTGGTCCTTTTTTAGACAGAGGAATGACCAATTCCAAGTGTCCGGGGAGAGGGTTCTAGAGGGGGACAAATTGAGGGACATGGAGGTGCAATTGTGGATGTAACAGGTTTTCATGTCTACAGTGCGGACTTTAGAAAGGCATGCTCCTGGTATTTCTCCTCAACAGTGAATTTATACATGGTCTCAGAGGAGGGTGCAGAGGGTTGAGTGAGGCCTAATAGATAAACAAAGATTATCAAGATGTTACGCACTGGTTGGAGGGGACTCATGCTCTGCAATAGGGGGAAGTGACGGAGGGTGTGTACGTGAGATGTGGAAGTGCAGAGGGTTAGAAGAGGATGGAGTGCAGGTGTATGTAGGCTGGTGGAACGTTGAAGACAAGACAATGGTGTAGCGGCCGTGCAGATGGGTTCCCCTGGCTTCAGCCTGGAAATATGAATCCAAGGGGTAAGGTGGTTATTGGGCAGTGATAATTTGACTGCATTTGGAGTAAAAAGGACAATGGGGAGAGGTCCTTCCCACTTTGGTTCCAATGGTCTCTTCTCACCAGGGGGGTTAGAGTATACCTGTTGACCTGGTGTTAAGGGGAAGGAATTTTGGGATAGGTTGGGGTCGGGTAGGAGCCAGTCCTGGTACTTCCAGAGCTTGGCATGGAGATAGAAAAGAAGGGGTAGAGCAAGTTCATTGGGGAGCGGCCCATCGGTAGGGGATATGCCAGGGGGAAGGAGAGGCTGCCTGTACATGATCTCGAATGGCGATAGGAGAGAGGGTTTTTTTGGAAGGGCCTGTATATGGAGGAGGGCTAGGGGGAGTAATTGTACCCAGTCTAGGCTGAGTTCTATGGACAGCTTAGTGAGGACCTCCTTGATGGTTCTGTTAGTTCTTTCGACCTCCCCCGATGCCTGAGAGCGGTATGGGCAATGTAGATGCCAGGGGAAGGAGAGAGTTTGGTCTACTCTTTGAGTGACCTGCAAGATGAATTCAAGGCCATTGTCAGACTGAAGGGAAGTAGGCATCCCAAACCGGGGTATAATTTGGCTATAAGAGTAGAAGCCACCGTAGAGGCCCTTTTATTAGAGGTCGGAAATGCTTCCACCCAGCCCGAGAAGGTGTCAATAAAAACCAGCAAGTACTTCAAATGCTTAACCCTGGGCATGTTGGTGAAATCCACCTGCCAGTCAGCTGCAGGGACATGCCCTCAGGCCTGGTGCGAGGGAAAAGGTTTTGGTTTAAGGGGGGTATTGGTGTTTGTTCGTTGACAGATGTGGCATGCTAAGGTAATTTGCTGTAAAAGAATCTTGTCCTCTGGTGTCAGAGAGAAGAAAGTCTGCAGGAAGATGGTTAGACTCTGAGGGCTAGAGTGAAACAAGGAGTGAAGGATATGAAATAGTGAGGTATGATTAGTCTTGGGAAGTGAAAGGGTGAGGATTGGGGCAGAGTCGGGGTTCTGGAGGGCGGCCTTTCAGGCGGCTTGATAGGCCTTAGAGTTTCCCGCTGTGATGGGGGAACTATCAGTTTGATGAGATTTGCAATGAGTTATCCCAAGCTGCGAGGGTTGTTGAGCAGCACTGAGTAGGTGAGTTATCAATTTAGAATTGGTTATAGAGGTGCCCTTAGTGGTGTGTAATCCCCGTTCTTTCCAAATGACCACATGAGATAATAGAATATGGAAAACATATTTGGAGTTGGTGTAGAGAGACAGGGCCTTCCCTTGAGCTAGTTCACATGCCTGAATAGCTGCTATGAGCTCTGCTTGTTGGTTGGTAGTGTTGGGCGGTAGAGGCCTAGCCTCTATGACCTCCGTGTGTGAGACCACTGCCTAACCTGCATACCAAGTGCCATTACGTATGAAAGAGCTCCCATCCGTAAATCATATGAGGTCTGGTTATGACAAGGGTCCCTCAGAGATTGAGGGTCATGGTAGTAGATTTTCTAAGGCTTCAAGGCAGCTGTGGACAGGAGAGCCGGTTATGAAATCCGAAACGGGAAGCAGGGAGGCGGGATTTAAGGGAGGACAGGGTTGGAATGATAGACTTGGGTTCTCAAGGAAAGATGTGAGCAGAGTCAATACCCTAGATGGAGGGAGGGACTGAAGGCCCTTGTAAGTTAGCAGGTCCTTTAAGTGATGTGGAGAGAGAATGGTGAGTGGTGACCCCAAAGTGAGTTTGTATGCTTCCTTTTGGAGTGTCTGGCTGGCCGCTAAGGCTCGCAGACAAGGAGCCCACCCGCGGACAGTTGGGTTGTTTGGAGAGGTAAGCTACTAGAGCAAAGGAAGGTCCACAGTTTTGTCCCAAGACCCGAAGGGTTTGTACATATAGGAGGAAAGATCTGGTGAGATCTGGGAGGTGGAGAGCTGGTGTTTGGAGTAGGCCCTGCTTCAATTGGAAAAAGGCTGGCCAGGTGAGGAGGCTAAGGGTTTGGTGGTGGGGCCCTTTGCTAGCTCATATAGAGGTTTAGCCAAGAGGGAAAAGTTTGGGATCCATGCCCTAAAATATCCCACTAGACCCAGGAAGGAGAGAATCTCAGCCTTGGTCTTTGGGATAGGTAAGTTGTTAATTAGTTGTTTCCTATTTGTAGTGATAGCCTTCTTCCCTTGTGAAATGAGAAAACCCAAATAGGTGACTGAGGGCTGAGATAGCTGTGCCTTCTGTGGAGAAGCTTGATAACCTTTAGCCACCAGGAAGTTCAGTAAGTTGACGGTGTCAGCATGGGAAACTTCTCTGGAGGGGCTACAAAGAAGGAGGTCATCAACATACTGAAGGAGGGTAGAATCTTCAGGGACGGAACTTTGTGAGATCCATTGCTAGGACCTGGCCAAAGAGATGGGGGCTATCTCGGAATCCCTGGGGAAGGACAGTCCATGTGAGTTGTCATGAGTGTCTCGTGTCAGGGTTGGTCCATATGAATGCAAAAATATCCTGGGAATCCGACGCCAAAGGAATCGAGAAGAAGGCATCTTTGAGATCGATTACTGAGAAGGAGGTAGAAGAGGCTGGGATTTGGGACAGCAGCATGTAGGGGTTGGGAACTAAAGGGTGTAAGGGAATAACAGCAGAGTTAATAAGGCGGAGGTCCTGAACCAACCTGTAAGTACCTGTGGCTTTTCTCACTGTCAGTATAGGGGTATTATTATATGGGAAGTGAGTAGGCCGTATGTATTTCTTTGTTAAAAGATCTTGTAAGACTGGTTTGAGATCCTGCAGTGCTACAGTGGATAGTGGGTACTGAGGCTGGTTTGGGAAATGGGTTGGGTCTTTTAAATGGACTTGTATAGGGGAGCATCTAATGGTGGATGGGCTGCTGATGTCCCAGATGGCTGGGTTAATCAAATTGCAGTTCGGATGATTGTAAGAATGTTCCGAACCAGAAGGAATAGTGGACTCCTCGGCTAAGAGAGCCATCAAGAAGTGGCGGGTGGTGGAGGAAG